>CAJVGC010000591.1:52927876-52963051 GCA_910822075.1 Senecio squalidus
AGTGACCATAGCATGGAACAGATGAGTTTCAAACTCATTCATCTGATCCAAGCTGCCCGATTTGCCCCCCAAGCATCTTGTAATCATTGAAAACAAGAACTTCCACTTCCCAGTAAAGAAACTGTATTTTTATTACTCCCTGAGTTTCAGGCTGAACAATGAGAGGGAAAGCTTCATCCCTTGGTCTAGCTTGAAAACCCCCTTCCCCAGCCTCAGCAAGTGTGGGGAGGAGTAGAGCGCTCCTAATCGTTTCTTCAGTAATGGTAATGGTGTTTCGTCCATCGTTGTAGGTGCCGGGTGATAGCAGTTCTTTCATCATTTGCAGTGCAGGTGTACCACCATTCACAGAGAAGTGGAGGACACATTGAGTTGGCACAAAAGAAAGCGCCATATAATGGATGAGACTTCATAAAACTGGATTAACTGTTCAAATCCCTGCCTTGGCGATTGGCGGGAATGTCAGCAGTTGCTACCCGATTATTATCTTTAATTTGTACTCGCTGTTGAAACTCAACACCTGGAATCATTCTTGAAGTAACATGAAGCATTCATATTAGGGTTAGCATTAGACAGCAATTATCAAGGAGTAGTTGAAGAAGGAAGAACTAGGTTAAAAAAAAACTTTGAAATTCTGTTAGCTTTAACTAAAATACTTAAGATTTTAAACTAAACAAAAAAAAAAAACCCCTATAGATTTACAAGTTGCAAGGAATGACCGTTGACAAGACTTGACCGAAATAAAAAATTTAAATAAAACTATCTAATGAAGAATTAGAGAGACAGAAGATAGAAAAAAAATATATAAAAAAATTTGTTCAAAAATACAATGAGTCTGAGATCAGATTTAGACTCCTGAAGTTGACTTTTAGTCAGACCGAACATAGTCAGACTGAACATGGTCAGACTGACTTAGTTGTCAGCTTGAATTTGAAAATTTTCTAGACTAAGGGTTTAGCATGCCAAGTTCTCCTAACAAATAGAAGAACCTTTCCTCACTCAGAGGTTTGGTGAATATGTCTGCCAGTTGATCATTGGTTACCACAAACTCCAGTCTGACCTTTCTTTTCTCCACACAGTCTCTAATGAAGTGATGCCGGATTTCAATATGTTTGGTCCTTGAATGGAATACTGGATTCTCCGTGATTTGAATGGCACTCTTGTTGTCACACATGATGGGTGTGTGTGTCTATGTCAGCCAATTGATGTTGCATCCAAAGTAATTGGGCACAACAGCTTCCTGCAGCAACATACTCAGCTTCAGCTGTGGATGTGGCAACTGAGTTCTGCTTCTTGCTGGACCAACTCACCAGCTTGCCTCCTAGAAGCTGACACCCTCCTGAGGTGCTTTTTCTGTCAAGTTTACAACCTGCATAATCTGCATCTGAGTACCCAATTAGTTCAAAACCAGAATCCTTAGGGTACCATAAACCAAGGTTTGGTGTACCCTTAAGATATCTGAAGATCTTCTTTACAGCCTTAAGGTGAGATTCCTTAGGGTCAGACTGATATCTGGCACACAAACATGTTGAGAAAATGATGTCAGGTCTGCTAGCAGTCAGATAAAGTAATGAACCAATCATTCCTCTATAAGTAGCTTGACAGACTGACTTGCCTGATTTATCCTTGTGCAATTTGTCAGAGGTACTCATAGGTGTTTTCATTTCAGAACTTGTAGCAAAACCAAATTTCTTGATTAAATCATGAACATATTTACTTTGGTTTATAAAGATGCCATCCTCCTTTTGTTCAACTTGCAGACCCAGAAAGAAGTTTAGTTCTCCCATCATGCTCATTCTGTATTCACTACACATAAGTTCTGAGAACCATGTGCACAGTTTGGTATTTGTGGATCCAAATATGATGTCATCCACATAAATCTGAACCAGAATGACATGACCAGATTCCCTTTTTATAAACAAAGTTTTGTCAATTGAACCCCTTTTGAAATCATTTTTAATTAGAAATTCAGACAAGGTTTCATACCAAGCTCTAGGAGCTTGTTTGAGACCATAGAGTGCTTTATTTAATTTATAAACATGATCAGGGAAGTTAGGGTCAACAAAACCTGGAGGCTGCTTCACATACACCTCCTCCTGCAAATCTCCATTTAAGAATGCACTCTTGACATCCATTTGATAGACAAGGAAGTCTTTGAAGGCTGCATATGCTAGAAACAGTCTGATGCCTTCTTCCTGTTTGTACCCCTTAGCCACCAGTCTGGCCTTATTTCTGATCACCACACCATCCTGATCAAATTTGTTCCTGAAGATCCATTTGAGGTCAATGATGGTCTTGCGTAGTGGACGTGGGACCTTTGTCCAAACATTGTTCCTTATGAATTCACCAAGTTCTTCCTGCATACCCTCAACCCAGTCTTCATCTAACAGGGCCTGTTCAACAGTCTTGGGTTCCATCAGACTCAAGAAGTTTGTGTAGAAACAAAAGTTGGCTGTAGCATTCTTTCTTCTTGTTTTAACACCTTCAGTTATGGATCCAATAACAGATGAAATTGGATGTCCCCTCACAGTCTTGATGTTTCCTGAACTATGATCAGTAACTTCTTCTTCTTCAGTCTGATTAGTTTCAGTCTGAGCAGGTTGAGGCTGATCTTGATCAGACTGAGGGAACTCAGACTGAGTAGTGTCAGTTTCATTTGAGTTGACAGTCTCTGAGCCTGGAGCTTTCTGAACAGTTTGTTCATCAGTTTCACTGTCTGATTCTGGAGATTGAGTCATGTATCTGGCAGGCTGATCATTACTCTGAGGTTCAGATTCAGACGAGATTTGTAGCAGTTCATCACAGAGTTGATTGATAGTGGTGATGTCAGTCTTAGAGGTTGATGCAGCTTCATCAGATTGGGTGGAATCATCAAAGGTGACATTGATGCTTTCCTCAACAACTTTTCTTCGTTCATTATATACTCTGAAAGCCTTAGCAACACTTGAGTATCCAACAAATAGTCCTTCATCAGCTTTGGGAGACATTTTGCAAAGTAGATCCCTTTGATTTAGAATGTAGCATCTACTTCCAAAGACATGAAAGTAATGAATGGAGGGAACTTTGTTATGATACATTTCATATGCTGTTTTTCCATGCCTCTTTACAATGATGGATCTGTTTTGTGTGAAACAAGCAGTATTCACAGCTTCAGCCCAAAATTTTATCTCCATTTTTCCATAACATAGCATAGTCCTTGCAGCCTCAATAAGAGTCCTGTTTCTTCTTTCTGCTACTCCATTCTATTGAGGAGTACGAACTGAGGCAAAGTTTTGAACTATCCCCAGTTTGTCACAAAAGTCTATCAAGACTGAGTTTTTGAACTCAGTTCCATGGTCACTTCTCATTTGTCTGACTAGAAGATTCTTCTGTCTCTGTTCTCTTTTGATCAGACTGATGATCTCCTCAGCTGCATCACTCTTGGCTCTTAGGAATATGACCCAAGTAAATCTGGTGTGTTCATCAACAATAACCAGAGTATACTTCTTTCCCCCCTTTGCTTTCAATTCCAATTGGTCCAAATAGATCCATATGTAGCATGAACAATGGTTCACTAATGGAGTGTAACATTTTGGATGGAAATTGTGACTTTGTTTGCTTTCCAAGAACACAGGCTGAGCACACCTTGTCTTTGGTATAAGTGAGGTCTGGCAACCCTCTTACTAGTTTGCTCTTGGATAGGGCATTAATGTTCTTGAAATTTAAGTGAGATAACCTTCTATGCCATAGCCAGTTTAATTCCTCCTTGGTTTCAGTGAACAAGCAGGTCTCAGCTTCATCATTTGCTGTACCCAGATCCAGACAGAACACATCTCTTTCTCTTTTGGCTAGCAATAATGGTTTTCCCTTTGCATTGTAGATTATCCCAGCTTGTTTCCTGAATCTGACTTCATGATCCTCACCCTGTCATGTGCCTTGATGCTCCACTATCTAAGTACCATTTTGTAGAGTCCTGTACATGAACACAAAGAAACAGAAATTAGTTCCTTTTGGGTACCCACTTTAGAGTGGATCCATGATTTAAGGCAGGTTTAGGTACTGATTCAATCTTGCATTCAGTTTTAGAACTTGTATAGTTCCATTTATTTATTTCATTCATACAATTTATGGAATAGTGACCTATGACACCACAGTATTTGCAGGGAGCATTTTTGAGATTGACCCTAGGTGGAGCTGATTTAGCTTTGGGAGATTTAACTTGTTTGGCTTTTGATGGAGAAGTATTTCTGGAAGATGAGTTGGAGTTTGATGAGACTGATCTGGATTTTGATGATCCTGAATGATATGAAGCTGACCCTTGTTTTGATGAAACTGACTTATGAATATAAGGATTCTTAGGTCTAGACCTGATCAATAGTTTACAAAACACAGCTTCATGTCCCTTTTCACCACAGTTATAGCAATTTCTCTTTGGAGGAGTTTTGGATCTTGCCTGATTAGGTGATTTATCCCTGACTAAAGTTTTGACAATGTTGGTCAGTTCTAGTAATTGATTTCCTAATTTATCAATTGTTTTAGATTCAGAGGTTTGACTTTTGTTGTGACGTTTGGGACTGACAGAGATTTGACTTTTGGGTTTTCTCAAAACCTTTGGGACAACTTTGGGCAAGGATGAAAGATCCTTTTCAGTCTGTATATCAGTTTCAGGTAAGACAACACTTTCAGATTTAGAAGAAGATGAAGGCAAAAGATTATTTTTATTCAAAACTTGAGAGATTACAGGTTTGACAAATGCATTTGACATCATTATCTTATTTCCTTTCAAATATGTGAAAGTATTTGGAAGGATTTCTGGTTTAAAAATAATTTTTTCTCTCTCTGCCTTCAAAGCTTCTTCCTCTTCTTCTGTCATATACTTTTTCAAGCTGAATCCTTCACCCAACACAGCTTGAACTTGATTTGGTACCTGTCTGTTTAAGCAATCCTCATTTTTTAAAGATGATATACACCATGATTTACAAATTGATTTTATAGTGCTCAGTTTCTTCTCTAAGTTTGTGATTTTCTTTTGCAAGATCACTATAGGCTTCAGTCTGAGCATTTAAAAGGACTTTATAACTTTCTAATTCAGTTATTTTATCATCTTTACTTTTCATAAGGTTTTCAAGGTCTTTGAATTTTGATTTTAGATCATTTTGTTCTTCTAAAGTGGTGGTCAGGTCAACAAAAATATACTCAAACATTTGAATTTTTTGTTCATTTGTATAAGTTTCAAAATTGTGTACCTTATAGAGTTTAGACTTGTTCCAGTCTGAATTGCAACTCATCCTTTCAGCTTCCTTAAGATCCTTTTCAAACTGAGAAGCGGATTTCTCAGTTTCAGAAGCTTCCTCCACTATTGCCATCAAGCACTGATCGACCACTTCCTCTTCATCAGAAGACAATTCTTCATCCAACCATTCTTCAGCAAAGAATGCTTTTTGTTCTGTTTGAGACTTTTGAGGATTTGAGTTGTTCCCTTTCTTGTATTTTAGATACTTGTTTCGGTATCTTTGGGCCCTTTCAGCAACTTCATCCATATGCTCAGTCTGAGCATTCTTTACTTTGCAGTCAGCAGCCATATGGCCATAATCGTTGCATTTGAAACATTTTACCTTTTTCAGATCAAAAGGTTTCTTTCCTTTGTAGCCAGTCTTTTGTTCAAGCTTCATGGTCAACAGAGCAAGCTGACTCTTTAATTTCTTGACTTCAGACTCGTTTTCAGATTCTGAGTCTGAGTGTGACTCAGACTCAGATGAGTCAGCTTGAGAATAAATTTCTTTGTTCCTTCTGCTTGTTGCAACTAAAGCAGCTTCTGGATCCTTTGCTGTTCTTCTATTATTGAGCTTCTTTCTTTCTTGAGATTCTTCAAAGTTTAACAATAGACCAAAGAGTCCTGGCAGCTTGTAGGTGGACAGCTTCTCACTTACTACAAGTGATGTGATAACAGATTCAAATTTGTTAGGTAATATATCAACAAATTTCTTGCATATATCATCATCATCTTTTGTCACTCCCAGAGCTGACATGTCATTTAGTAAGATTTGAAATCTGGTATGAACATCAGCCAAAGTTTCCTTTTCTTTCATATAGAAATTTTCATAATTTCTAATGAGACTGTTCAGTCTTTGCTCTTTCACTACTGGAACACCTTCATAAGACACAATTAATGTGTCCCATAGTTCCTTAGCTGTTTTGCAACCTGCAATTTTAGAAAAGATTTGTTCTGACACTGCATTTCCTAAAATGCTTCTGGCTTTAGGATCAAGATTATATAGAAGTTTGTCTTGATTTGTCCATTGAGATTTGGCAGTTTGGACCCATCTGGCACGTTGGACAACCCTATCACCTTCTTTAACTTCATCAATCTGTTTACCTGGAATGATAGGTCCTTCAGTTATGATTCTTATCATTTCTTCATGAATTCCTGATAAGTGCCACTCAGCTTTGAGTTTCCAATGTGCAAAGTTATGTCCATTGAACACAGGAATTCCTTTTCCAGCCATTGTAGTTATGTGTGAAGATGATGACATTGTTTGAGATTTTAGGTATTGATCGTTTAAGATTTATAAATTTATTAAAATTTAAATCTTATTTGCTCTGATACCAGTTGTTAGGTCTCACTAAGATCCCAAACAGTGGCAAATCAATAACAAATAAGTATTTAGACGTTAATTGTTATATATCGATTAAGTACTCAGTTTCAGTATATATTATAGCGGAATTATAATATTGAAACAATGAAGATAACACACAGTTATATTTCAATCAAAGGTGTACCGATTACAAACCTCAAACTCACTATTTATACACAAGTATAGTGAGTTTGATAAAGATCAATCTAAGTAAATCTTTTAAACAGATAAAAGATATTCACTAACTAGATTACCTTAAATTACGCCTGACTTCTCTCATGAGTCTGAGTTAGTCAGACTGAGTCACTCAGACTCATGTCACTCAGACTGAGTCACTCAGACTCAGGTCACTCAGACTTAGACTTTGATTAACAGATTTATTAATCTTGGGATAGATCATTGTTTTTCCCAACAATTATCTTGCACCTTTTTGGGGATAGAACCATTGAGAGGAAGAGACATCAAGTCAAGAGGACCATGTGGTTGAGTAGAATAAACCACTTGAAACGGAATAAAACCCCTGCTTCGATTAAGTGCATGATTGTGAGCAAACTCTGCTTAACACAACTTTTGATCCCATGCCTTCACATGATCACCCACCAAACACCGTAAAAGATTACCCAATGAACGGCTGACCACCTCCGTTTGTCCATCCATTTGTGGATGATAAGCACTACTGAATTTTAATTGGGTATTCACCATTTTCCATAAACTCGGTCAAAAATGACTCAAAAACTGAGTGCCCTGTTAGAGACAATTGAAGATGGGAGCCCATGTAAACGATAGATATCCTTAAAGAAGAGTAAAGCCACATTAATTGCATTCGTCGTCTTCTTGAAAGGAATGTAGTGAACCATCTTCGAGAAACGATCAACAACCACAAAGATGGAATCATTACCCCGTTGAGTGTGGGGTAGCCCCAAGACGAAATCCATGCTAATATCTACCCAAGGTTGGGATGGAATGGGTAAAGGGATATAGAGACCCGCATTAGTAATTTCACCTTTGGAAACTTGACAAATACCACATCGCTTGACATAACGATCCACCTCTCTCCTTACAGTGGGCCAAAAGTAAGAATCTTGTACCAAACGTAGGGTGCGATCACGACCGACATGCCCTTCACCATGTAAATCACGGATTATCTATAAACAAAGACTCGAGCGGGAATACATAGTTGATTCCCTTTGAATATGAACCCATCCTGAAAATTAAAATTGGGGTATTTTCGACCTGCACATCCTGCAACACAACCGAAAAATATGGATCCTTAGCAATCATGTTACAAATAACAACGAATCCAGGTACGTCAACCTGCATAATCGCAAGCAAACCATGTCTTCGACTTAAAGCCTCATCAAATCGATTAGAAACACCTGATTTGTGCTTTATCACAAAAGAAAACTTCTCAAGAAACGCCAACCAACGCCCATGCTTATGTGACACCTTATCTAGAGTGCGAATATGCCTCAAAGAATCATGATCAGTAAACAACACAAATTCTTTGTGGAATAAATAATGTCGGCAATCCTTCAAGGCTTGAACAAACGTATAAAGCTCAAGATCATAAGTAGAGTACCTCGATTTGTTTCCGTCAAGATTTCACTAAAATAGGAAACGGGTCTCCTGCCTTGGCTATATACACCTTCAATAGCAACCTTGGAAGCATCCGTATGGAGTTCGAATACAATTGAAAAATCAGGAAGAATCAAGATAGGTAATGAAGTGGGCTTGTCTTTGATACCTTGAAAAGTTGAATGTGCCTCCTCCGTCCATACAAACGATTTTCCCTTCATACAATCTGTCAAAGATACCGTGATGGCGCTGAAATGGGGAATAAAGCGTCGATAAAAGGAAGCAAGACCGTGAAAGCGTCGAACATCGATAATTGTGGTTAGTAGAGGCCACTCTTGGAAAGTTGTGATTTTTGACCCATCCACTTGGATTCCACCACCCAACACAACATACCCTGAGATCAACACCTTGGGGGTCATGAACACACATTCTTTGTGGCTGCATAAAATTGATCCTTACGAAGCAGATTCAAAACCTGTCTCACATGGGTTAGATGTTAATTGAAAGAGGCACTATAAACAAGGATATCATTAAAGTAAACAACCACAAAATTCCCAATGAATGGTCGTAGCAAATGATTTGTGACACACATAAAGGTGCTAGGTGTGTTAGACAAACCAAAAGGCATACTAACCATTCATACAACCCTTCATGAGTTTTAAAGGCGGTTTCACTCATCACCCGGTCTAAAGCGAATTTGGTAATAGCCACTTTTTAAATCCAATTTTTGTAAAAATGGAGGCACTAATCATCAAGGCGTGGGATAGGAAATATGTACCGGACGATAATCTTGTTAATGGCTAGACTGTCTACACACATACGCCATGTACCATCCTTCTTGGGAGTCAAGAGTGTGGGATAGGAAATCTGTACCGGACGGTAATCTTGTTAATGGCTAGACTGTCTACACACATACGCCATGTACCATCCTTCTTGGGAGTCAAGAGCGCCGGAAAAACACAAGGGCTCATGCTCTCACGAATGTGACCCTTAGCAACTAGCTTCTCTACTTGCCCACTAGCTCCTCATGTTCACCCGGACTAATCCTGTAATGTGGTCTATTAGGAAACTATGAACCCGGTTCGAGGTTAATGTGGTGTTTAATGTCACGCAAGGGTGGAAATGTGTTATGTACCGACCTGGTTTTCAAAAATCACGTTTAACAAAAACCTTTTATATATGAAGAAGTAACACAACGTAAAACGTTAATAAAAAGTGATTAGCGGTTCTTAAATTATTTCATTAATCAAACCATTCGTTACGTTAAAACTTACATTATAAAATGTTGAACATTAATCATTTGGCAATGATAAAAAGTTGGGGACATCAAGCTATCTCAGGTAATCCCGCCTCACCAAGCACGTCAAAAGCCACCTACGAGCAAAAGACACATTTTGGAAAAAGAGTATCGGCTAAAGCTGGTGAGAAAATAATTTAATAGTAAAGACTATGAAAATGTTTCATATAAATATTTTGTCTTTGATAACACAAACTATGCCCGCAACCTCGTAAGCAGATATGATAACAATCAAACATATAGCGTACAAATGTATATGAAATTAATTGTCATCGTAATAATCAATTTCCCATAATGCAAATAGCTTCTTACATTTTACTAGGGTCCATCGCTTGCCCTAAGTATTCATCTTATCTGGGTCCATCTTATGCCCAAGTATTCATAATGGTAGGGTCCATCGCTTGCCCTAGAATTACTACCTCGTTTGCTACTCGCACATTTACGCATATTATTATAAGCATCGGGGAGCGACTCCAATCTCTATAATAACCCGAAAATAGCTTTCACTACTCCGACGTTGCAAATGCATTGTCGTTAAGGAGGGATCAACAGTGTGTCATCGCATACACTTCCTCGCACCCACGTGATGTCCCCGGTTGACATGACGCATTGTCAGACATCACTTGTGACGTCCCGTCAATTTGAAGTACTTATGTTACCGTCATTATTTATATTTTATTCGCAATTGATTTGACCCTTGTATTTCGCTTTGTTTTACTCACAATTTACTGTTATTGAGTATCGGGTTTTTAGTATTTGTTGATTCGTCCCTTGAGAGGTAAGTTGATTTTTATCTAAGTGCCTTATAGTTAGTATGCTCATGGAAATAAGTTAGGAGGTTTATGCCAAATTTGTCGGTTAACGTATCCCTATTCTTAAGAAATCGTGCTTTGCTCGTGTTTATGTTTTTACCGAGAAGTATGTATTTCCATTTTGGAATTTAAATTGAATAATATAATGAATTACAATACCAATAATACCTATAAGGAACTTGACTAAGTTCATATGTAAAACAATCGGGAACTCTAAACAACGAACGTGCGTAACCATAACTTATAACGAAAAATGAAAATTTCTGTTTGGAGGCCCTCTTGCGCCGCAAGTGATTGTCTTGCGCCGCAAGACAGTGCAGATCAGCACCTTGGGTTTTTTTCAAACTTTTGCAATTTCTCCTAAACGGGCCTACATCTTTTATTCCGGGTTTGTACATGTCTTAAGCCCTTTTGGGTCCAGTAAAGACATCACTAACACCCCCAATTGTTTCCCCATTCCATTTCACTTTCACACACACACTTATCATCACTTCTCTCTCTTTCTTTTTGAAGAAAACACACAAACACACACACACTTCTTCTCCCTTTTCTTCTTGTGACTGTAAATCCAGAACTTAAACCACATTTTTCACCACCATAAATTGTTGTTTTCATCAAGAGGAGTAGAGTTTGATCATCCATTTGAAGATTTACTTGGGTTATTTCGTTTTCGGGTCGAAATCACCATCTCACATCAAGATCTTCATCACATCTAGCTTGATCTTCAAATCTTCACTTTATTTGGGGTAAAATAACTTGAACTTTCTGTATTTTATAAATTTTATTCATTGCATGTATCATCTAACTAAAGAAAATAACTTTTATAAGAGTTTGATGGTAAAATATGTATAAAAATCAAATTTTTGTAAAAATGTGTATGGATCTTGATTAAATGATGATAAAAGCTTTACAAAATGGTTATTTGAAAGTGTTTTGAACATATTATGACTTGCATGTCCAAATCTACCATCAAAAGTCGACTTACTAAGCACAAGAAAACATTTTCGGTGGGATTCTGCACATGGGTTGCGCCGCAACTCTACCTGTTGCGCCGCAACTGGGGGTCAGAATACCCATTTTCGTTTTGTTTCACTATTAAACGTAACCGTAAGCTTGTGTTCGTAAGATCTGGTATTAACGGATGGTGTATTGTGTTTTGGAGTTAGAAATCTCATCACCACTCCATCAAAGGATTTTGTCTCGGGTTCTAACTTGCTAAATTGCGGTTGCTATCGGTAAGAATTGACTTTCTTCCTAATTTCTCATTCTTCATATGTTCGGTTTTAGCCTTGAAAAATGGTTAGGAATAAATATTAGACCAACACATGTTATGATTTCGGATTTGGACAACTTTGGACTAAAAGACGTTAAAATGTGAATTTAACCAAAAGTAACGTATTTAACTTATAACATATTATATATTATGAGAAAGGTTTAAAATGCAATTGTTGTTAAGCGGGAAAGTGTACGGAATTTGGACTAATAATCTACGATGCGGAAGCGCTGCCGAAATTCATTTCACGTCTTTTTACGACATTAAAACACTTAAATACTCAAAAGTAACATATTATACAATAAATTTGTCTTTGGACTCAAAGACACCAACGCAATCAAAAATGTCATAATATTACTTAAAACGGACATTTTAAACCTCTTTGCGATACTTTTAACTTCGCCACAAATTGTTGAACCTCGTTTTAATTTAACGAAATGTTTTTATGACAAGTTTTATAAAATGGTTTTGAAAGGCTTTTTGCTCTAAACCTTTTGGTAAGAAAAGACTTTAAATTATTCTAAGTGTCAAATTGGACTTTTAAATTGATTTTGACTTTAATAAGTCAACATAATTGACATTTGACTTTCATAAGTCAACATCTGTGACTTTGACTTTTTATAAAGTCAACATTCCTTACGTTTGACTTTGACCAAGTCAACATTGTTTCCGTTGACTTTGGTCGATCTATTAAAACTTGATAACGATATCTTATTAACCGATACTCCTTGTAATCATCTTCGGTTCGGATTATCATTCTTCTCCTGTTGACGATTATGACGTGGAATGTCGATATCTCTCCGAGCGGTCCTGTTTGACGCGGAACATCGCCTTCTAAATACGTCACCTCATTTAAACTTATTAATATTTGGATTATCTTATTTAACTTAATCTTAACCGACAAGGCTAAACCGGACCTAGACTTATAGAGATACTGAGACTATATTATTTACTGTTTTAGGGCACTTAGACGGTGGGATTTTGATCCTGTGATTGTATTTACCCGAGATTTGCTGAAGATTGTTTTGTGAGTTATTCGTAGCCCTTGTCTTAAATACTTTTGGGCTGTAAAGCGTATATTAAACTGTTTGTGTATATTAAACTGTCTGCATGAATGCGGAATTGTTTTCTAAATTATCTTGTTTACCCAGTGAATTTGGTCTGCCTTAGTTTTAAGTGTTTAAGCCATGGTGGCTCCCCTCTAATACACTCGTTAAGCTTTTGCCCGTGGTTCATATGTATAGATCTGTATTGGGTTATGTACCTAACCCACATTCCTCTGTAGACTGTTGCTACGAGCGGATGTTATGACCGTAATATTAAACTGTGGATTAAACTGGTTGCCTTTGGATTGACACACCTTAGGCTAGGGGATTAAACTGATTGGTTCAGGATCGAGATGTATGACTACTTAGGCATAGTACCTTTCACTATTGGATGAATACAAGATAGATGATTTTAAACTTACTGATTTACTGAAACTTGTCTATGGGTCACTTTTACTTTAAAATTGCGAATAATTCACCAACATGTTGTTGATGTCGTTTTAACGCTTTGCAGGAAATTGAGGATTTCCGTTGATCATGCCATAGTTGTTTTTGGATCGCTTGCTTTTGGAAAATTTGAATTGAACTGTTATATTAATTTCCATGACGATCCTTTTGTTAATTTCTTTTGGAATTGTATTCGTACTTGGCATCTTATCGCCTTGACTTATTGATGTATTTTGTAACTTTTGGCATGATCAATTTAATTTGATGTTTTGTTTATCGGTTATATTGTTGTAATCTTGACTTTGATATTATAACTGGAACATCTCGCGTTTCCGCTTCCAAGCGGGGTGTGACAGAAGTTGGTATCAGAGCCAAAGGTTATAGCGAACCGGGTGATTTAAACTGAGTAAATCACTTGGACTATGACCATAGGCTTTTTAAATCGATTTTTACTCTGATTGCAATGTGTGCACTATTTTTCATACGTGTTTAATTTCGCGTTGTTATTGTGGCATTTGGCCTTGTTTTTGCACACATTTGCTGATCAAATTTTTCTTTCGTCTCTTTTAGAACGATGCCCCTGAAGACGACAGCGACGAGGTGGTCAGCGAGACATGGTCGTCCGAGCGTGGGATCTTATAACGCGACTTCGAGTGTGGAAGTCAGTGATGAGGAAATGGATATAACGACAGATTTCAATCAGCTCGTAGCCGAGCAGTTAGAAGCCATGAAACCTACTATCATCGCTCAGATTAGAGATTACATGTCGAAGGATGTTGGTGTTCCGGGTACTGGTACGGAAACTGGTGCGGGGTCTGATGGTTCGGATCAGGATGATTCCGAGCGGAAGTTTAAGGGTAAAGGTCCCGAGGTTGATGGTACCGGTGGAGGAACGGGACACGATGGTCCTGAGGATATGGATACCGGGCCTGGTGGACCCGAGGTTTGTGTACTTGGCAGTGATGTTTCCTCCAAACCAAACACTTTCCAGAGTGTTGTGGAGATGATAACCACGTTGATCCAGAATGCGGTCCGTGATGGGGGAGTACCGTCAGTTGTAGATAAGCATAGCTCCGGAAGGAAACGGAGTGGTGAAGTTTGTTATGAAGAATCGCGGAAAAAGTCTAGGAGGCTGAATGCTCATCAGGTAGTGACTCCGAGGTGTGATCGGTGTGGTAGTCACCATGCCAAGGAATTGGTTTGTTGGAGGTGCAATAAATGTGGTAAGTTGGGACACACAGAGGGGTTTTGCAAGATCCCGAAGGGAAATTGTTATGAGTGTGGTTCTGTCGGACATCTTAAGAACCAGTGCCCCAAGTTGGTTACAGCGGGTGCTGGAACTTCGACTGATTTGGATCCTCGAGGCAGAGCATTTGTGAATGGTACCCAGAGTAAATACCCGAAGTGTGACCGGTGTGGTAGGCACCACACCAAAGATGTGGCTTGTTGGGTGTGCGGTAAGTGTAAGCAGTTAGGACACACATTTAAGTTCTGTAAGGCCTTTAAGGGAAAGTGTTACGAATGCGGTTCTCAAGATCATCATAAGGACAGATGTCCTAAGTTAGCTGCAGCTGGTACGGGAACTTTCCTCAGTTAAGGTCAGTTTGCATATATTCTATTCGATTCTGATATTTGACCATATTTTCCTTGTGTTACACACTCCTCTTTCTTTTATCTATTTTTCCGTCTTTATACGTCCCTTTTGCGTTAACACCGAAGAAAGCTCCTATCTACAAGAAGGTCGACGAGACGAGAGTGTCCTACGAGTGCGATTCCGAGAGGTTCGACTCCAAATTTTTTTTTATTTGTTCGTCACTTCGCTTCGATTTAGTAATCATTGGTACAATACCAAACTACAGTCTAAACTCTATCATATTCTGCAAACTTTTAAACATTAGTGAATTAATTCCGCAAATGCATGGTTCATTTTGAACTACGCGTAATTTGGCCAACTACGCCTAGTTCGGGATAAATTATGCAAGAACGGAACGTAATTTCTATTGTTAATAGTCCATTTTTGAGTCGGTAATTCTCAATTCTACCGATTCCCGGCTTAGTCCATCCTTCTAAGAACTTCATATTTGATACGTTTAGGACTATGTTTCCGTGTTCATCTTTACCCTTAGCGTCTTCCTTCGAAATAGAGTTAGCCATTGGCGAGTTCTACCTGCTACCGAAGTACTTTCTGCCTATAGTGTTAATTCCAACGACCATTCTTTTTCGGTTGACTTGATTCCGATCGCCTTAGATAGATTCAACGATTTTAATTGCATGGATTGGTTGTCGACACACCATGTAGAGGTTATATGTTGCGAGAAGATTATCCGCATACCAGGAAGATTGTTGTTAGGTCGGGGGGATAAGGCGGGGAAGCGCCTTAAAGTCGTTTCAGGATTGGAAGTTCGGGGGTACATCGAGTGGGATTGTTCATGCTTCTTACCCATCCGTGGGTCGAGAATTTCCCGATGTGTTCCCAGAGGACTTACCTGGATTACCCCTAGTCAAGAGACAGGGTTTTGGATTGATGCAGTTTCGAGAGCAGTGCCAGTGGCGAAGGCTCCTTATCGGTTAGCACCTTCGGAGATGTAAGAACTATCGAAGCAGATATAGGAAATTGTGGGCAAGGGCTTCGTTGGGCCGAGTTTCTCTCTTTGAGGCGCGCTGATACTTTTCGTTAAAAAGGAAAGATGTTAAATGCATTACGTTAATGAGTTGGTAGCATAACAATTTTGTTCGTGAGATCTCCTACCATCTGGGTAAAGCAAATGCAGTAGCAGATGCGTTAAGTCGCACGAAGTCGATTGAGCCGGTGAGGGTACGCACCATGATGATTTCGACTTGGTCGAGCTTGAAGGCTCGTATCGTTCAGGCTCAGCAGGAGGCTCTCACCGAGGATTGTATGAAGAATGAAGGATTATACGGGATGGCACGACAATTGGAGCCGAAAGACGACGGGGTTATATATTCCTTGGACGTATTTGGGTTCCCGTCAGTCTTAGACAGTTAATTTTGATGAGGGTCACAAGTCAAATTACTCCGTTCATTCCGAGGCGGATAAGATGTACCACGACTTGAAATATTTCTATTGGTGGTCTGACATGAAGAGGGCGATTGCCGAGTATGTGGGCAAGTGTTTGACCTGTTCTAAAGTTAAGGCTCAGAATCAGAAGCCTTCTGGCCTTCTTCAGCAGCCGGAAATCCCGCAATGGAAGTGGGAAAATACTACGATGGATTTGGTGACGAAGCTTCCTAGGTCTTCAGGAGGTTATGATACTGTTTGAGTCATAGTTAATCGGCTGACTAAGCCAGCGCATTTTCTGCCTATTCGAGAAGATTACCGAATAGAGAAGTTGTCTGGATTATATATTGATGAAATCGTGGCCAGGCATGGATTTCCTGTATCCGTTATTTCTGATCGCGACGCGCGTTTTACTTCGAGGTTCTGACAGACATTGCAGTGAGCTTAGGCACGAGATTAGAGATGAGTACGACTTATCACCCTCAGACCGATGGACAGAGTGAGCGCACGATTCAGACGTTGGGAGATATGCTGCGCGCGTGTGGTTTAGATTTTGGCGGGAGTTGGGATGGACTTTTACCGTTGGTCGAGTTTTCGTACAACAATAGTTACCACTCCAGTATTAATTGCGCGCCCTTTGAAGCTCTTTACGGTCGTAAGTGTAGGTCTCCCCTCTGTTGGGCTGGGATTGGTGATAGCCGGATTACGGGTCCCGAGTTGATTCAGGAAACTACTGATAAGATCTTTAGGATCAAGGATCGTTTGTTAGCCGCGAGAGATCGTCAGAAGAAGTACGCGGAGTAGCGTCGGAAACCTTTAGAGTTCAAGGTCAGCGATTTAGTGTTATTGAAAGTTTCTCCCTGGAAGGGTGTATTTCGTTTTGAGAAGCGCAGCAAGTTAAGTCCACGTTTTACGGGTCCTTGTTAAGATTTTGTCCCGTGTTGGACCAGTAGCTTATCGTATAGAGCTGCCACCAGAGCTGAGCGGTGTGCACAACGTATTTCATGTATCGCATCTCAAGAAGTGTCTTACTGACGAGTCATTAATTGTGCCTTTGGAGAAACTAAGTTTGGATGATTCGCTTCACTGGATAGAGGAGCCGGTAGAAATCGTTGACCGAGAGGTCAAGCGCCTGCGGCGGAGTCGGATTCCTATTGTAAAGGTCCGATGGAACTCTAAGTTTGGAGCTGAGTTTACATGGGAACGGGAGGATGAAATGCAGCGGAAAATTTCCCCATCTATTTTCTTCTAGCGATGCTCTTTAGTAATTTCGAGGACGAAATTCTTTTAACTGGGGGAGGCTGTGACGTCCCGTCAATTTGAAGTACTTATATTACCGTTATTATTTAATTTTATTCGCAATTGTTTTGACCCTTGTATTTCGCTTTGTTTTACTCACGGTTTACTGTTGAGAATCGGGTTTTATGTGATTATTTTGATTCGTCCCTTGAAACGTAAGTTGATTTTTATCTAAGTGCCTTATAGTTAGTATGCTCCTGGAAATAAGTTAGGAGGTTTATGCCAAATTTGTCGGTTAACATATCCCTATTCTTAAGAAATCGTGCTTTGCTCGTGTTTATGTTTTTACCGAGAAGTATGTATTTCCATTTTGGAATTTAAATTGAATAATATAATGAATTACAATACCAATAATACCTATAAGGAACTTGACTAAGTTCATATGTAAAACAATCGGGAACTCTAAACAACGAACGTGCGTAACCATAACTTATAGCGAAAAATGAAAATTTCTGTTTGGAGGCCCTCTTGCGCCGCAAGTGATTGTCTTGCGCCGCAAGACAGTGCAGATCAGCACCTTGGGTTTTTTTCAAACTTTTGCAATTTCTCCTAAACGGGCCTACATCTTTTATTCCGGGTTTGTACATGTCTTAAGCCCTTTTGGGTCCAGTAAAGACATCACTAACACCCCCAATTGTTTCCCCATTCCATTTCACTTTCACACACACACTTATCATCACTTCTCTCTCTTTCTTTTTGAAGAAAACACACAAACACACACACACTTCTTCTCCCTTTTCTTCTTGTGACTGTAAATCCAGAACTTAAACCACATTTTTCACCACCATAAATTGTTGTTTTCATCAAGAGGAGTAGAGTTTGATCATCCATTTGAAGATTTACTTGGGTTATTTCGTTTTCGGGTCGAAATCACCATCTCACATCAAGATCTTCATCACATCTAGCTTGATCTTCAAATCTTCACTTTATTTGGGGTAAAATAACTTGAACTTTCTGTATTTTATAAATTTTATTCATTGCATGTATCATCTAACTAAAGAAAATGAGTTTTATAAAGAGTTGATGGTAAAATATGTATAAAAATCAAGTTTTTAGTAAAAATGTGTATGGATCTTGATTAAATGATGATAAAAGCTTTACAAAATGGTTATTTGAAAGTGTTTTGAACATATTATGACTTGCATGTCCAAATCTACCATCAAAAGTCGACTTACTAAGCACAAGAAAACATTTTCGGTGGGATTCTGCACCTGAGTTGCGCCGCAACTCTACCTGTTGCGCCGCAACTGGGGGTCAGAATACCCATTTTCGTTTTGTTTCACTATTAAACGTAACCGTAAGCTTGTGTTCGTAAGATCTGGTATTAACGGATGGTGTATTGTGTTTTGGAGATAGAAATCTCATCACCACTCCATCAAAGGATTTTGTCTCGGGTTCTAACTTGCTAAATTGCGGTTGCTATCGGTAAGAATTGACTTTCTTCCTAATTTCTCATTCTTCATATGTTCGGTTTTAGCCTTGAAAAATGGTTAGGAATAAATATTAGACCAACACATGTTATGATTTCGGATTTGGACAACTTTGGACTAAAAGACGTTAAAATGTGAATTTAACCAAAAGTAACGTATTTAACTTATAACATATTATATATTATGAGAAAGGTTTAAAATGCAATTGTTGTTAAGCGGGAAAGTGTACGGAATTTGGACTAATAATCTACGATGCGGAAGCGCTGCCGAAATTCATTTCACGTCTTTTTACGACATTAAAACACTTAAATACTCAAAAGTAACATATTATACAATAAATTTGTCTTTGGACTCAAAGACACCAACGCAATCAAAAATGTCATAATATTACTTAAAACGGACATTTTAAACCTCTTTGCGATACTTTTAACTTCGCCACAAATTGTTGAACCTCGTTTTAATTTAACGAAATGTTTTTATGACAAGTTTTATAAAATGGTTTTGAAAGGCTTTTTGCTCTAAACCTTTTGGTAAGAAAAGACTTTAAATTATTCTAAGTGTCAAATTGGACTTTTAAATTGATTTTGACTTTAATAAGTCAACATAATTGACATTTGACTTTCATAAGTCAACATCTGTGACTTTGACTTTTATAAAGTCAACATTCCTTACGTTTGACTTTGACCAAGTCAACATTGTTTCCGTTGACTTTGGTCGATCTATTAAAACTTGATAACGATATCTTATTAACCGATACTCCTTGTAATCATCTTCGGTTCGGATTATCATTCTTCTCCTGTTGACGATTATGACGTGGAATGTCGATATCTCTCCGAGCGGTCCTGTTTGACGCGGAACAAAGCCTTCTAAATACGTCACCTCATTTAAACTTATTAATATTTGGATTATCTTATTTAACTTAATCTTAACCGACAAGGCTAAACCGGACCTAGACTTATAGAGATACTGAGACTATATTATTTACTGTTTTAGGGCACTTAGACGGTGGGATTTTGATCCTGTGATTGTATTTACCCGAGATTTGCTGAAGATTGTTTTGTGAGTTATTCGTAGCCCTTGTCTTAAATACTTTTGGGCTGTAAAGCGTATATTAAACTGTTTGTGTATATTAAACTGTCTGCATGAATGCGGAATTGTTTTCTAAATTATCTTGTTTACCCAGTGAATTTGGTCTGCCTTAGTTTTAAGTGTTTAAGCCATGGTGGCTCCCCTCTAATACACTCGTTAAGCTTTTGCCCGTGGTTCATATGTATAGATCTGTATTGGGTTATGTACCTAACCCACATTCCTCTGTAGACTGTTGCTACGAGCGAATGTTATGACCGTAATATTAAACTGTGGATTAAACTGGTTGCCTTTGGATTGACACACCTTAGGCTAGGGGATTAAACTGATTGGTTCAGGATCGAGATGTATGACTACTTAGGCATAGTACCTTTCACTATTGGATGAATACAAGATAGATGATTTTAAACTTACTGATTTACTGAAACTTGTCTATGGGTCACTTTTACTTTAAAATTGCGAATAATTCACCAACATGTTGTTGATGTCGTTTTAACGCTTTGCAGGAAATTGAGGATTTCCGTTGATCATGCCATAGTTGTTTTTGGATCGCTTGCTTTTGGAAAATTTGAATTGAACTGTTATATTAATTTCCATGACGATCCTTTTGTTAATTTCTTTTGGAATTGTATTCGTACTTGGCATCTTATCGCCTTGACTTATTGATGTATTTTGTAACTTTTGGCATGATCAATTTAATTTGATGTTTTGTTTATCGGTTATATTGTTGTAATCTTGACTTTGATATTATAACTGGAACATCTCGCGTTTCCGCTTCCAAGCGGGGTGTGACATCACTCCAGTATGAGTCTTCACCTCATACCACGTGTTGCAAAGGATGTCTAGAATTCCCCGTAACTAATTTGACTCGACGCATAGTCAAATCTTACTTGATCCATCGCAGTGAAGTATCACAAACTCGCTAGCACTTTTCCACCTAGTTGGTCCCACTAGGTTTCACTGTGAATCTACGAGCATCTACACTAACCGTAATCAGGTCCTCTTATGCAAAAATAAGGTATACTCGTTATAACGCATAAGTAATAACACAACAATTATATCATCATATGTAATCAAAAATAGATGTGTACCTCATCGCATTGTACACCACTGAACATGAGTAGTTACAACCACTCATGCCCGAGACCTTTACCAAACAATCATCACATAATTTATTTAAAACATTAAATATATTACAATACAATAAGGATACATGTAGATAATTACAACCTATCACCCAAACATACAAACATACGGGTAGCTACAACTACCCGTAATCATCATGTATAGGTAATCACATACTACCCATACCACACACGTCCGTTATTCTGTTCTGGTTCATCTTTATTTGATCAAAACATCTTTACTTGTAAACAACTTTGTTTACCAAACAATATTACTTTTAAAAATCGTTACGTCTTTCAAACATCTTTCAACACGTTTATACATCTTTTCAAACGTTATTTTGTCTAAATGTTCGGTTTTACAAACCCACATTGTACTCACCTCTAATCCGGCGTCCACAAGCAAACGCCCTAGCAACGATTTTCATGATCAACCTAATTAGATCATTACCCATTAACCATCTCGAAACAACTTATAGCATTAAAGCTTAACTTATATAGAAAAACACAAAAACTAACGACTCAGACCAACCAGCCGTCGGTTGGCCAATTCCAACGGCCGGTTGGCCAAACCAGCCACAACGGTTTAAACTTCATCTTTTCCAAATTTCACCAAACCAAAATTGCAGGGTTATGAACCTTAATTAAACTCAACCGAACTCAGGAAAAACAGTACCAAATAACTTCAAACTACTTAAAATATGATTATAAACGTAAACAACGAGTTATACCTTACGTTTTCAAAACGGGTTTCAATACTACTAGAAATAAACCTTCACGAAAACAACTTTCTGCACTAAAGTGTTCCTTATGACTCAAGGAGTTCAAATATTTTTTCCGTTTATTTATCCGGTGAGAAATGAATACCAAACGGTTATTTCGAATACTTACCGACTATGGTTTCTTTCTTTTTTCTATTCTCACGAGCACACATATATACATACATCTTTTTTACTGCTTTCCTCAAACATAGGAAATCTTATATATAAGATTCATATCCATATTTTCATAAATAACCCTAGATAATTCCATAATGACATATTTAATCCTTTTCACAAATTTTTAACAAAACAAATCCTTTTGACTAAAACTTATTACAATTCTAGTCCTTTCACCATTTTGGGTCGTTACACGTTAGGGAGATCATCGGGAAAAACATCGAAAATTCCTTGAGTCATAGCAGGCGGTACGACACTATCCATAGCAACTTCTTTCCCAATGGTGACCTCACCTCCTTCTTAAGCCATTGTAGCTTGTATGGTTTGGAACGAGTTTCAGTTTTTAGACCCAACTTTCGTACTGCGTCTTCAGCGTTTAAATTATCGCAACTACCAGAATCGTACAAAAAGTGCAAACCTTACCCAAAATCGTACATGTGGACTGAAAAATGTTTTGCTTTAGCCAATCATCATCATCCACTTTGAGTGTGAGACATGAGCGACGATTCATCATATTCACTCCCACATCCCCGTGACAACTTCTTCCTCACGTATGGGCTCTTCGTCAAAAACTGGGGCGTCATCATAACCATCATAAGGCACATCCTCATCTCCTTCTGTTTCAGCAAAAAGGTGTCTCTTACCCGCTTGTTTACACTCCGATTGCCGGTGACCCGGCTCACCACACTGAAAACACCTCAACCCACTGCTACCGGACCCTTGAGGAGTAGGTCTTGTGTTACTACGACCCGCTTTTGATTTACTAAGAATAAAGCGAGATGACACATTGCCCGTTGTAGGGGCAGAAAAGCTCCCTACACGTCGGTTCTGCTTTTCGCAAGCGAGGGCTCATTGATAAGCATCAGAAAGGGTCATCGGGTCAAACATGTTAATGGAGTCCATAATCGAAAGTCGCGGACCACCAATATATCTCGAGACAAGTTGGTCATCTCTTTCTTGAACATCATTCCTTGCAAGTGGTAGGACTCGATCATGTACTCTTCCGCGGACTTACAACCTTGTTTTATAAATTAAAATCTTTGGTACATCATCATTTGATAACTATGAGGGATAAAGTGAGCCCTCGTGTACTTCTTCATTTTAGGCCAACCGGTTATCTTCGGTTTCTCGACCCTCTCTCTAGTCACCTTCAATTTTCGCCACCACGCGGAAGCCTTCCCTCGTATCATCCATGAAACCCTTTTGTTTTCGGGTACCTCTTTGTAATCAAATACCTCCTCTATGGCAACGAGCCAATCAATGAACTCCTAGGGGTTAAAAGTTTCTCCAGCTAAATCGGGAACGTTAACTGGCATACCCGAATCCATTCTCCGATTATCATCCCTGTGATACCGTAGCGCTTACCGATCTGATTCCTCACTGGTAGATGAACTGTCATAATCTCCAAATGGGTTTTCCATTTCTTTATCTTCAGCGTCGTGACGAAGAGGACTTCGAGGATCCCTATTATTCTTCAGATTGTCAATTTGAGTAGTCAATTGATCCACAAATTGATTCAAACGTTCCTCCATCTGTGCCATAACACGTTGTTCAAACTCTTGTTCATACATTGCGCTAAGATGTCGGGTTCTCCTTGTTGGGGTTGTTCGGATCTTATAGTCAACGTTGTATCTCTAACCTAGCGGAAATAGATCAAAGATTATCTAGCGAATATGTAACCGTCGGAAACGAGATCAAACCAATGATAATTGATAAGATCGGACCTAAGGAAGACTATTCGGATGATTGTTTAGACTTTACTAAACTATTTGGAACTCAAAGAAAATCGCAGCAGCAATTCGGCACTCTCCCACAAACTTGCAAAACCTTAGCCGAATGCAGAAACCCTAGCTGGGTATATATAGGCCCAGCTATCCATTCGTACGAATGAGAATTCATTCGTACGTATGAGTTTCTATTCGTGCGAACCACATCTGGTTCGTACGAATCAATCTCCATTCGCACGGATATCATCCTTATCCGTGCGAACCAGTTTGAATATCATTTAAACATTACAAAACACATATTCGATTAATTCATAACGATGTAAACATTAATCAAATATTCAATACCGATATTCAATCACACAATGCAAAGACTGATATAAAACGTTAATTACATACGAATCTTAGTAACTACATAAATGCACCTACAAACTCCCCCTAGGAACTAGATTCTATGTCGTCAGTCTTCAAAATTATCTGCTGCTTCCCAAAACACTTCTTTGATCTGCCCTCTTATGCATGAATCTTGTGAATAAAGCATACACGTACAACCTTGTTGAAACGCGACGCTTGATCCATATCTTTGACGTCGCAGAATATAGGTTGCAGATACAAAGAGTAGATATCATCATCTGTTAGATTTCTAATCCACATCGGATCAAAAATACGCACAGCTTCCCAAACGCCTTTGTGCTCTAACACGATGACAGCTTCAGTGGTTCTATAATCATAGTACCACCACTTGAAACTTCTCCAAAATCCGGTCTTCATTTCTCGAAGCGGAATCTTTTCGATAACCTTTGGCGCTTGATACTTGACGTGCTTCACAGATTTTCCTGTACTCCGATCTTTGGAGTAAGTAATCTTCGGATATTGCGGCCTTAGGTATTCCCACTTATTCCTGAACTCAAATCTCAATCGTTTGTCCAACCATTTTGCTCGATCATCCTGTTCACTGTAGAGCAGTTTAAGACGTGCCAGCTGCATCATGTCAAAATAAGGCAACGTCTTCAGGTCGTGAACTCGCTTGAAGTAATCGATTCCTCTTTCTCGCTTCACCGCATATACATTCAGATCCTCCAAGTATGCCCAGCTTATTATCGGACCTTCAGTCTTTGCCCCCTTCAAGGAATAGCACTTCGTATAAGCCGGTTCAGGAACTTGACGCGGTGGGCGTAAACACTCTTTCATAGCTTGAATCCATTCAGCCCGTTTTGCATCTACCTCGGCTGGGTTTGATGTCTCTTGACTGTCTGCTGAATGTTTATTTAACTTCCGAGCAAGATCTTCATCATTTAAATCAAAAACGTCATCGTCTCGGAGATCATTTGACTGATAGATAGGTTCGGTTGAATCAACGTTTTGCTCGAACTCTATTTCTTCTTCATCAGCATCAGAAGTAGGAGGATTAACTTCAGAAACAGAAGCAGACTCCTCAGACATAATATCTTCAAGATTCATTGCAATTAAATCTGCAATCTGTTCTTTAGATAGGCTATGCATAATCTCTCCTTCTTCTAAATCATGATCAATGCTGAACTGTATCACCCCCTGCATATCCAAAATGTGAGTTAAGTTGGACTTTTTAAACGAAATGGGAGCAATATCGTACTGGGATTCATTCTGTTGATCTTTACCAGCTCCCCCAGACTCCATGCGTTCGCTTTCTGCACCGACCGGTTCAGCAGATTCATCAGCCGGTGCTTTGATTCTGTAAATTCCGTCCTCATCAGCTTCCATCGATTCTTGTATTACTTTGTTGGCCACCTCCAGATAATCGATTTTTTCTTGAAACAACTCCAGCTGCTTGTTCTGATTTTCAATCAACTTGTTCTGTTCATCAATCTTCCGCAGCATTTCGGCTTTCTCAGCCTCCCTCTCAACTTCCCGTTGCTTCATTTTCTCAATCATTTCCTTCATCTCTTTATCCTGTGTATTTTGCTTCCTCAGAACCTCCAATAGCAAAGCGTTTACAGTCTCGAGTTGAGCAGACTCAGATGTTTGCCCTGACGATGATCCACCAGCTGTTGGAGTTATCGTTGTAGCAGGTGTCCTGATTGGGATGCTTTGCTGTGGCTGAGATGTCACAGGAGGAGGAATAGGAATAGTTGTGCTGGCAGAAAGTTCACTTGTTTCACCAGCTTGAGACGCTTAGAGATTCTCCCTTGAACAAGATCCGTCAGTGATATTTTAGCTCTCCGTTTTGGTACCGAGGGAGTTGCCTCAGCACTTACAACCGTATCACTTTCATCTCTTAACTCCATCTGAGTATCTGTAGGTGGAGAGTTAGCAGAAATCACCTCTTCATCTGAATCTGGTTGAATAGTCATCTCGAGATTCTCTTTATCTGAATCGCTGTCATCGTTTCTCCATTTCAGTTTCTCCGGACAAACATATTCAGGATTTGCCAAATGTCCGATCAATCTTTTCTCCTTTGGTGTAGACTTTCCCTTGTATGACAGCATGCGTCCCATCGTACTATCGCTCATAACGTCCAGCTTGACGATATCTGCTTCATTCTTCTGCAAATCATGAATCTTCGCATCTATGATCATTTGCACAAATCTGGCATACATCAAGTATTTGTGCTCTCTCTTGACTTCTACGTTCTCAATCATAAACTGCAGGACCATGGCTGAGAAATTGAATGGAATGTTCAGTACCAGTGCGACGAGTGCACTTTGCAGATCTTCTCGCATCTCGTCATGTCCAGCCTTTCTGGGACCCAAGCAGTGTTGTATTACATGACATAGGTACTTGTATTGCACACTGAAACCAGACTTTATGATCACTCCCTTCTTGATATTTCCATCATAATGCATTCTTAATATTGCCCCTCTGACCTTGTACACGTTCAGCTTAGTTGGCAATTTTGGTTCATCTCCGAATCCAATTACTTCTCTGATTACTTGCTCGTCAACCATGATATCCTTCCCGAGAACTGTACTGTGAATTTGAACTTTGCCGTCTCGACGAACTGCCTTGGCATTGTTCCAGAAATCAGCAATGTGAGAGAAGTAGAGTACTTTCTCGGTAGAGATAGCCTTGTAGATCCTTGAACGCTTCAGAAACTGCATGATCCCGACAAACTTCACGGAGTGTGGTGTCGTCTCGTCGAGATAAGCGCACATGTTATTCTTTGAACCGATGACAAGACCAGCGCTTTGAGAGGATGATGATTCAGCCATTTTCCTATAACCAGAAACATAAACATCGTGAAACAAACAGTTAGAATTTAAATTCAAACGTTCTAAATATTTCTGTTCTGGTCCATCCGTACGAATGAACATTTTCATTCGCACGAATCATCGTTGATCCGTGCGAATGAGTTAGTCAAAACATACGAATTTGATTTTGTTCGTTCGTACGAATGACATAGCCATTCGTATGAATGGAAATCCTATTCGCACGAATGAAATTTCATTCGTGCGAATGAGGTTCATCGAAACCGTTTGAATTCCAAAACCTAGATTCTCCAAAAACACCTGTTTAAGGCCACAAGGATTACATCAAAAGCTTCGTAATATCCCGATTAACGTAACCCCTAACCCTATTACCCATTACTAACATGTATAGATGTTCAATTTAATCAAGGTTATACACGGACTTAAAATCACTCATTAAACCTTGAAACGTTAGTTATACCTCAAGTAATGTATATGGTTGTGATCGCAATAACAAGTTACACAAGAAAAACAAATGCAAAAACTCTTTCTATCACTTTGAATTTTTAGAGAATTTTTTTTTTTTTTTTTTACCAACTGTTTCAAACGAATGAATATGAAACTGAACAGATCTCACGAATAAAGAATGTATATATACCCACTTTTCATTCGTGCGAATGCAAAATACATTCGTACGAATTTTATGACGGTTCGGACGAATGTGTACATATTCGTGCGAATGAGGATTTTGTTTCAAAATCTGATTTCTCTCTGATTCGTGCGAATGGCTTGTTCCTGCGTGTGAGTGAGCTTCTATTCGTACGAATGTCGCTGAAACAAAATTAACGTTAAACACATGAAAATTATCGATCCATCAAAATAACACGGTTAACTCAATTCAGATATCCTAACCAAACACTTTATCAATTTTTATGACTTTACGAATTAATCTCAGTTTCACCTTTAGAGCTCAAGTCACGACAAGTAACCTTAGAAACTAACACAAATAAAATTAAAATTAAAGAGAAACTTAAAACTAAAAATTAAAAATCTTTTTGTATTTTTCTGGTTTGATGAATCAAAGAAAATTCTAACTATAACAACCACTGAAATAACAATTGAATAAACTGAAATTTTCACATTCTTTTTGCGTTTTTCGAATAAGGGATCAGACTGATACTGAAACATAGCATTGTCATTCAAATTTTCGTTGTAACTATTAACATATCAGTTGACGATTATTGGTATATTTGTCCTCTTAAACTTAAACAAACATTCACTTGACACTTGTTCTTTCCAAAATGGTTATCTCGCTAAGATCTCCCAATATTTTGAACATAGAAAACAACACACAATTTGAATTTTTTAACAGTCATCAAATTTATATCATAATCAGATTTGCAAGTATGTTTGTGTATTTGTCCTCTTAACTTTTCAGCCTTTTCGAATCTATTTTCACAAACATTAGGTGTAATATCATAATATCGATTTCGTATGTCAGTATTACATCAACTACACATGCAATAAGGGCCAGTGATTCTTGATCGTTGAAACAAAATATCACTCAGAGAATAAGCGCTTCTTCAATCTTTATTTGGAATGGCCGAGTTATGATCTTCTTTCGACCTTATAACTCTGTTCATCCATCAAGATATTTGTGAAGTCTTTAGGTACTTCATCACCCTTTATTTGGAATAGCCGAAGTATGATCTTCTTTCGACCTTATACTTCTGTTCATCCATCAAGGGATTTTTGAAGTGGTTTCTTATCTCTTATTGCGATATTTTTATTTTTTATTATTTTTATTTTTTTTTTTTTTTTTTTTTTTTTTTTTTTATTTCAAATATATAGATCAAAACATTCAAGAATGTTATTCCACAATCACTGGAGTGGCCCTTAATTGCAACAAAATATTACTGACATACTGTATTTATTTTCTGATATTACACCCAATATTTATTATTTTCGAATCAATCCAGCGAAAAGCCACAAACACTACAAAACAAAAGCTAATTAAAATATATTAAACATTTAATTTCGACCGCTTTGTGTTGTTTTCAGTGTTCTCAATTGTTATTGATCTCCAGATATCATTTAGACAGTCTTTGAGACATATCCATAAAGATTTAAATAAATTTGATATCTGCGACAACCATTTGAAAAATTGATTAATTTTCGTCAAGTTTCAGTGAGATAAGTCTACCAATATATCCTACAACCGACATGTTTAAACGTTACGTTCAGCATACTTTTGACAATGTACACGTTCAGATTTAATTCAGTATTTCCTCACTTCCCCCGTTTTTTTTTTTTTTTTTTTTTTTTTTTTTTTTTTTTTTTTTTTTAACTTAACTAACTATTTCTCCCCCTAAAATGCTAAAAATAAAAATCTTTTTGTATTTTTGAATTTTATAAAAGTAAAAGAAGAAAACGAAACTAAAATTAAAAGAACTAAAATTTAACGTAGTATACAAAAACGGGTACGGTTACTTGTCCGACTTTTCTTCCTCTGCGATTACATCGCTTTTCTTAACCACACCATTTTCCAGCAGTAAAAACCCAAACCTAGACTTATCAAATGCTTTTGTAAAAATATCAGCTTTTTGAAACATCGTTTCGATATAAATTACGTCAATCAGATGTTTTTCAAAACAATCACGTATAAAGTGATATTTTACGCCTATGTGTTTGGTTTTAGGATGGTGTACAGGATTCTTAGTGACAGCTATGGCAGCAGAATTATCAACATAAATAGGAGTATTAGAGATAGACAAACCGTAGTCCCGCAATTGTTGTTGAATCCAGATAACCTGAGAACAGCAACTAGCCGCAGCTACGTATTCAGCCTCACACGTGGACAATGCTACAGCGGTCTGTTTCTTGCACTGCCATGTGATGAGTCTCGTTCCGAGAAACTGACACCCTCCTGAAGTTGATTTAGCATCCTTCTTGCAACCTCCATAGTCCGAATCACTGAAAGCAGACAATTCAAAATTATCATCATTAGAATACCAAAGACCTAAATCTGGGGTACCCTTTAGATATTGCATGATTCGCTTCACTGCTTGAAGATGGATAACAGTTGGTGCTGCTTGGTATCGAGAACACAAGCACACCGGGAACATAATATCTGGACGAGATGCGGTGAGATACATAAGAGAACCGATCATAGAGCGATAAAGTGACTGATCAATTAGCTCCCCCGTAGCTTCTGGTGATATCCCGTGATTCACCGATAAGGGAGTAGAGGCTGACTTTGTCTCCGACATTTCAAACCGTTTCAAAATGTCGTTTACGTATTTTGTCTGATGAATAAAAATGCCCTCTGCAGTTTGATCTACTTGTAGCCCCAAAAAGAACTTAATCGGACCCATAGAACTCATTTCGAACTTGCTTGTCATCACCGTCTCAAACTCTTTACATAATTCCGGATTTGTAGATCCAAAAATAATGTCGTCCACGTAGATTTGCACCAACAGAATATCTTCACCTCTTTCTTTGATAAACAGCGTACAATCAATGACCCCTCGACGAAAACCATTGTCAGTCAGATGGTTAGCAAGTGTCTCATACCAGGCGCGCGGTGCTTGATGTAGACCATAAAGTGCTTTATCGAGAATGTACACTTTATCCGGATGTAATGGGTCTACAAATCCTGGTGGTTGATTAACGTACACTGTCTCTCGAATATTCCCATAAAGAAACGCGCTCTTAACATCCATTTGATATACAGTGAATTTCTTGTAAGAGGCAAAGGCTAGAAAAATACGAATTGCCTCCAATCTTGCAACTGGAGCAAACACTTCATTATAATCTAAGTCAGGGATTTGTCGAAAACCCTGAACCACTAGCCTTGACTTGTTTCTGACAACTATTCCCTGATCATCCCGTTTGCATCGATGGACCCAGCGAACACCCAATGATTTGGCGCCTTTTGGCTTAGCGACAAGCCGCCAGACACCCAGCTTCTTAAACTGTAAGAGTTCTTCTTGCATCGAGTTAATCCAATTATCATCCATGAGAGCTTCTTCATCAGTAGTCGGTTCAATCTGTGAAATAAAACAAGCATGAGCACAGTAAGTAACATCTCCATATTTAAACAGATCAATATACACATCGCTGTGGATTTCTTTCTTTGGTCGAGCTCCAGCAAAATAGGTTTCATAATCATCAAAATTTGTCGATCTGCGAGCCCTTGATGATCGACGGAGCTGACTTGCTGGTTCTTCTACGTTCAAATTAGGAGGAACCACAACATTAGGACCCAAATTATTAACATCGGGAGCTTCAACTTCCTCTTCAATCTCTTGAACATTTTCAGGATTTCCAATCGGCTCATTTATGTTAACTGAACCATCAGAATCTGAATCATCATCATGTACATGACTATCTGCAGGATTATCTTGTGGACCAGGAGGAGTAGGAACTGTTGGAGTCACTGTATCATGAGGAATAGTTTCTTCCAAAGCCTCTTGATGGGAGTAATATCTTGCAATATCTTCATCGGAGAACTCAGGAAGATTAAATGATTCAAACAGAGAATCATAATCAAACATCCACGGATAACCTTTCGAAGGAATCGGTTTAGAATACTTCTGAACATCCACCTCATACCATTCTTCAATAGCTTTAGTTGCTGGATTCCAAACTCTCTTGTTAGGAGTGCTGTATCCCAGAAATATCCCTTCCACAGCCTTTTCATCAAACTTTCCATCTTGTTTGCGCTTGAGCATAGTACAAGGAGCTCCAAAGGGTTCCAAGTACTGCAAATTAGGCTTTCTTTTCTGCAACAACTCATAACACGCTTTCCCATGACGTTTCACTACTAGCACTCGGTTTAAAGTGTAGCAAGCATTAGCTACTGCTTCATTCCAAAAACGTACTGGCAGTGTCGAATCAGCCAACATCCTTCTAGCTGCTTCAATCAACGTTCTGTTCTTTCTTTCTGCAACCCCGTTCATTTGTGGAGTATAGGCTGCACTGAATTGTTGTTGAATTCCTCGTTCCTTGCATAAATCCTCCATCCTCTGATTCTTGAATTCCGTACCGTTATCAGTTCTAAACCGTCGAACTTTTAACATATACAGAGTTTCCAGTGAAGTAACCAGCAGCTTGATATTCTCGTACGTTTCAGATTTCTCTCGTAAAAACATGACCCAAGAGAATCGAGAATAATCATCAGTCACCACCAAACAGTATTTATCCCCAGCAACACTAGAATACTTGATAGGGCCAAACAAATCCATGTGTAGAAGCTCAAGTGGAATATCAATGGTATGAAACTTCTTTACTTTATGAGACTTTTTGAACTGCTTTCCCTTCTTGCATGAAATACACGTTTCCGGCAACTGAAATGTTTTCACATTAACTCCCATCACTAAATCCTTGTGCATCAAATGATTCATCTTTCTCAAGCTGAGGTGTCCCATACGTTTGTGCCACAGTATTGATTCACTTTCAGTAGCTTTCGAGACAAAAGCTTGGTGTTCAGTTGAATTCACTGTAGTCTTCGACATATCGAGCACATACAAATCTCCAACTCGTGGTGATTGCATAATAATCAGGTGCTCTGGAATCACAAATTCTTTCTTCATAATGTAGCACTGGGTTTCGTCAAAAATCACCTTAAACTTCTTGTCGCAAACTTGAGAAACGGACAACAGGTTATTGACCAATGCTTGAACATAATTTACTTTATCAAAACTCAATTTGTCGTTTGCGACTGATCCCGGAGCAGAAATAAAACCTCCCTTATCACCAGCAAATGAAACATAGCCACCCTTAATTGATCTAACATTAGAAAGTAACTTCATATTCCCTGTCATGTGCCTAGACGCCCCACTATCAACAACCCAGGTATTCTTGATAGGATCATAGACGACCTGCACAACAAATTGAAATTATTAATACCCAAAACAAACCCAAGCCTTAATAGCCTTGGGTTTGCCATCTTCACCTTGGAACTGTAAGTCAACCCATTTTCCATTTGAACCATCAGACACGTTTGAAGGTCTGTCATTCTTAGCTTTCCATGCACGTTTGACATAAACAGTTGGTGAAATTGGTCTTTTTTCAATTTGTTTAACAATAGGTTGCTGTTTGGATTTACCAGCCGGAAGCAACTCATTGTTTTGTTTAGGAGATGATGACCTATTGTTTGAGAATCGATTTCGATTTGGACTTGAAAAACGATTTCCAGTGGACATTCTGTTTTGGTCAACATTATTCCTAGGCCTTTGATTCAAATTTGGACAATTATAGTTAACATGGCCTTTCTCCCCACAATCAAAACAAGTTCTCCATTCGTTAAGATTTTGAGAACTTTGCGTCATTCTCCGATGGTGTGTATGAGGTTTGGAGAACATAGCATTTGGACGCATAAAGCCGGTATGTTGTTGAACATTTTGTGGCTTCTGGGGATTTGTTGGTGACTGTCTCCTATGGGGTGGTATGAATTTTGCCTTTTCTGATTCTTTTGACTCAGTTGCGATTGATGATTCGCCGGTTTTGACAAATTTTGGTCCTTTAAATTCAGGTCGTTTCAAAATTCTAACTTGTTTAGGTTGACTCGAAGTTTTATTTGGAGCCTGATAACCTAAGCCTGTTTTGATGTGAGGTTTGCGTCCCAAATTCATTTGATAAGGTAACTGACAACCCAAACCTGGACCCTTTTCTTCCTCATCTGAGTCAGAAACCCAATCTTCAACTACGACGGTTTCTTTCAGTTTTTCGTTCACATTGCTTTTAGTACTGACAGTAGGTGTTTGGACAGTTGGTGTTTGGACACTAGGGGTCTGAACAGCTGGGTCTGGTTGTTGAAGAACGAACTCAACATCCCCTTCCTCCCTTGGAGACTTAATCAGTGTGTTAAAGATTGGAGGTGGACAAGTTTTGTAGTCAACCCCTGGTTTCCCTTCCCCATTTTCATGACGTTTTTCTTTCAAAATATGGTCCAAAAGATATGATGCAGATGAATAACTTCTAACTTGTTGGTTTAAAGTTTCAAAACTTATTTTAACAGAAGCATTTTCACGTTTAAGAGCATCGATATCTTTTAAATATTTGTTGATCGAGTCCTGTTTGTTTAACAAAGCAATTTCCAAATCACTTACTTGTTTAACCAAAAGTTTGTTCTTTTCTGAAAACAGTTTTTCATTTCCCTTAACAATTTTGTTTTTACGAAGTTCATCCACAAGATTGTTATTTTCTTGGCTAAGCTCATTTACTCGTTTATCTAAAACAAAACAGTTTGAACAGGAAGTTACGACAGTTTCAGATTGTACCTTTGATGACTCAGTAGTTCCTGCCATCATTGCGAACTCTCTTTTAGGCACTGGTGATTCTGATTCTGTTGAAGATTCTTCAGATGATTCTTCAGATGTAACAGACTCCTCCCCATCACTTTCTTCATTTAGATTCAAAATCTTCACGACATTTACTTCAGCATCAGATGGATTGGTTTCAATTTGAATTCCCCAATCCAAGCCTTCGTCAGATTGAAAAACTAAGGCCTTAACCTCTGAATTCTCAGTACCAGTATAAGCATTTGTGCCAGTCGTCACCAAAGCTGTATTCTTGTTTGTCTCAGGAGCGTTTCTGTTCATATTCCTGTTTTGCTGATCTCTGAATGGATTCTGAACTGTTCTTGGCTGTTTTGGCTTTTCAAAGTTTCTAGCAAAATGACCCTTCTGTCCACAGTTGTGACAAGTAATTGCTGACATGTCGAAGCCATACTTAGTTTCCTTGTTTGCTCCGATTGGGTTACCAGTCTTTTTCACATATTCTTTAGCCCTTCTGACGAGATTAGCGAAACCCCACATAATGTCGATTCGTTCCATCTCATCACGATCAATCTGCTCGTAATCCTCCCCAGTTAAGTGTACATTTCCAATTTTACCCTGCAACAGTTGGTCATAAGATCCAACTAAAGCACTCAGCATAGCCATGTCTTCATTTACGCTCTCCACATTTCCTTTATGAAAATGCTCGACTTTCAAACTTGTAAACGCTGATTCTGAACTTGCTTGAGCTTGAGCTTGAGACTTCTGAACCGGAGTACTTTGACTTGAACTTGAGTGTGAACATCCCAAGTGTCCTGTTTGATTTGAAGTATTTGCAGAGTATGCTGTCTTTAGTGGAGCATGAGTAGGAGTAACTGAAGGTGGATCAGCATAGTATAATGAAGGATCTTGAGTGTGTCCCTTTCTTTGAGCACGAAACTTGTCATCCTGCTCCTTCTCTCTTAGCTTAGTAAAGAGATCATTCAAAGTTGTGCGAGCAAGATAGCCACTTTCCTTTAGCATTTCAATATACCCATTCCAGCTGTCTGG
>CAJVGC010000591.1:52963151-53014578 GCA_910822075.1 Senecio squalidus
TTTCGAAGGAATCGGTTTAGAATACTTCTGAACATCCACCTCATACCATTCTTCAATAGCTTTAGTTGCTGGATTCCAAACTCTCTTGTTAGGAGTGCTGTATCCCAGAAATATCCCTTCCACAGCCTTTTCATCAAACTTTCCATCTTGTTTGCGCTTGAGCATAGTACAAGGAGCTCCAAAGGGGTTCCAAGTACTGCAAATTAGGCTTTCTTTTCTGCAACAACTCATAACACGCTTTCCCATGACGTTTCACTACTAGCACTCGGTTTAAAGTGTAGCAAGCATTAGCTACTGCTTCATTCCAAAACGTACTGGCAGTGTCGAATCAGCCAACATCCTTCTAGCTGCTTCAATCAACGTTCTGTTCTTTCTTTCTGCAACCCCGTTCATTTGTGGAGTATAGGCTGCACTGAATTGTTGTTGAATTCCTCGTTCCTTGCATCCTCTGATTCTTGAATTCCGTACCGTTATCAGTTCTAAACCGTCGAACTTTTAAACATATACAGAGTTTCCAGTGAAGTAACCAGCAGCTTGATATTCTCGTACGTTTCAGATTTCTCTCGTAAAAACATGACCCAAGAGAATCGAGAATAATCATCAGTCACCACCAAACAGTATTTATCCCCAGCAACACTAGAATACTTGATAGGGCCAAACAAATCCATGTGTAGAAGCTCAAGTGGAATATCAATGGTATGAAACTTCTTTACTTTATGAGACTTTTTGAACTGCTTTCCCTTCTTGCATGAAATACACGTTTCCGGCAACTGAAATGTTTTCACATTAACTCCCATCACTAAATCCTTGTGCATCAAATGATTCATCTTTCTCAAGCTGAGGTGTCCCATACGTTTGTGCCACAGTATTGATTCACTTTCAGTAGCTTTCGAGACAAAAGCTTGGTGTTCAGTTGAATTCACTGTAGTCTTCGACATATCGACAAATCTCCAACTCGTGGTGATTGCATAATAATCAGGTGCTCTGGAATCACAAATTCTTTCTTCATAATGTAGCACTGGGTTTCGTCAAAAATCACCTTAAACTTCTTGTCGCAAACTTGAGAAACGGACAACAGGTTATTGACCAATGCTTGAACATAATTTACTTTATCAAAACTCAATTTGTCGTTTGCGACTGATCCCTGAGCAGAAATAAAACCTCCCTTATCACCAGCAATGAAACATAGCCACCCTTAATTGATCTAACATTAGAAAGTAACTTCATATTCCCTGTCATGTGCCTAGACGCCCCACTATCAACAACCCAGGTATTCTTGATAGGATCATAGACGACCTGCACAACAAATTGAAATTATTAATACCCAAAACAAACCCAAGCCTTAATAGCCTTGGGTTTGCCATCTTCACCTTGGAACTGTAAGTCAACCCATTTTCCATTTGAACCATCAGACACGTTTGAAGGTCTGTCATTCTTAGCTTTCCATGCACGTTTGACATAAACAGTTGGTGAAATTGGTCTTTTTTCAATTTGTTTAACAATAGGTTGCTGTTTGGATTTACCAGCCGGAGCAACTCATTGTTTTGTTTAGGAGATGATGACCTATTGTTTGAGAATCGATTTCGATTTGGACTTGAAAAACGATTTCCAGTGGACATTCTGTTTTGGTCAACATTATTCCTAGGCCTTTGATTCAAATTTGGACAATTATAGTTAACATGGCCTTTCTCCCCACAATCAAAACAAGTTCTCCATTCGTTAAGATTTTGAGAACTTTGCGTCATTCTCCGATGGTGTGTATGAGGTTTGGAGAACATAGCATTTGGACGCATAAAGCCGGTATGTTGTTGAACATTTTGTGGCTTCTGGGGATTTGTTGGTGACTGTCTCCTATGGGGTGGTATGAATTTTGCCTTTTCTGATTCTTTTGACTCAGTTGCGATTGATGATTCGCCGGTTTTGACAAATTTTGGTCCTTTAATCAGGTCGTTTCAAAATTCTAACTTGTTTAGGTTGACTCGAAGTTTTATTTGGAGCCTGATAACCTAAGCCTGTTTTGATGTGAGGTTTGCGTCCCAAATTCATTTGATAAGGTAACTGACAACCCAAACCTGGACCCTTTCTTCCTCATCTGAGTCAGAAACCCAATCTTCAACTACGACGGTTTCTTTCAGTTTTTCGTTCACATTGCTTTTAGTACTGACAGTAGGTGTTTGGACAGTTGGTGTTTGGACACTAGGGGTCTGAACAGCTGGGTCTGGTTGTTGAAGAACGAACTCAACATCCCCTTCCTCCCTTGGAGACTTAATCAGTGTGTTAAAGATTGGAGGTGGACAAGTTTTGTAGTCAACCCCTGGTTTCCCTTCCCCATTTTCATGACGTTTTTCTTTCAAAATATGGTCCAAAAGATATGATGCAGATGAATAACTTCTAACTTGTTGGTTTAAAGTTTCAAAACTTATTTTAACAGAAGCATTTTCATAAGAGCATCGATATCTTTTGAATATTTGTTGATCGAGTCCTGTTTGTTTAACAAAGCAATTTCCAAATCACTTACTTGTTTAACCAAAAGTTTGTTCTTTTCTGAAAACAGTTTTTCATTTCCCTTAACAATTTTGTTTTTACGAAGTTCATCCACAAGATTGTTATTTTCTTGGCTAAGCTCATTTACTCGTTTATCTAAAACAAAACAGTTTGAACAGGAAGTTACGACAGTTTCAGATTGTACCTTTGATGACTCAGTAGTTCCTGCCATCATTGCGAACTCTCTTTTAGGCACTGGTGATTCTGATTCTGTTGAAGATTCTTCAGATGATTCTTCAGATGTAACAGACTCCTCCCCATCACTTTCTTCATTTAGATTCAAAATCTTCACGACATTTACTTCAGCATCAGATGGATTGGTTTCAATTTGAATTCCCCCAATCCAAGCCTTCGTCAGATTGAAAAACTAAGGCCTTAACCTCTGAATTCTCAGTTCCAGTGTAAGCATTTGTGCCAGTCGTCACCAAAGCTGTATTCTTGTTTGTCTCAGGAGCGTTTCTGTTCATATTCCTGTTTTGCTGATCTCTGAATGGATTCTGAACTGTTCTTGGCTGTTTTGGCTTTTCAAAGTTTCTAGCAAAATGACCCTTCTGTCCACAGTTGTGACAAGTAATTGCTGACATGTCGAAGCCATACTTAGTTTCCTTGTTTGCTCCGATTGGGTTACCAGTCTTTTTCACATATTCTTTAGCCCTTCTGACGAGATTAGCGAAACCCCACATAATGTCGATTCGTTCCATCTCATCACGATCAATCTGCTCGTAATCCTCCCCAGTTAAGTGTACATTTCCAATTTTACCCTGCAACAGTTGGTCATAAGATCCAACTAAAGCACTCAGCATAGCCATGTCTTCATTTACGCTCTCCACATTTCCTTTATGAAAATGCTCGACTTTCAAACTTGTAAACGCTGATTCTGAACTTGCTTGAGCTTGAGACTGAGTACTTTGACTTGAACTTGAGTGTGAACATCCCAAGTGTCCTGTTTGATTTGAAGTATTTGCAGAGTATGCTGTCTTTAGTGGAGCATGAGTAGGAGTAACTGAAGGTGGATCAGCATAGTATAATGAAGGATCTTGAGTGTGTCCCTTTCTTTGAGCACGAAACTTGTCATCCTGCTCCTTCTCTCTTAGCTTAGTAAAGAGATCATTCAAAGTTGTGCGAGCAAGATAGCCACTTTCCTTTAGCATTTCAATATACCCATTCCAGCTGTCTGGCAACGCATCAGCAAAACATTCTACTCTTTCTGCACCAGTTGTCTCTACCGAATATCCATTCATTTCACTAATCAGATGTTGAAAACGTATGATAAGGTTGAATAGGGACTCTCCATGTAAGCAAGTGAAATTGTCGAATTCCTTTTTCAGTGCTCTTCCCTTCATAGATTTCAACTTGTTGTTTCCTTCACAGTCTAACTCAAAGGCATCCCATAACTGCTTCGATAACTTGTATGTCCTGTATTGATGAAACACAGATCTTGGAATAGCTTGACACAAGTAAGAATAAGCCTTTTTCTCTATATCATAAAGCTTCCTTTGTTCCTCTGTATATCTATGAACGGCAATAGGATCTCCATTTTCACTAACTGGTGCGTTATATCCATTCTGAATCATGTCCCACATTTTTGAATCCACTCCTTGGATGTGAATTTCGAATCGAGGTTTCCAGTGTGGGTAATCTTCCATAGTAATGAGTTTTGGGACCTTGTTAATGCTTCCAGTTTCAGCGTCATTGATGAGTATTTCAGACATCTTAGTGTTAGAACTTGCCATTGCGTATTCCATCTAAAATTTTAAAAATTTGATTCTGTTTAAGGTTCGTACGAATGAATTACTGCTACGTACGAATGAAGGACCTGATACGTACGAATGAATATGATTCGTATGAATGAGACAAGAAACCTAAGCTCTACACGAATGAGTGATTCGTACGGATGAGTAAACAGATTCGCACGGATGAGAGTTTGGTTCGTACGAAGGAAACCTATTCGTACGAATGAACTAAACTTTAAACTTTTCAATCAAAACTTTGATTCGCACGGACGAATTCCTATTCGTGCGAATGGAGACCTCTATTCGTACGGATGAAACCTGTCAAGAACTTGGTTCGTATGCGCCGTGAAATTTTAGGGTTTTGCTAAAAACTCGATCTACAGGTCGATTTTCTAAACCAAAACAATTTCTATTTGCCCAGATCTTAATCTAGATGACTCAGAAACGTTCTAAGACAATAAAAACAAGGTTTTTAACGTAAAATTCCAAATTCTAAGAAACAATCAAAACGAAAAATCTTAAGAATCGCTAGAAGAACGTTGATTTCTACAACCAACGCTCTGATACCACTTTGTTGGGGTTGTTCGGATCTTATAGTCAACGTTGTATCTCTAACCTAGCGGAAATAGATCAAAGATTATCTAGCGAATATGTAACCGTCGGAAACGAGAATGATAATTGATAAGATCGGACCTAAGGAAGACTATTCGGATGATTGTTTAGACTTTACTAAACTATTTGGAACTCAAAGAAAATCGCAGCAGCAATTCGGCACTCTCCCACAAACTTGCAAAACCTTAGCCGAATGCAGAAACCCTAGCTGGGTATATATAGGCCCAGCTATCCATTCGTACGAATGAGAATTCATTCGTACGGATGAGTTTCTATTCGTGCGAACCACATCTGGTTCGTACGAATCAATCTCCATTCGCACGGATATCATCCTTATCCGTGCGAACCAGTTTGAATATCATTTAAACATTACAAAACACATATTCGATTAATTCATAACGATGTAAACCTTAATCAAATATTCAATACCGATATTCAATCACACAATGCAAAGACTGATATAAAACGTTAATTACATACGAATCTTAGTAACTACATAAATGCACCTACAAACTCCCCCTAGGAACTAGATTCTATGTCGTCAGTCTTCAAAATTATCTGCTGCTTCCCAAAACACTTCTTTGATCTGCCCTCTTATGCATGAATCTTGTGAATAAAGCATACACGTACAACCTTGTTGAAACGCGACGCTTGATCCATATCTTTGACGTCGCAGAATATAGGTTGCAGATACAAAGAGTAGATATCATCATCTGTTAGATTTCTAATCCACATCGGATCAAAAATACGCACAGCTTCCCAAACGCCTTTGTGCTCTAACACGATGACAGCTTCAGTGGTTCTATAATCATAGTACCACCACTTGAAACTTCTCCAAAATCCGGTCTTCATTTCTCGAAGCGGAATCTTTTCGATAACCTTTGGCGCTTGATACTTGACGTGCTTCACAGATTTTCCTGTACTCCGATCTTTGGAGTAAGTAATCTTCGGATATTGCGGCCTTAGGTATTCCCACTTATTCCTGAACTCAAATCTCAATCGTTTGTCCAACCATTTTGCTCGATCATCCTGTTCACTGTAGAGCAGTTTAAGACGTGCTCATGTCAAAATAAGGCAACGTCTTCAGGTCGTGAACTCGCTTGAAGTAATCGATTCCTCTTTCTCGCTTCACCGCATATACATTCAGATCCTCCAAGTATGCCCAGCTTATTATCGGACCTTCAGTCTTTGCCCCCTTCAAGGAATAGCACTTCGTATAAGCCGGTTCAGGAACTTGACGCGGTGGGCGTAAACACTCTTTCATAGCTTGAATCCATTCAGCCCGTTTTGCATCTACCTCGGCTGGGTTTGATGTCTCTTGACTGTCTGCTGAATGTTTATTTAACTTCCGAGCAAGATCTTCATCATTTAAATCAAAAACGTCATCGTCTCGGAGATCATTTGACTGATCTCCAACTCAACCACATCATTTTGGTTTACTAGATTCTCATTACTAGGGGTATATTGGTCGTGTAACTAGTAGTGAGATGTTTATAGTTGAATTTGTATGAATTTTGCACTTCTCATGAACAAGTATTGAAGCTGATGATTTTTTCAAAATGGCTTTGCAACTACTCATGTCTTTGTTATGAAGGTCCATTCCTACTAGTATTTGTAAATCTAGCCTAATACACATACAACTTTGCACAAATTTCAACTACTTTAGAAAAATATCAAAAAGAGGGGTGTTGGTAGATCAACATCAATGAGAAACTAAGACGAGTGCCAACGGTTGCGTCGGTTGGTCGTCAGTGGCCGAACCGATGGAACCGATTCATCGGTTGCCATCGTCGGTAACTTTTTTTTTGTCGGTATCGAGCTGAGAAAGGGACGAAGGATGTGGGTCCCACCGATTAAAAATCAATTTTTTTTTTAAAACTTGACCGTTGCGGAAAAAAAAAATTAAAAAAACCAACGGCTACGTTGTAAAATTAGTTTTTTTTTTTTTTTTTAAATTAATACTATATATATATATATATATATATATATATATATATATATATATATATATATATATATATATATATATATATACATATATATATCCATACCCATTTAAACATTTCACACACAACATATACCAACAATACAATACATATTTATCAATCAAACAAATACATTCAACACTCAAACACAACCCAAAAAAATGCCGAGAAAACAAACGAAAAAAACACCTTCGGTGAGCAACGACATGTTTCAAAATTTATTAAATAACCCGATGTCTCTGATGCCACATTCACCGGCGGGTTCTTCTTCCGCTCCACAATCAAGTAACGCTACACCATCCGGGTTTGCTTCATACGGGCCACCAATTGCCAATCGATTCGCACTAGCATCCGACGATCCACGCAATTCGTACCAACACCGTGATTGGTACCAAGAAACACCACCACAAAACTCACCCCATTCTAGCCAACAACAACCACATTTTTATCAATATTCAAAAACATTACAATGGAACCCATCACCAAACAATTCCCAATGGAACCCACCACCAAACACTTCTCAATTTTGGAATCCATCACCAAACACAACACAATGGAATCCACCACCAAACACATCACAATGGAATCCACCACCAAACCCACCGCCCCACGAGGAAGAAATCGACGAAATCGTACCGAAAAATGTCGTCGGTGGGAAAAGACTCCAAGTAAACTGGTCCGACGAAGAAGCTAGGATTTTATCCGAAAGATGGGTGCATTGTTCGGAAAATGCTATAGACGGAAACAAAATACCGGGTAGTAGTTTTTGGGCGAAGGTACAAAAGGATTACAACAATTTGGTAGAGGAAAAACGAAACCTTAACCAACTAACGGGCAAATGGAATAAAATTGCCAAAGATGTCAAGCTTTTCAACCCGATATACAAGCGCCTTAATGATCATTGTCCAAGTCGGTATTCGGACGAAAATGTTTTAGACGCGGCAAAGGTATAATTCAAGGATCAAACCGATCGACACTTCATTTACACTTCTTCTTGGCGCGTGATTAATAGAGACCCGAAGTTCTACACTGAGGATGGTGTTATAGGAAACAAACGAAGATCCGAAAAAAAGACACCCATCTCGGAACCGGTAAACTTAGAGGAAGATGAAACGGTACCCAACACCTATCAAGAAGAAAAATCGGGTCTTGCGGCTACCATGGCAACGTTATTCATCGACGACCGGATCCGACGTCCATACGGTCGTGACACAAGTAAAAAAAGTCAAAGAACTTCGATTTCGTCCGACGCGGCTACCTCATCAAGGAGTTAAAGGGACGAAACCATTGAATCGATCAAAATGGCGGCTGAGGCGCAAAAAGAAACGATGGACAAGCTTACCGAAATTGCCGAAAAAAAGTTTGTTCTTAAAGCTTAGAATTTTATGGCTAAACCAATACCAAAAAGTATTGGTAAAAAGCATAAAAAAAATGTTAAAACAAGCTAAGAAAGCAACATTTAAAAATTTCAAATCGGACTTTAAGAAGATGTTTGGCGGTGGATCGAGTACGCAACAAGAACAAAGCGACGACGACGAAGATGAAGAAGAATATGGTGACGAAGGCGAAGACGCCAACGACGACGAAGACGAAGATTAGACGTTTATTTTTTTCTATTGTAATGTTTATTTCTCCTAATGTTTTTTTATTGTATTGTTTTTTATTTATTTTAATGTAATGGTATTAATGTTTTTTATTTTAATGAAGTTGTTTAAATTATTTTTGTTATATTTTAAATGTATAAATAATAAAATATGTGGGGTCTAGAAAAACTGACTGACGGGTTACTGTTGGTAGTGATTTAGTCAGTTTATTGTTAGTTTGGTGTCAGTTGACGTGACGATGAGTTGGCAAAAATTGACCGTGTCAGTTGGAACAACGGTTGGGAGTGGTCTTATAGATATGACCTCCACATGACCCACATAAATTAGACAGATCGTAAGGATATGATTTTTTAATAGACAATAACATCGACGCATTTACTATTTTTTACATGTTGCTTGCGAACAGGGCCGTAGCGTGGACATGTGCGAGGAAGTTCCGAATAGTTTGTTTCATTTTTATGTTTCTTTTCTAATTTATTTTACAACTTTTTCAAATATCTATCATTATTTTGTTTATATCTTTTTTATTTACTTTCAGATTTATCTTTTCTTTGTTATCCAATTAAATAAAATTTTAATTACATAATTTTCTTTAGCTTATTTTATCGAACATATAATATATACGCATAAATAAGTGATGTTACGTGAATAACTTTTGTCGTCTTTTAGGTTACAATAGGAAATAATGTACCACATTTTCAATTAGTTTATATTTTATACAATTAATTGTATAAAATTAGTATACCTGTTTTTTTATAAAGCAAAACTATTACCAAATAGCATATCTTTAATATATAATAAAAGATGAGTTTTAAATGCCACATGGCAAAGTAAATAACATTGGATGAGTTAACTTCTTTTATTTCAACCGTTACATCAAATTGATGATGTAATCAAAGATTATTTTTATTTTATATCCTCTTACAATAAATAATTATATTCTCTATTTAATTCTCATATCCCCTAAAATAAAAACAAAATTCAAATTTATTTATAAAATCACTCAATTTGGACTATGATTTACCTTATTATTATTTTTCGAATCTCCTAATAAAAAATATCAAAACGTGTGTATAAACGTAAAGGTGTAAAATCTCTTAATAAAAAATATGAGAACATATGTATAAACATAAAGGTGTATATGTTATTATAACTATAAACAACATGTGTATAAACGTAAAGGTATATATGTTGTTATATGTATAATATTGTCTTTTCATAATAACTTAACATCTATATAAACATAAAGTTTACGATTCAAGTTTTTATCTTTGTCCGCGCTATCGCGGGATAATAATCCAGTTGTTGAAATAATTGAGGCACATAGTTAATACGTAGGAGACCCGCGTTCTACTTTCAACACCACCATATATCTATTTAAAAAAAGAAACTAATTAGCACATACACAATTTCTAACAAAGTTAGGTCAGTATTATAAGTTGTTGAACTCCATTCCCTCCTTTTTAGAGACTCATGTTCCAATCTTTTGCATGTTATTTTTTACGAATTCAATTGTTAAAGTTTTTTTCTCCTTGAATATTTGTTAATATACTTTTCTAATATCTGTCATAACATGCAGTAAAATTTCTCATAAATAACATTTTGCAACTTTTTTTCTTTATGCATTTTCAAAAGACAATAGGTCTAATTTTTAACGTTATTAAATTAGATAGTTACCTTTATTTGTTCCAAATTTCAGATTGTCTTCTACATATGCTTTGACTGTTTTCATTGACTAAAATTCATGAAATGCATATAAGAGCCTACGCAACATTGCATTATTTAAATAGGTCGGTTCTGATTTTGATATTATTATTGAAGTTCCTTTTTATATATTATGTTATAAGTAGATTGAGTTATCTTGACGTACTCATAACGCACCCCACAAATACATATAACCAATCTACATCTCTAGCTTTTAAACATTTTGGAAATATTAGCTTTTTTGTATGATCAACATAGGCGACGTATCTTTTAATTTATATAATTGATTTCTTTGATAAAATTTAATTTATTTGTCACTTTTCTACACTCGTTATACAAAATTAACCAAATATATTATCTGTTTGAGTAATGTTTGGCGAGCTCAAGGGATTGAGGATGTCACTTTTCTACACTTTTTATATCAGTGTACACCTATCGAGATTTTAGCAAGCCTAAAGTAGTAGAAAAGGTGATCTAGAGTGATGTAGTGCTAACGTAAAAGAGTAGAAAAGTCTGAGGTGTAGTATATGTATGTAATGATGATTTCCCTATGACAAATGATCAAGAGGGATATATATAGGCTAAGCATTTCACCATTTTCTAAACGTCGAATAAACATACTCAGGTTCAGCCAATCTTGGTGGTAATTCGTTTATAACCGTTATTTCTTTGTTCCATGTGTAGAACCAGTTACTCATTTTCTTAAAGTGAACCTTAAATAAGTCAAGGTTTCTCATTGCCGCCTTATCCTTATTTGATATATTCGAGAACTCTATAAATCTTGTGTATGAGTTCACGGGTATCGACACTTGCATCTCTTCTATGTCTATGAAAACTTCTTCCTCGATTTTAATGCTATCTTCAATTAATTTATCAATATACTTTGTTACAGCCTCAACATCTTCCCTATCCAAATCTACAAAGTTTTCGTTATGAGGAATATCTTGTGTGTTTAACACATTTCGTCAACGGTGTCTTCAAACTTAGCATCAAACATATATCGAATAGTAAACATATTGTAGAACAGGATACCGTTTATATTGAACAAAATTTAAATTACAGAAGATGTAAACGAAATTACAGAAAATGTAAACGAAATTACTGCCAAGGCTCGTGATAAACACGATTCCCTTAAAAAAAATCGCGTATATTCACACGAATTGTTTCCCAGGGTCCAATGACAAAAACAGTTTATTACGAAACTGCCGGAGCAAACAACTTTCCTGAAAAATCCAATTGAAATTATTGTTTCTACAGAGCTTAATCGAAAATTTGGTGTGTGTGATTGAGCTAAGACGCTCCCTTTTATAGCCCAAAGAAAAACGTTCGAGATTAATTTAATTCAATGGCATTAAACCCGAATTAAACCAAAAAACTGTAACTGACTCAAATAGCGTAACTATTAGTTACGCTACATAACTAATAGTTACGCTATGTAACTATCAGCTACGTTATCGTAACAGTTTCAACTACGTTAGCAACGTAACTGTTAGTTACGCTAGCGTAACAGTTTGTTACACCCAAACACCCATCTTTACGTGTCGATATCTCATTCACCTTAACTCCGTTTTGGACGTATAATATATCGTTGCAAAGCCCTTTCTAAGGGCTACACATTCATATTAAATATTCTTCGTAAATATTAAATATGCATCACTTTATATACGTCCAAAGTTGATGAAAAAGTATGTTTTCATCAATATTTTCCAACAATCCCCCACATGAATGGAGATCGATCAAAACAATACTTTTTCCCGATGAAACTTCGGCGGTTGAATCCTGCATAGGATAGGTAGGTGTTACCCTTTGAACCTTCCCTCATGAAATGCACTTAGTCTCCTCACTGTCAGTAGATCTTGATGTCTTTGAACTGAGCTGTTATTTGCGAAGACGTCAATACATTTCACACAGGACTCTTCCTGACAATGTCAACTCCTCATAGTCGTGTTCGTTATGGTCATGAACACTATCCTGGTTCTGCGAGAGCTTTTAGGAATTACGCCCTTATAATTCCCTTCGAAGCGAACCCACTTTTCTCTAACATAGGTGATTCGTTAGAAATCATTATACCACATATGGTTATTTCTTAGAATCATTAAAAGCCGTATGCTTATCCTTCACCTTTTCACTGATCTTAGGAATGGACTAGGAAGTTTGTGAATTTGTGAACTCCCTTAGATGGTTTAGGAGGTAGATAAGCTACCCCCATAGTGACCTCCCTTCATTCCTACAACTAGGTTGTCCTATTGAACCCAGATCTTGGGATCTCCAGTCAACTGGCTTAGGTTTCCTTTGCATAAACTTATTCATTCTAGGGCTTTAGTCCCATTCCTTTTGAAGACTTACTAACTAACTCTCTGCTTAAGCCTTTCGTAAGCGGATCCACTATGTTATCCTTTGACTTCACATAGTCAATTGAGATAACTCCTGTTTAGAGTAGTTGTCATATCGTGTTATGTCTACGTCGAATATGTCTTGACTTACCGTTATACATTATGCTATGCGCTCTGCCAATTACCGATTGATTATCACAATGTATACATACGGCCGTTACCGGTTTAGGCCATCTTGGTATGTCTTCTACAAATTGACGCAACCATTCTGCCTCTTCTCCATATTTATCGAGGGCAATGAATTCAGATTCCATCGTTGATCTTGCTATAACCGTTTGTTTGCAAGATTTCCATGCTACAACAGCACCTCCAAGTGTAAACACGTATCCACTTGTTGATCGGGAATCTTTTATATCAGAAATCCAGTTTGCATCACTGTATCCTTCGATAACAGCTGGATGTCTATTATAGTGTAGTCCATACTCTCGCGTGTATCTTACATAACGAAGTCATCTTGTCATACTTTCCCAATGATCAGAACTCGGATTGCTTGTGTACGTACTTAGCCTACTAACCGCGTATGCTAGGTCGGGTCTGGTACAACATCAAATACATTAGACTACCAATGATTCTTGAGTATTCTAGTTGGGAGACACCTTCACCTCTATTCTTAGATAGATGTTGACTGGTGTCTATTGGAGTTCTAGCTAGGCCGGAATCCCCCACATTGAATCGCTCTAGAATTTTGTCCACGTAATGTGTTTGATTTAACACAAGACCATTTTGGGTTCGTGTGATCTTGATTCCAAGAATCACATCTGCTAGGCCCATGTCTTTCATGTCAAATTTGGATTTCAACATATCCTTTGTTGATGATATTATCTTATCGTCACTACCCATGATAAGCATGTCATTTACATAGAGACATAATATAACATAACAATTAGGTGTGTCTTTCACATAAACACACTTGTCACATTCATTTATTTTGAAATCATGTTCTAACATGACATGATCAAACAACTTGCTTTAGGCCATATAATGACTAAACCAGCTTGCAAACTTTGTTCTCTTGTCCAGGGGCAACAAAACCTACAGGTTGTTTCATGCAAATTTCTTCCTCTAAATCGCCCTTTAGGAAAGCAGTTTTTACATCCATTTGGTGAACTTCCAAATTTCTTATGGCGGCAATCGCAAGTACCATCCTGATGGAGGTGATTCTCGTTACAGGAGAATACGTATCAAAATAATCTAAACTTTCTCGTTGTCTATAACCTTTGATCACTAATCTTGCTTTGTATTTATCAATACTTCCATCCGCCCTTATTTTCTTTTTAAAGAGCCATCTATAGTCTAGTGCACTGCAAACCTGAGGAAGGTCCACTATTTCCCACGTATGGTTTTGTAAAATAGATTCTATTTCACTTTTGATGGCGGCTTTCCATTGAAGTGCTTCCGAAGAGGTAACCGCTTCGCGGTAGGTTCTAGGTTCATGTTCTACCATGAATGTGAGGAAGTCGGAACCAAACGATTTCTCAACCCTATCCCTTTTACTTCTTCTAGGCTCAACATCTTCTTCCACATGTTGTTCTTGTCTCTCACTTTGGACAGGCTCATCAACAAGTGTAAAAGAACTTCCATTTTCCATGTTTAAACAGGGAAATATATTTTCAAAGAATGTAACACTCCTTGATTCCATTATCGTGTTCTTGTGTATATCGGGATTCTTAGAATCATGCACAAGAAATCGATAAGCACTACCTGTTGTGAGCATATCCAATGAATATGCAATCTACAGTTTTAGGCCCTATCTTTAAGACCTTAGGTGTCGGCACTAATACTTTGGCTAGGCACCCCCACACTCGTAGGTATTTATATGATGGTTTTCTTCCCATCCAAAGTTCATATGGGGTTTCCTCTTTATTCTTCCGAGGTAGCTTATTTAAAAGATAAGAAGCTGACAAGATAGCTTCCCCCCACATGTTTGACCTAAGTCCAGAACTTATCAACATGGCATTAACCATTTCTTTCAAGGTACGGTTCTTTCTTTCGACGATACCGTTTTGTTGAGGTGAATAGGGGGCGGTGAGTTCATGTCTAATACCATGTTGCTCACAAAAGTTAGCAAATGGTGACACATATTCACCTCCTCTATCACTTCTAACGACCTTGATTTTCTTATTAAGTTGATTCTCAACTTCATTCTTGTAAAGAATAAACTTATCGATGGCTTCATCCTTACTTTTAAGTAAGTATACATAGCAATATTTTGTGCTATCATCGATAAAGGTGATGAAGTGTTTGTTTCCACCTCTTGTGGGAACCGATTTTAAGTCACATACATCGGTGTGGATCATATCAAGGGGTTCGGTTATTCTTTCAACCGATTTAAACGATGATCTTGTTTGTTTGGCCTCAACACATGTTTGACATTTATAGTTTGAATCAATGTGGAAAGATGGATTGCATTTAAATTTAATTAACCGACGAATGGAATTAAAATTAACTTGACCAAGACGTGCATGCCAATTATTAGAAGACTCAAGCAAGTAAGCGGAAGTAGTACTAATTTCATTAATATCACACTTAAAAGTCATTACATTCAATTTGAACATGCCGTTAAGGGCATATCCCCTACCAACATGCACACCACTTTTGGTCAACACGACCTTAACAGATTCAAAAACCAAATGAAAACCAAACTTGTTGAGAAGCCAACCCGACACAAGATTGTTACGAATCTCCGGAACATAGAGCACATTGTTAAAAGTGAGCTCCTTTTCCGAGGTCATCTTAAGTATCATGGAACCTTCCCCTTTGATATCGGTCGTAGCCGAGTTTCCCATGAACAACTTCTCACTAGTCTCAACATCCTTGAAGGTGGTAAACATGTTCTTGTCCGAGCAAACATGACGGGTAGCACCCGTATCAATCCACCATTCCTTTGAGTTCGATCCCACCGAGTTAACTTCGGAGATCATATTAGTGACATCGGTCACCATGGCAGCAAGATCCATGTAATTATTCACCATATTAGCTTGACGGGGATTCTCCCGTTTTGGCATCTTGCAGCTCGCAGCTCTATAACCCCGCTGATCACAACCCGAAAACTTTTCGGGTTTTTCCGCATGATTAGCAACGGTGTTCGCAAGTGGTGCTCCCAGTGCTCCCATAATTGGAGTTACCGTTACAGCGAATGTCATAATCGGTGCACACATAGTTGAGGTCACAAGAGGTTGAGTCGACATTCTGAAATTCGCAAATTAAAGAATTAGACAACTCGCTTTATAATTGTTAACAATCAATAATAACAAATACAAATAATCTGTTTTATTGTTGTTTTTCAAAACCCCGTTCTGTTTTTACAAAACTGTTTTAAATTCAGTCCGCAAAACTGATTTTCGTTACGTAACAGTTACGCTAACATAACTAACAGTTACGCTACGTAACTAACAGTTACACTAACGTAACACAAACGTAACTAACAGTTACGTGACTAACAGTTACACTATTGTAACACAAACGTAACTAACAGTTACGAGATGTAACACAAACGTAACTAACAGTAACATGACATAACAAACGTAACTAACAGTTACGTGATTAACAGTTACGTGTACAACAACGAGAACCGTAATAATTTTTCAGAATTTGTTATTCTAAACTTGATCCACAACCGCTTTTAAACAAATCGGAAAGAAATTATATGGATATAACAAGTTCCAAACTGAGCTGAAGGACAACTATTAAAGATTTTAAATTTAAATAAACTGTTTTCAGATGTTCCGTTCACTGATTTCAAACCAATAATCTGTTTTAAACGTTAATAATCTGATATATAACGACAGTTACGCTAGCGTATTACGCTACGTTACTAGCAGTTACGTCGACGTAACTAAGTAACGTAACTAACAGTTAAGCTACCTCGACTAACAGATACGCCACATAATTAACTAACGTAACTAACAGTTACGCTACGTAACTAACGGTTACGCAACGTAACTAACAGTTACGCTCACGTAACTAATAGTTACGTTGAAAAAACAGTTGTTCAAAAAAGAGTCGAAACAAAACTCGTTTGAGTCTAATATTTTCTGATTATAAACGGTATTATAAGAACAAAATTTGTTTTAAGATTGTAGAACAAGATACCGTTTATATTGAACAAAATTTAAATTACAGAAGATGTAAACGAAATTACAGAAAATGTAAACGAAATTACTGTCAAGGCTCGTGATAAACACGATTCCCTTAAAACAAATTTCGCGTATATTCACACGAATTGTTTCCGATGGTACAATGACAAAAAAAAGTTTATTACGAAACTGCCGGAGCAAACAACTTGCCTGAAAAATCCAATCGGAATTAGTGCTACTACAAAGCTTAATCAAAAATTTGGTGTGTGTGATTGAGCTAAGACGCTCCCTTTTATAGCCCAAAGGAAAACGTTCGAGATTAATTCAATTCAATGGCATTAAACCTGAATTGAACCAAAGAACTGTAACTGACTCAAATAGCGTAACTATTAGTTACGCTACGTAACTATTAGTTACGCTACGTAACTAATAGTTACGTTACGTAACTATCAGTTACGTTATCGTAACATTTTCGGCTACGTTAGCAACGTAACTTTTAGTTACGCTAGCGTAACAGTTTGTTACACCCAAACACCCATCTTTAGGTGCCGATATCTCATTCACCTTAACTCCGTTTTGGAAGTATAATATATCGTTGCAAAGCCCTTTCTAAGGACTACACATTCATATTAAATATTCTTCGTAAATATTAAATATGCATCACTTTATATACGCCCAAAGTTGATGAAAATTATGTTTTCATCAATATTTTCCAACACATATTAACCTCAAAACCTTAGCTTGTTAGTTGTTGCAAACTTAAAGAATTTATGCCTATTTACGATACATAAGCTACATATGGTATAACAGAGTGTTGGGAATAAATTTTTGAAATTAAACCAAGTGTGGTTACTACTGCAAATCTACTACTACGTGGTTTTTACTGCAAGTATTACTGGTTACTACTGGAAGAGCCCATTGCTACTGCCCGTTATCCGTTACTACTGCATGAAGATTTGTGAAGAAAAAGATAATTCTAGAAGAGATTGTGTTTATCTTTTTCTTAGTTAGAATTGTATTAAAATTACAATTATTAAGTTGTCGTAGAACATCTAAGTTTAGCCTCAAGGTCAATAAATACATAGATCCTTGTATTATAAAAATAAGTGTATTGATTATTCGTTCTATGATCAATGCATTGAGGCTTGTTCGTGATATTCGTTATTGTTCTTATTGCTATTCTTATACAATATTCGTTTAATCACAAAATTTGTAATATCAAAGTGTTTAATCCGCTACTAAACTTCTTTAATAGATCAAGATCTTATTCTTAAGATTGTAGTTGTGTTTACATAACTCATTAGATCCTCACAAGTGGTATCAGAGCACAGGAGGTGCTCAAGATCTACTAATCTACAAGTTTTTGTTGAAGCCTCAACAAAGAAGAAAAAGATTACCAATCATGACTGATATGGTAGTAAACAAGATTCTAGTTTTAAACATCAAAGACTTTCATCTTTGGAAACTAAGGATAGAGAAACACATACTGCTCTCAGACTATGCAGTATGGGATGTTATTTTTAATGGAAACAAACAAGCCATTACTTCGGTTGCCGATGGGACACCTGGATTTGTTCAACCTCCACCAACAGATCAAGAAAGAAGAGAGAGCAGACTGAGATCGAGGCCCTTAGTACTCTTTTAATTGCTATTCCTAATGAATACGAATCACAAATTTGAAGAGTATGAGGATGCTAAATCACTATAGGCAGCTCTTGAGAAAAGATTCAGTGAAACAAAGAACACAAAGGAAAACAAAAAGGCTCCTTAAACAGGAGTATGAAAACTTCAAATCATTAAAAGAAGAAAGAATGTCCCTAACCTCTGATAGGTACAAAAAGATGACTGGTGAATTAAGCATTGATGCAGTAAAAATAGATAAGAATGATCTAAACATGAAGTTTTTTAGATGTCTAGGAGGTGAATGGACAATCTATAATGTTTCTTATAGACAAGGTGATGTTCTATAAGAGATAGAACTAGATGATCTATACAATGCAATCAGAGTGTTTGAAGTAGAAATTGAAGCAAAGAAAAGGATCATCAGTACTAACCATAGTACTAACAGTTTTAATACTGCACTAGTCACACCAATTGGAGCATCTCTTAATGACAACTCAGATGATGTTACTTTTGAATCTTTTCTGTAGAAACCATACATGCTAAGATCTAACCAATAAGGATCTCAAATAAATTCATCAAGATGATCTTGAAAATATGGATCTTAAATGGAAACTTGCCATATTGTCAGTAAGAGCTAGGAGGTTTGTAAATAGAACTGGTAGAAGATTCAATCCAAGAAGTAATGACAGAGTTGGGTTTGACAAAAGCCAAGTAAAGTGCTATGAATGTAATGGAATTGGACACTTTGCAAGAGAATGTAAGAATAGATCAACCAACAACAACAACAACAACAACAACAACAACAACAACAACAACAACAACAACAACAACAACAACATGAATCTTCAAGAAACTTCATCAACAATACTGGTCACACAAGATGTCTTTGGGTATGATTGGAATGAATTAGCTGAAGAAACTATACAAAACAAAGCTCTCATGGCCATTGCATCTTCAAAAAAGGACAGTTCAACATCTTCTATTCCAACTGAGGTACAAACTAAACTATGTTCTCCTGAACGCATTGAAATTCTGTCTAAATATAGAAGTTAAAATCAAGTCATCTGTGACTCTATTAGAACATTAGAAGAACAAAGAAGGCCTGCAAATAGAGGAATATAAAACTTAGAAGCACAAATAAATTCATATAAAACAAATGAATTGAGCTTTCAAGATAAAATTATATTTGTTGAATGGCAAAGAGATGATCTTTTAATCAAGTTAAGAGAAGCTAGGGAAGAGGTAAAACAGTTAAAAGAGGAAAAGAATAAGGTTAAATTAAATGTAGGAAAACTTGAACATGCTTCAAAATCAATAACAAACATGATAAATCATCAAATTCATGGAAAACACAAATCATGAATAGGTTATAAAGAAGTAGCTCCTCCTTTTAATCAAATTTACATTCCTCTTACCTTAGATGCACCTAGGACACCTCTTTCTCTAAATCCTGCAAAAGAATCATTTAGTGTTGATCCAATCAACTTTGAAGAAGTTATAACTGAGGACTTGGTTAAAGAAAGTCAAGTTAAAGTTGTGAAGAATGAGAATATACCTATAAAAAAATCACATTATCACAACTGAAGGTGTCACTCAACAAAACTCACAAAGGTTTTTATCCATCATGCAAGTCAAAGATAAGAATTCAAAATGTGCATGTGAATGTTGTCTGAAGAATGATTCAAACAAAATTAAAACATGGAATCATATAAAGCCAAGAGGAAATCAAAGAAATAAAAATCAACTTCAGTCATAGAAAAAAAAGTCCAAACCTTTAGAAAACCTATGAAGTCATGTTTTATTTGTGGAAAGATCAATCATTATCCAAAAATCTGTTTTCATAACCCTTTGAATCAAAAGTTGAATAACACATTCAAACACAGAACTTTAGGATTGAAATATCCACATGAAACAAAACAGAAATTTGGAAAAAGTGCACAACCATTTGTTCCTAAATCAAAATTATCAAAATTTGTGCCAAAACTACAAACTAAACCAGGTGAGAACAAAAAGAAGTTTGGAAAAAGGAAATACTTAAAAAAAGTACTAACAGAGTTAATACTACAAGAACCAAATTTGTTAGTACTGCAAGGACAGAGTCTGATAGTACTGAAATTCCGAAAAAGACACGAAAACAAATTTTAAAAGAACAAGGGTGGAAACCAAAAGATAAATTTAATCAAAATCGAAAGCCACATGGTTTTGAAAATATAATGCTAATAATGATTAGTTATTATGATGAGAGTGGTAAATCCAAGACGACTTTGGATTGGGTTCCCAAAAGAAACTAATATTTCCATTACATGTGAAGGAACAACAAACAAATGATGAAAAGAGCAGTTGGCATGTAGATAGTAGTTGTTCCAGGCACATGACAGGCAACATAGCTTGCCTCCATAATTTTGAAAAATATAATGGAGGATATGTGAGCAATGTGAAAGTCAGTTTTGAAGATGTATTTTATGTTCAACAACTTCTATACAACTTATTGAGTGTGCCAGAAGTATTTTCGCAGACACAGAATGTCTAATTATGGCTCCAGGATACATTGTTGATGAAAGCAAAGTGTTATTGAGGACTCCAAGAAACGACAATGTGTACTGTTTAGATTTATCCAAAGCATCTCCAGTGGAGGTGTGAGTTTCTTTGTTTCCAAAGCTACAGTCGATGAATCTTCACTCATGCATAGAAGAATGTGCCACATAAACTACTACTTCTATTATTATTGTTATTATTAAATAATAATAATAATAATAATAATAATAATAATAATAATAATAAAAACAATAACTTGGCCCATCAACGTATGCATAATAACCTGAATATATCATCAATTTCCAACATTGAGGGCAAAATTTACAATTTTCTCATAATATAATTTGTGTGTCGAATTCTTACGACGCCCTTTTTTGCGGACATATTTTGGCGTAATTTATGTCTGAAATCACTCTTTGCCACGAATATTCGACGTAAATAAGTTTGAGAATACTCTTGTGTTCTGTTAAGGTAAATAGTTAGTCCTGGTTTCTAGTTAATGAGGTGATTTGTTCACCCAAACACCGAATGCTTACACCGTAGTTATATATCAATTGACAATTTTGCCCTTGATTTACATGATCTCTCTTTTCCATTTTTTTAGTAGTGTTACAAGATCTTCTTAAACAATCATTTTTTCCCTTCTTATCGATCCATCTTCAAGTGCAAATAATTATCCCATTTTTGTTAAATCCATTTTGGTCTTCTATAAATAAAACCATTAACGCTCAATTGAAAGAGAAAAAAAACATTTTTTGCATAATCAAACCCTTAAAAAGTAAAAGGGTAAAAATAAAAAAGAAAAAACCATATGAACTTTTCAATTTGTAAAATTATAATAAACCAACTTCGAAAAATACTTCGATAATATGTGTACTTTGAAAATCCGTGGAAAGATGAAAAATATGTAACCGGTTACCTGCAATCCTTCCAACAAGGCATCCACGTCAGATTAATGCTGACATGTTGTTTATATGTATTCCTCCCTCCCTCAATGTGTAACCTTAATTTCATTCCTCTTTCTTCCCCAATATCGAACCCTAATTTCTTCCCCAATTGTGTAATCCATGTCTTCTTCGTCAATTACATCACGTTTCAACCCTGAAATCCCTAGTGAATGTGATTGTAAGAAACCATTGAAAGTGCATACCCCGTGGACTTTATCCAATCCGGGTAGAAGGTTTGTGGTTTGCCCTGATTCAATGGTAAGCATCGTCATTGAGGTACTTTAATTTGCTATTTCTAGTTTTTTATAACATTTTTGTTAATGTTTTGACAGAAAAGAGGGAAGAAGTGTGATGCCTCTTATTGGTTTGATCCTGAGTTGCATAATCAAAGGTATAGAGAAATAATGGATGAAATTTACAATATGATTAACCCAAACAAAAGGCAACAAATAACAACACATGATGAAAAGGAAGAATTATTGCAGACTTTGGAAGTTGAATTTGACTTATACAAGTCAAAAACCAGTAATGACATGTTGATTTTTTATGGTATAATCTGGTGCAATGTTCATATCATATTGGTTGTTGGTATATTGTTTATAACAAAGGCCACTTTATTGATCACAAAAAATACTTTTACAAGAAACAGGGACAACACAATTGTACAACACAAAGACATTGAAACAGAGACATGAAGCTAAGAAACAATACTAGTGGCCTACGGATTGACTCAACTCAGTCGAATTCTGCAACATTGAAAACCACCTTTCGACCTTCGGATCCATTTGGTTCAAAGCTGAGCTGGAACAGCAACACACAACCATAACGAAGGTGGTTAAACCTCCTGAAATACTTCCAGTCCCCTTTGATCACAACATGGCTTGGTGGTAAAGTTGCCCTCCTAAGATCATCATGAGTCACTAGCTTGAATTCCTGGATATAATCACGCCTAGGGAAGATGATGGTACAATCTTCATAGTTGGCCAAGTTGTTATCCCTAATAAAAAGTGATGGGATTGTCTGTAGCATACACACGATAAGTATATAGAATTTATAAAGATTATATGAGTAGAGAAAAGAATGCAAGAACTTAACACTCTAGCAGCTTTGACCTTGTACCTATCCAAGGTCATAAGAAAGGTTGAACCATTATCACCATCATTGTCACTACCAGAGTCAGTATTCGGTGCCACAGTCACCCCATCATTTTCACTTGAGAAATGAATCGCATTATCCTCTTCACGTAACATTTTTTTTTCTTCCAATTAGTACTCAGTTTTGTTGTGATCCTGTTATGTTGGTGATCTTGTTCAATTTAGAGCAAAAAATTTGGTAGTAAACCATTGGATTGACTCAACTGTATATGATTGACATGATATGAGCATTGAATTTACTTAAAATTCCCTTTGAATTGTCTACTGTTTGTGATGGGCTACAAGCATTAGAACAAGGTCTTTATTTGTATATTGCCTGTAAATGCATCATCTTTTACAAGATAACTCAATAATTTCTCTCCCAGTAACCAAGGGAATCAATTCCAAAGACCATTTTTCTGATTGAATACAACAAACCTGTATATTAAACAAATCTACCACCCACTTGCACAACTTACAAAAAAAACAAAAGCAACATATAGATAATCAGTGCAACAATATTCGTACCATACAAAAGAACAACCCACTTGGGTCAAAAGTTTTTTGCACTACACAAATACAGGCCAAGCCACATGGGTCAAAAGTGTCTAGCTACCCTTACCATTAAACCAGTTCTAATGTTGCATTAACTTACACAAAATACATCAATTCTAACAAACCCAACCCACCTACCATTACACCATCTTGATTACAGATTCACTGCTTTGATGCAAAACAGCCAACACCATCTTCTGGAATTACCTTCAATGCCGACTTCTTCTTCAAAATCCTTTCAGACTTGGGCCTCATCTTCACTAGTTTTCTCATCAAAGTATTGTCATCCAAAGTTTTATATGTTTGCTCAAAAACTAGATCTTGAGATACATCAATATGTGGAGTATCCTCCATGTCAAACTCCTGGCTTTCATGAATCTGTTGAGTTGTTGGTGGTGTGACAGCTTCATGTTGTATCACAACTTCAACTTCAGCAAGTATGACATTTTCTTCATCTTAAGATTCACATGGCTGGTTTTCATACTCTAGATCATGAAATAGTTGTTGCACAGCTTCTGTCTTATTGGAAACATTTTCTTCCAGATTTTCTTGTCTCAAAGCTTCTTCAGTCATCATCTCACAATACTCCTACATAAGAATAAATTATACCAAACATGAAACATAAATTAATATAGTAAACCTGACACAAACAATACCTCATTTGTTATAACAACTTCTTATCCATCCCTTAAGCTCCTACCACCCCTTCTTCCACCCCTTCTATCACTTGTATGACCACCCCTTATGCTAGATACACCACTAACACCACCACTCCTACCACCTCTAGTTGCATTTGTGCTTTTCCTACCACTAGAACCCCCTACCTCAGTCACACTGTGTTCTCTAAATCTCAATATACTCACCACTGACTCTGTCACAATTCTTGGTCTACCAGGTTTGCCTTTCACTTTGGGTGGATCTAGAACAGCTTCATTTGTACAAGATAACTTGTTATGACCTTTCTCTTTACACTTTCTGCAAGTCATCACCCTTCCAATTCTACTAACCACATTACAGTTTTTTTAGGATGTTTAACCCTCTTGTTTTTTGGTCTACCAAGCATCTTTCTAAGTGGTGGTGGAAATGGATGAGTGTCTGCAGTTTTCTTTCACATTGATGGTCCAAATACAGGTCTGATTGAACTTGAGTATGCCGTTGCCCACATGGTTCTTTTATAACAATACTCCACCCGAGTAACTGGATCAGGTTGTATGTTTGTGTAGGCTGCAACAACATGAACACATGGTATTCCACCCATCTTCCACATTCTGAAACCACAGGTCCTAGCCCTTAATTGGACACCATATGCTTCATCCCCTTTCCTTACTTCCACCTCTTGATAACCACTCTTGTAAACTCTCCAGGGCCTGTACAATAAATATGTAGTGTATATTCAATAATATCTACTACTACTACATAGTACATATTTAGTTAATCTACAAAAAACTTCATACCGTTGATGGACCTTCTATGACTCCAACTGCCTTAAAATTGAAGGACATATAAACTCCAAATACTCATCTGCAATGTTGTTCATTAACCAATCCTCTGCATCATGTAGATCCGTATGTCCTATAGCATTGTTATCAAAGGTTTAACTATAGCAGTATGCAATGTAGAATTAAAAATTTCAGAAATCCCATTCTCATAAGTTGCACAACACCTATCCATTCTGAAAAAGGCCCTACACCATGTTCTTTTGTCCCTCTGTTGTAGATAGTTTTAAGCTTCAACATCCAACTGCTTGATTTCATCCATTTTTGTTTCAAATATTACCTTAGTACAAGTAGATGCAACACTCTAGAACAATCTCCTATATTGAACTCCATACCACATCTTTTTTAAATTTGCATAAATGTGTCTAGTGCACTGTATGTGTTCAGATTCAGGGAGCCATGTTCTAACACATTCAATTAGACCCTACAATAATATTCATCATACATTAGAGGAATAAAATAAGTTATTTATTAAATGTTGTAGACTAATATCATACCTTGGGCCCATCTGATATGATGCTAACAGAATCACCAAGTCCTAGACTAAGATCATGTCTCAGTAGTTCAATAAACCAACACCAATTGTCCTTATTTTCAATAATGACCACAACCGAAATTGGAAACATTTGATTATTTGCATCTCTTCCCATAGCTGTTAATAACTCACTTCTACATGTCCCTTTCAAAAAACAACCATCTAATCTATGATTCTCCTACAACCACTAAGCTACCCTAACTTAATTCCCTTAAAACACATATAGATCCTAGTAAAGTACAGTTGACCATCCTCAAACTCTTCGACATTCAAATGACAAGTTGAACCAGGATTAGACTCCAAAACTACTTGACTTTACTCCCATAACCTTGCATAATATTCAACAATCCTCCTTCATGATCAAACAGTGCCCTCTGGTTTTCTCTCTTTCATTGTCCTAGACTTACATCAATCATGTAATTCTCCCTTATGTCATTAACCATAAACCTTAGTGTCATGAAAGGGTTGTCCATAATTTGTTTTGAATACCTCATTGCTATCCACTTGTATGTCACTAGAGAACCATAATTGTAGTTTCTACCACAATTATGGCCAGGTATGAGTGATTTGATTTGGAAAGATTTTTTAGTAGACATCCAAGAAGCCCATAACCTAAAGGGACAAGTGCATGTCTTCTGACACTGTTACCAGTCATCTTGCTGCCACTATCACCACCCTTCTTGCTGCCACTATTACCACCCTTCTTGCTACCACTATCACCATCCTTTTTAATACTAGACTCCCCTTCATCACCAACAACTATACTTTCACTTTTTTTACTTAACAACTTTGCATCCTTCACTTCTTTCTTAGTTTTAAATTGGCACATCTCCCTTCTTCAATATTTCCTCCACAATAAAACAAGCAAACATTTGTGAGTACTTAATCTATACCATAATTGATAACCATTTGCCACCCCATAATTAGCCAAATCTAGCCTCAATTGCTCTGGATGTTCAAACCTCATACCCAATATTGTTTTCATTGAATCCCATGGAATGCTTGGATCATGAGCAGGATATTGAACACCAAGTTTAACCTTAAATTTATCATCTAAATCATGGTCATCAAGAACAGCAACATGTACATTATCATTGCTTGGAATAGGCTTTGAATCATAGTTAATATACCCAAAATTGCCACATAACTCAGTCAGAAAAGGAACATCATTCACACATCTTTCAATCACCACGTTATCTTCACCCTCAAATTCATTCAGAAGAAACTCTTGTACAAGTACATCATTTTCTAACTCAGCACGTTCACTCTCACTTTCAAAATCAAGATCATCCATCTCAAGCTAAATAAATTCAAATACATCATACCCATTATGTTCAACATAAACATCAATTTCATAGTCATTTGCATACACTAAATTAACAAAATCTTGCCCAACTTGGTCATTTTCTATCAGAGTAATACCCTCTGTAAGTGGGATATCATGAACATATACTAGCAAAGAAAAAATTGAATCTGTAACAAACCTTCTAATAAATTCTTTAAAACTACTAAAGGTCATACCTTCGAAATCTATGTCATCGGTAATATATTGTTTACCTTGTGCATACCTTAGCGGATTTGGTAAGAAAATACCATTACGATGCAAAGAAACAACGAGATTCTCCTTTGATTTCGTCATGGTTCAATTTGGGGGATTTGGGAGAGAACGAATTCAACGGTAACCAATAAAAATGAAGAATAAAAAATATTAGGGTTAGATTTGGGGTTGGTTGACATACGTGGAAATGATAGACAACATATGTGGAAATTAATGAGACCAAAAAAATTAAAAAATATCGGTCAAAAAAAATTCAACGGTAACCAGTAAAAAGTCAACAAAAATTTGAAATTGTTTATCAAATAGCGACGGATTTTCAAAGTACATATATTATCGAAGTATTTTTCGAAGTGGTTTATTATAATGCTATAAATTGAAAAAAACATATATGTTGTTTTGACTTTTACCCAAAGTAAAAACCGTCTTCTTCACCATTTAAACTCATATTTTGTGGCACTTATCATTGAACCATTCCGATAAATATGATTTGGATCATCAAATCCATTTAGGCTCTTCCATGTTATAATGTCTTTCAAATCTGGAAGAAAAAAAGTATCGTCTTCATTACTCTTGATATGTGAAAACGGCAACATCTACTGTGCATATATAATGTTTTTTGATGTCATTTTTCTTCTAAGTTTTGTTAAGGGTGTTTGACATAATTTTTAGGAAGTTTATGGAGGAGTATATTCAATTTACTATATTTAAAAGATATGTGAAAATGGTACCTTTAGTTTAACCCGAAGAAGAAATGGTAACTTATTGTATTTTTAGCATGAAGGGCAAAATAGTTAATGTATGTAACATGGAGGAGGTTTTTATAAACCAATACTTAAAGTAAAATAAGTAAAAAAATATGAAAAAATAATATATTATATGTGTAACATTATGGTGTGGGTATAAAAAAATTTATGTACAAATCACCTCCTTCTAGTTATGTTTGTTAGTTTATTTGAATTAATAATTTACTAGTGGAGTTATAGACGGTTGTCCTACTTTTCTAGTTGAACAAGTCTTGGTCACTGTTGAGAGATTTTCTAAGACATCCGTTACCGGGTGCTTTTGTAGGTTAATAAACTGCACAGTTTACATGCTCACAAACAATATCCAGTATCCAATTATAACATAATGAATTGAATGAGTATTACAATAATAATAAAAAAAAAATACGAATGAAATACATGTTTGGTATATTAATCACGTACAATAAATGAGAAAATAATGATTAACGTCCCTAAAACATGATTTACGATAACTGTTTGGATAAGTTGTAATCAATGGTGTTTCAAGAAGTAATTATTAAATCCATTGATATGGAATTCACTATGGTTTAAGCTGTTTTGTTTGATTTGAAGAATGAGAAACATGCTTGGATAAGGATTATTATATAAACTTTCCTGTCATTTAGACATAACTGCGGCGGCATTGAACATCATACTAAAAGCTTTCTCAGTGCATTTCCTAAACTTCACAGAATCTATGAGGCCTTTCTCCGATCCTACCGCAACCCTCAGCTGGTCCATGTAACTCATTATTGTCACAGTAAGACTCTGCCAAGTATTTGGATCAAAGAACGACATACTTTCAAATTTTAGTAATACAATATGATAATGGAGTAAACCATATCAATCTATTGACAAGTGGTTAGAAATAATACCTGTGGAACATTAACCACCATAAAATACAAGCCTTTAATCGGTTGATTAGCGAGGGTCATCTTTTCAAGTGGCCCAATCATATTCGACACTGTCATGCTTGAATTCTTCAGCGTGCTGTGAATGTATTCAGCTGTTGCCTTACATGCATTACGAAAACATTTCAGTAAACATAAATTCAGATAGGGAGTAGGTCGAGTTATATATAGACATACCTCAGGACCCCTATATTTTCTAACAGATTCAAGAAGCATTCCAGTGAGATAAACAGCAGATGAGTTCCTTTTTCTCTTAATGATATCCCGTGTTTCATGAACAAACTTAAGTGGATTCAAACACTGATCAAACTGATTTAGCTCGGGCAATGAAACGTGCAAAAAACCAAACTGGTTTCCCCATTGAATTTGAGCTTCTTGGTTTTGAACCATCTCATCTACCGACTTGTAACCACCAATAGATCTCGTGTTAAGCAACACTAATGCGGTGGTCCTAAAATTTTTCGCTTCATTACTTGTTGCTTCCATGTATAATCTTGTTCCCAGGAAGATCATTCCAGTAACTACATCATTTATTGTCTGTGTAATAACAAAATCCTGGTGAGAAACATTGCAACCTTACAAACTGAAAATTAATTTACTTTTTTTTTTTATCAATTTATATCAACGGGCATTTTAGTTGGGAAACGGTTTAGAGTTTAAATTTAGTTTTACAAATAAATATTTGAAGAATAGTGTGCTTGATACTCCAATAGATTTGAAATGTTACTAGTTAGTTTATGTTTTCTTTTATTCCATTATATCATAAGTTGTCACGACTTTAGTTGGTGGATACAAATAATTAGGGTATTTCCAAATTCGGTTTTTATAACTTTGTCCCTCAAAGTTTAGTATTTCTTTTGTAGGAAAAATTGCATATAAAAGCAACGAACTTTGACTCAATTATCATTTTGTGTAAACCAACTTTATTTTTTCTCAAAAAAATCATCAAATTTAGATACGTTTACATTGTATGAAAACTTAACTTGAAATCTCGTTAGTATTTTTTATTTAACTCATTTGCGGTTTTTTTTCCACATATGTTATATTATCGTCATATGCATTGATTTAAGGGGGGAAACTTAATAATTCTTTCATATTTAATAAAATTTTAATGTCAAATACGTTTTCATATCATTAATTATTGAGACCAAATGTTATATAACGATAAACATATGTTATATCACATATATGACATTTCTTTTTGAAGAATTCATATAATTGTTATATTTCAGTATTTAACGAGATTTTAAGTTAACTTTTACATAGAATAATAACTTATCCAAATTCATGGTTTGTTTTTTTTTTCTTTGAGAAAAAACAAAATTAGTTACACATAATAACATTTGAATCAAAGTTCATTTAACTTTTATGCAATTTTTCCTACTTTTGTTCTATCATTGTATTTTCACTGAAACACTAAAAAAAACTATTAACCTATATAATCACCTACTTTAATGTCTTTTAGTTTCTTTTCATTAAAACCAATGTTTTGAAAACCGGGTCAATGATCGACCCGGCCTAGCCATCGGGTCACTGGGTCACCGGGCCAACCGGCGGGTCAACCCGGCCTCCGCAAATGTCCAAAATTTCCAATATCCCCTGTCAAAAGTTCAAAACACTAACTTTTGCTACATAAAAACAGCAAAAAAGCATGTTTATCTAATCAAGAAATAAGAGATTACAATTTTTTACTTCAAAAGATTACAAGTTTCATACTCTATACTTGATAAGGCATAACTCCTACTGAGATTACAAGATTTATGCTTCAAAAAACTATACCCAAGCATAAATCTTACGAGATTATAAGTTTTAAACTTCAAATGGCATAAATCTTACGAGATTATAACCTTTTAACTTTCAAAAATAGTATAAAAAACAAAACCCGACGGGTATTAGCGAACCGGGTTGACCCGGATGTCCAAAAACCCGCCGGTTCGACCGGTTCTCAGTTTCCTTAAAACCCGGGTTGTTTTGATCCGTTTTTTGGCCGAAAGCGGTCCAACCGGTTCAACCGGCCGGGTCGAACCGGGTTTCAAAACACTTATTAAAACACTAAAAAAAAGTATTGCCCTTATCTACTTAAAATCACCTACTTTAATGTTGTTTTATATAACAAAAATTATTTATTAGTTTAATTCTTTTAATAAGTATAACATATACTTAATAGAAAAATATATATAAAAAAAATCAACTTTATATTTTATTTTAAGTTACTTATAATCTAATAATAATTTCTTTTTTTTTTCCTTTACTTTTTGTGTTTTTATAAATAATTTATTTTGGTTATTATTTTTTCAATTTACTTATATTTTATATGTATATACTATATTATTATCAGGCATTACATGTTTATAGGTGCAGATATTTTTCCCATAGTGAGATAATAAGAAAATTCATTTGAATTGTTATATTGTTTATATATCTTCACGAATATATAGTTGTTGACATCTGTTTCCTATAAATCTATAAAAATTAAATATTTATTGTACCTCAATTAAATGATATAAATTTTTTGAAGTGAATATATATATAAACCCAGCCCCACTCTAAGTAAGTTAAGGGGCTTTGGCTCTAGGCTCCAACTTGATCTATATATTTTTTTTGCTAGCTAAATTATTAGTAATGTTATATATTTTTTCTTTTGGATATGTTTTGAACTATGAACTTGTCTAAAATGTTGTACAATTCCTTCAATTTTGTTTAAGTCAATGAATAAAATCATAACCATTCCTTTTATCAAATAAAAAGAAATAGCAAAATTAAATGATTAACAATATTTATTAAAAGAAAATTAACAACCACGAAGGTCACATATTGAAAACTGAACATCATAAATATTATTAAATATTAATATTAATGAATCTTTAAAAAGCAATTTTAAATAGATACTTGGTAACATGTACTATGACTAAGACTATAAATAGTTTGGTAGGTGACTCTACATAAATTGTAATTAATATTTAAACAGATGGGGTTAAGATTTGGTGGGCATTCATGATTTTGGTTTCCGTACACACTAAAAGGATACACGAATATTATGCTTAATAAAAAAAAAAAAAAAAACTCGTACAATAGATATAAAGTTGAAAATTTTAAAAATAAATAATATGAAACAAATGGATTAATAACAGTATTTTATAACCTGATTTTTTATTTTTTTTTCCATATGGGTATTTAATTAAACAACCGGTTCTTAAATTATCAACCTAACTCTACATCCATAACTAGATAGTACCGAGGTTTAAAGGTCACCTTATATACATAAAATTAATTTCACCTAATATCCACCGATGGCCTATGTTGACATCTATATCTAATAATTTTTCTTATGTTTTTATTATGAAACGTACAAGAAAAGATATCAAATAATATTGTTTTCGTGTCAATTATATCTTCCGTTCTATCATAAATGTCAAATTTCAACTTTTATGATATATTTTTTTCAACTCTAATCGAAAATTATTTTTTTTCGTCTTATAAAATACTTGATAAACTTTATACCAAGGAAAATATATTTAAAATCCAATTCATTCATACATTTTGTATTAAGTAATATATAACACAAATAAAAATATTTAAGATCAATATTATAAAAAATAAAAACTTTAAAATATCAAAATTGAACACTTATTATGGGACGATAAGAATATATTCTAAAATATTGTTCATGTCTAAAGAAAAACCATATATAGTTTTATTAAATTCTCATTTTATCACTTATTAAATGATTATAACAAGGAATTTTATCACCCGTACGTTGCGTTGGGTTAAAAATACTTATCTCGAAAATCATAGAGTTTAGAAGATAAAATTTTATATCAATTTTCTTTATATATCATTAACATTTATCTTAACTTCTTAGTCGTTTACACTAAAAAGAAATATCATCGACAATTTCTTTGAATAAAAGCATACATTTTTAGTCACTAACCTAAATTTTAACTTAGTCAAAATTTAATTTCTCTAATTTAAAGTGTTCAAGAAACTATGTATCTGTATTTTGGTTATAATTATTATTAATAATAACTATTAGTATAATAAATAATAATAATATTAGTACTTTATGATAATTTTTTAGTTTTCTATTTTTAGATCTTAATCTTTTCTTTTAAGAATGAAAATGCTATTGTTAGTTTTCACAATAATAATAATAATACTAATCTTAAAATATTACTTTTAGTTTTTACAATAATAATAATAATAATAATAATAATAATAATAATAATAATAATAATTACAAAAATATTTATAAAAATTACAAAAATGATACTAACACAATCAATAATCAAAAGTTTAAAGTATAATTATACAAATTTCAAAAATGGTACTAATATATTTAATAGTAAAAAATTTAAAAGTATAATTAATAGTATTTGTAGGTTATATATGAAAAATATTAATAGTTTAGAGTTAAAATGAAAATAAGGAAGAAATAAGATTGGAAAAAAAAATGGATAAGTAGTAGGGGAGAACTCATGACCTCTGTTACATATATAAAGGGTGATAAATCTTGACAAAACTGAACTTTATAATTAATTCCTATATATATTTTATGTATATAGAAATTCAAAAATTATTATTATTCACTAGTCACTTAGTTTGTAAATTGAGTATATTATTAATATTAATGTTAATGTTGATAAGAAAATCTAACCAAACATTAACTTACAGATATAATAAAAAGTAAAACTGCCAAATTTTTAATATAAATAGTAATATAACTTAAATTGGTCATATGTATATTTATTTTTAAATTGAGGAATCATATCTTAACGTGACCAACATTGAATATATAAACGTGGCTTCACGACACAAATACTAAATAGGTTGTGCATGTGGTCCTGTAGAGGTGCTCAAAGTTTGTTTTCATTCTGAAGAACCCAAAACCCAAACCGAAGAAAATCAATTTTAATTATGATTATGTTTATGGAACCAAACCAAATTAGACTTTTGATTTTAGGTTTGAATATAGTTTGTCAACCTCAATTAAGAGAATTGAAAAACTCGAAATCGATAGATGTTTACAGATAATTATATTTTTTATACTAAGGAATTTTATTATTATTAATGAAAAATAATTTTAACATTTATATTTTTAAAAACCCAATTATAAACCATATGTTTCTAATGATAAAGTCGGAGTCCTTAAGTGTAAACACCGAAAATACAAAAATTTTGATAAAAATTAAAAGTTTGATAGAAATTTGGGTTTCTTGGTTTTCCGATTTAAACCAAAACAACACTAAATTAGAATTTCGGCTCTTTGTTTAGTTTTTCTATAGTTTGGTTCGATTTTTTGTTTGAACTTCAAAAAGAAAAAACTTAACAAATTGAAAAATCCGAGAACCAAACCACTGAACGCCCTTAATAATGCGGGTTGATTTTGAAGTTTAACATATGATACATATATATAACCAAGCCTAACCTTAAACAATTAGACTTTTAAAATGTAATGTGGTGAAGCCGGACTTCATATATAATTTAACCATAATTAAGTAATAAGATAATAGATGCATACCACTTGAAGGCTTGATTTAATTTGCTTAATTTGATCCAAAGAAAATGACATTGTCATTATATCAATCGGCCTCAACTCCACACCCTCTTTACCGGAACGTATGGGAGTCTCACTATCTTCCAGGAAACTACTCTTCATAATACTCCAACCGAAATCCATGATAGTGTTTAATGCACCGCTTAACGCTTGTGGTACAACACTAATTAAGCTCTTAATCTCGTTATCTGGCTTGTTGGACTTTTGAAAATTTGGAAATGTTAAGGGTAGAGAAGGGTTGTCCGCTCTTTGTAGACACGAGAGAAGAGCACCCATTAGAGAGAAACCATCACCGAGTGCATGGTGAAGCTTAAAAACAAGACTACCCGATGCATTGCTTGTTGGGTACTTGATTACGTGAATTTCCCATAAAGGCCTTGTTTGTGGTAATGGATCCATGGCTATTTTCGATAGGTAATCATTGAAATAATGATCATAAGATTCGACCGATAATCCATCAGGAAAACAAGGTACTTTGATGTGGTCTTCCCCCTTTACTTCAACTCTCTTCCAATGCTTTCCTCCTTCCTCATCTTTCACCTGTTTGTACAATCAATTAAAGTTTCTATATATTTTGAAAACTTATAAATTATATGTATTCCCATTATTCAACTAATTAGTATAAAAGAAATTAATTTAATATCTTTAATATATAATAAAAAATAATCACCAAACTTATTAAAAAAATCGTTTGAAATCAACTAAAGACACGTGGTCGGTCATATCGATTTATAGTAATAATAGTACTAATATGGATAGATTTAGATTGATGAGTACTATTTTTAAACTTTTTTGGTACATCGATCTATTCTTCCTACCAAACAAACATAACCTATGCACCACAAAATAAACATGAAAAAGGAAATTAATATTATAACTTAAACTCCTGAAATTTAGATATACAAAAAAATATTAATAGTTAGTGGGGCTCCTAATATATTATTAATTAACTCAACCTTAACATTTGAATACATTTAGAGATTATTTATTTATTTTTGTCATGTTTGCAGGAAATTTTATAAGAAAGGGCTAAGTTTGGATTGTAAATCTCAATTGGTTGAATTGGATTAGTAATCTAATGTCATTTATTCAAAAATAAAAAAAAATTATTCATCTTTTCGCTCCTATTTGAAATTCAAATAAATGAAAATAACTTGAGTTTTGATAACAATAATCGTGAGAAATATATTGTATAGGAAATGTAGGTTAAAACGTACCATAATGGAAGAGAAACGAGGATTGATAGGAAGAAACACATTGTTAATGAGCGATAAACTTGAAGAGTCGTCAATCGGGTTATCAAACTCCAAAATGCTGATAACAGAAACGGAGAGCACCGAGCTGTTAAAATACAGCCCGGTTGGGCTCACCGGCTCTGACATTTCCACGTCATCCACGACTAACCCTCCTACATTCACCTTCAACTCCATATATATATGTATAGATCTGTACGTCTTACTGTCTCTCTGTGTAATTTGCTTCTACCAATAAAAGGGTAACCAGGTCTTGCATTGCTCGTATTTAAATCGGTCCATATGTACCCTTAGGCTTCTTATAAGGGTTTGTACATCATGCTTTACGATTATGTATATTGTTGCTGGATTTAAATGACACAGTTGCGGTAAAAGGTTTAAGTTAAATGTGGCACATGCGTAGTAGGTGCCGTCTAATAAAAGCAATGCATTTTTACACTTAGATACAAGCATTTAATATAGCGATAGAAAGATCACATTTACTCGTTCCTTTGCCGATGTTCTTTACTGTCTACTTTAAATAAAACCCACTTCACCCGACGTTAAAAGTAGAGATAAGATTGCACGGTGACGGTGATATATTAAATTATTGTGAGATAGAACTACAAGTAGAGGGTTTATGTTTAGCATCGTAAAACGTTCAAACGCTCAACTCAGTTATTTTTTTTTAGAAACGGCAAATGATTTTATATCGGAGCCTACTCGTAATATTTGAACGAGTACCCCAGGTTCGAGTGAATTAAATTACGCATTTTTTTTGCGACGACCACAGGGGTCGAACCCATGACCTCAGCCCACATGGGTATAAAACCCGGTGCATCAATCATTTGCTCAACTCAGATATTAAGAGATACAAATATTACTAGAACATATTGAGTTTACTAATACCTTCTTTAATCATATACTTTATATTTAGAATATGAAAATATTATATATAGAATGTTAATACTATATAAATTAATTTATTTCCAATCATATACTTTAAAACACAATATTTTTATACCATTATATATATATATATATATATATATATATATATATATATATATATATATATATATAGAGGTGGGTTCATTTAGGAACCATCATTTATTTAGGAACCATTTAATCACCATTAGATCATTTAAATCAAAAATTAAACTCAAGGTGGCAATTTTGTAATTAAGTCAAAATTGAGGGCCAACTTGGAAATCAATTAAAACCCACTTTAAAATCCTAATTAACTTTAAATTAACATATCTAGAGTATAACTAGGTTTTAGGAAAAACTAAATACACCATTAGAACAAGCATTTAATTATCTTTCCAACGAGCACCCACTTGATATACTTTTGACGACTTTTTTTTTTTTTTTTTTTTTTTAGTGAGTTTCGGTATATACACTAGTGTATATACTAAATATTCACCAGTGTATATACTAATTCACCAAAAACACATCTGAATTATATACACTATACACTAGTGTATACACTATATTCACTAATGTATAGTTATACACTAGTGTATTTATACATTATAACTAGTGTATACACTATATTCACTAATGTATATGATGTATTCTCTATTGAATACATCGTATAGTTATAAGCATGTGTTTAAAAGAATGTTAAACTTTTTTTTAAACACTATACACTAATGTATACACTATATTCACTAATGTATAGTTTACACTAGTGTATTTATACACTATACACTAGTGTATACACTATATTCACTAATGTATACGAAAGTGAATATACAATATACACCAGTGAATACGCAATATACACAAGTGAATATACAATATTAGTGTGTCTACTAGTGAATACATAATATACACTAGTGAATACGCAATATACACCAGTGAATACGCAATATACACAAGTGAATATACAATATTAGTGTGCCTACTAGTGAATACATAATATACACTAGTGAATACGCAATATGCACCAGTGAATACGCAATATACACAAGTGAATATACAATATACACCAGTGAATACGCAATATACACAAGTGAATATACAATATATATACACAAGTGAATATACAATATACACCAGTGAATACGCAATATACACAAGTAAATATACAATATTAGTGTGTCTACTAGTGAATACATAATATACACTAGTGAATACGCAATATACACCGGTGAATACGCAATATACACAAATGAATATACAATATATATATACACTAATGAATACGAAATATACACAAGTGAATATCCAAATCGAACATTACAAAAGCTCAGCTTAAATCAAGCTTCGCTTAATTAAGTAAGATGTCACTCATAATATTTCTAGAATATCCACTTCGTTTGTGGGCTCTGCTACTTTGGTTCGCCTAGCTAATTCTCCTGCCAAAAGGGTATTACTTGCCATGATCTTTTCGACATTATACCTTGATATATCAAAATTTGTAACGGCATTAACGCCGCGAAACTTGATAGCAGCTACATCATAAGCCTCAGCAGCCTCCTCTTGGGTACCTGTTTATTTAATTTCAAATTTGAAGAATCAAAAAAATGTAAAAGTTGGGTCCCACTCAAATATAACTTTTGTGACTTTGTACTAAAAAACTGAAAATGCAGCAAACACATAAATGACATAAAACTTGCATTGGCCATTGGATAAAAGAGTCACTGAAGATGCTCTTTGGCTTCTTTTGTTGACAAAAGCAAAGCAGCTTTGAACATATAACATCATCCTAAAGGTCAAGATTTTCAGAGATTTTGGGGTCTGCCTTAATACTATTCACATTTGTCTTGTTTGCATAAAAGTACAATTAATAGATACTAATTACTAGTATAATTTTAAGTTGACTTACTAAATGTGCCCAAGTAAAGATCCTTGTTCCCGGCCACACGGCCGATCCGAGCTTGCCATCGACCATGTTGATGGTGTCTAAAATAAAAAAACAAACCGAATAAATTTTGTTAAAATTTAAAAAAAAAAATAATAATAGTGATCTTGGTGTATAGATATATCGGTTTTATACCTTGTTACGCCTCTGTAGACAGAGGCTCCCCTAGAAAAGCCACTACTTCTCCTTAAAACATTAGGATAAAATTTTAATAAACTTGTTATAAGAAAGATTGTTAATGTGAACTTCAAAAAGGGACCAACCTTCTCAAGTGAGCTACATATTCCTGCCTAGACATGTTCTTCATTTCTAAAACTTGTTGTTCTTAGTTCTCCAACTGATAAATACATAATAACTAAGTATTGATATACGGTACGTCGTTATAATATTTTCATTTATATAACGAACAGCGAATGCTACCGGAAAATTGATATGAGTTGCAGGACCCCAATACTTAAGTGCTGCTAAATCATAAGCTCTAGCAGCTTTCTCTTCCATATCATAACCACCTACAAATCAATTATCAATAATTAATAATCAAATTTTAATAAAAATATACTATAAAGAAAAGATGAAAATGTAACTTACCCAGATAAACTGAAGACAAGTTATTAATCCATGCCAGCAAACAAGAAATATAAAAATAATTTTTAGTAAGAATTGAATTCATAAACAATAATTATTAGTCAAAGGTAACAAATATGTAAAAGTCAAGCATATCTAACCTTGTCTTCCCTTCCTACTTTGGCCTTCTTTTTTGCAACTATTATCCCACAAATGTGCCTCGTATCTACCAGTCCATCTATGTCTGGAAAACAAAAATTTATAAACATTAACAAAACAATTTCAAAAGAAGTAAAATAAGATCCAGATCTAATTAATTAATCGATTAATACGCAATTTCATTTAACATACCTTCAGATCCGTGGATTTTATCGTCGATTAAGAACAAGTCATCATCAAAAAGGAACGGATCGAAGTTATCTGAACAGATTAAATTTGAGAATTTTAATTTTGATTTTGGTGAGGGGGAGAGATTCAGGTTGTATCTGTGTAAGAGGGAGGGGAGATAAAGAGACGGGATTGAAATATATGTGTGTGTAATGTCTGATTTACCCTTTTAGTGATAACTAATATTAGATCTAAATTTTAAAATTAAAAGATGATCCAAGGGCCAAGAGGTGGTTCCTTTGATTTCTAATTAATTGCATGGTTCTTAAATGAAACCAAATATATATATATATATATATATATATATATATATATATATATATATATATATATATATATATATATATATATATTGCGTTTGATAAGTGGATGAGAGGGAAATAATCATTTGTTTATAACCATTAGATTAAATAAATACTTAATTATGACTATTTAAACTTTGTCTTTTTACACCTACGTATTTTGTCCTAATATTACACTTAATTAACAACAATAATCCAAATTTGAAGGAATTTAAATTTACCTTTTTTCATTTTGATTCATTCTGAGAGAAAGCAAAGACGCTAATAAGTTAAACATACATTATGTTTTGATTCAAAGATAACTAGATATTATAGATTATAGATTAAATGTATGTCTATTGATCATATTATATACTATAGTTTTTAATATTCCTTTTAATCTTTATAACGAAAGGCAATTTGACCCATATATATGTCTATTTTTTTCTAACAAATAGAAAAATGCACTGTTAACATTTTTCTAAATAGACACGATTTATTTTTTTGAAAGACTAAAAACTTAATGCCAAATCTTAACTGCCAACCAAATTATTCAAAAATAACATGAAAATCGAAAGTGTAAAATAAACGAAAATGTAAAAATCCAGTTAGTCCAATCTAAATAATCAACATTCCCTCTAAGTTGCAACCAAACGAGCGACATCCTTTGGATAGAAAAATACAATAGTTATATCTTTTTATGTTTTGTTTGTTTCAAGTCCTATAAATACACGATTTGTGTAAATTAACGAATGTCATTATGAAAGCATTCTTTAATAAGTTCGGACATACATAAAAAGGTTTGTTTATTACTATTTTAGTTAAGACTTTTGTTAAACATAGCCTCCGGATTAATATTTAACAAATCTAGACATGCATAAAATTGTATCCCGAAAATACAGGAGATAGTTATTTAAATTATAGGGGCGATTATTATCCATATATAACCTTTTTACGCATGTCTGAACTTATTAAAGCATAGTTCGAGACTATATTTATCAAAACTCCTTATGGGTGTATGATTTATTACATATAGCATCAGGTCTATTAGGGGTGGAAATACTCGACACGCAACCCGACCTGAGACAGACACGAAAATTAACAGGTTAGGTTGTATAATCTCAACCCGTCAACCCGCTAACCCACCGGCCTGCTAACCCGAATTATTTTCAGGTTAGATTCGGGTCGGTCATTTGGTTAAATGGGTCGACCTCATAACCCGAAAACTTTTATAAAGTATTTTTTTTTAAGATAAAAGTATATAACATTTAATATATACTAGAGGATTTCCCGTGCGTTGCACGGGTTCGTTTTGTTGTGTATGTCGTCGCACGGGAATGGGTGCAGGTGACTCTTTCGTTGATAACGATACTTTCAGTTTTGGTCGTTGCTCCATGTGCCTTCACCGTGCTTTTTTGAACACCGCCACTCCCGGGTAATTTGCGAAAAAACAAAGGAATGTTAGTTAGATGTTATTTAAAAGGAACTATGAAAAGCAGCAGGCTATTGAAATCGACTACCACTATTCGAAACCATTACACGGATTCATTTAACCAATACGTAAAAAGTTCAAATTCACTTCGGCCATAGTAACTCTTACTTCTTCCTTGAAGTTCAAATCATAGGTTTTGCCCTTCTCTTATAAAAACTCAGATGCAGCAACATCCATTCCAATAACAACCTGCAATAAATCCGTTAAGATACAATACAACACATCTGCAGCATAAGATATCATTCACAAATCAGAAGTAAAATACCTTTCCAGTATATCCAGCTTTTGCTATTGCAGTCTTCAACAGCTCAAGACCTTCTTTGTTTTCCTGTAGAAGTAGACCACAATTCGTAAATATCACCCCCAGATATAAAATTCATATCGGTTAAAACAATTTTTGATTTTCCAGCTAAAAGAGACCACTGACCTGAATATTAGGCGCAAAGCCACCTCCATCACCAACGTTGGTAGCATCCTGACCATATTTCTTCTTAATAACAGACTGCGAGATACAAAACATTGTTAATAAATAAGGTTTAAAACAATTTCAATTCGTTTACTTATGAATTAAAAGATTTGGGTTATGTTTATCTTTAATAGTTAAAATAATAATAAATTAATAAAAATAGCTTATAAGAAAACATGTCAAATGGGTCGAATAGGTCGGAAATCTCCCAATTGTATTATCTTATGCATAAAACCACCTAATATATATTAGTATCATTAAGAAAAATAACATTCATAATCATAATTGACACGCTAACTATCTACCCAAAAAAAGGGTTAACTGGACCGAGCTATTTCAACGTGTACCAAAAATTGTCACACCATGCCCACCTATAAGCATCATCAAAAAATTTATTGTATCATCATTTATAGGATATAATTCATTTACCGGTGCGTATATATCACGGAGAGATCCATTTGAAGCATACTCATAGGCGAATACTCTAAGACCACCATCAATACACTACCCGAGTTGCCCCACCACATTATCGTGTTTAAGCCGTGATACAATAGTATAGGTCAACTTCTCAAGACACCATGGTATACTCGTCGTGCCTATCCAAATATAGTTTTTGTACAAAAATTATATGTTATTTCTTTATAATTCATTCATTTGAAAAGCAGAGTCAATAACTCGATATTACATCTTCAACTCTTGAATTAAATATACATATGGATCTTGTGTACAGAGAACTACATTTTTTTTCTTTCTCTTTTAGAGGCATATTGATACAGTTAATGTGTTTTTAGTTTATTTTCAATACTGTAAAAATAAAACTTTTTACAAAAAATTTGAGTTTACGATAATATCAAATTAAGGAGGCAATATCATACCTTCAAGTTATGGTAAACTTCAACACCCATCTTCATGGCTTCTTTCAAAGACGAAGCTCAAACAGGGACAATCATAAACTCTTGCATTGCGAGCTTGTTACCAGCATGTGAACCTCCGTTAATCACGTTGAATACTGGTACAGGAAGCATCAAGGTCTTGTTTCGAGCCAGGTTTGCAATGTGCTGAACGTAAAGACAACAAACCTAGAGTATTGACGTAGATTAAAATATCAGTTACAATTAATTATAAGAAGCTATTGTTAATACCTGATAGAGAGGGATCTTTTTAGCTGATGCTCCGGCTTTACACACAGCAAGAGACACTGCAAGGATAGCATTTGCACCAAGCTAGTAGACACGGATAAAATATAGTTGTTAGCCACAGAGTCGTTAGAATATGAAAAATTTGCATGATCAGTACCTGACTATGAATTGAATCGAAGTACCTTTTGTTTGCACCAGCCCCATTCGTTTACAGTTCCGTCAAGTTCTTGAACCATGAAGTTATCAATTTTGGTTTGTTCTGTAGGATCCTATAGGTGTATGTGACAATGAGTTACATACTAAATCTAAAACCTTATGAGCTTATTTATATGTCAAGTGTTTTGAGTGGGTATAATGCGAATGTGGCAAAAATAAAACCGCTTACACCATTAAGTCAAAAGAAAGGAAAGAGAAACATACCGTGAACCACCAATATCACCAAATTTCATCCGACGGTGAACCTATGACCAAAAATAAAAACTCAGAAAAACTTCTACTTCATCAAAATCTTCCTAATTTTAATCATATTTCACTCCAATGATGACTCTATAACAAAAAAAAACACTAAAAACTTCTACTTATGGGTGTTTGTGTAAGCTTATTTTTTGGGCTTACGATTACGATTTATAAATAGCCTATAAAATCATAAATAGCTTATGGCTTATAAAATATAGGTTTTTGATTTTTTATGAAGTGTTCGAAGTAGCTTATAAGCCTAAGCTTATACAAGCTCATAAGTCTAAGCTAATAAGCTCAAACAAACACCTAAAATGAGCTTATCGCCCGTAAGCCCCTTCTATAAGGTAAAACAAACAACTCCTTAACCTCCAAATTTCAATCAAAATCAGAATAAATCAATCAATAACTGAAAAAAAATAACAGAAATAACAAAAAACGGTTAATTACGATTAAGGTCGACGGCTGCCAGAAGAAGTGCATTTAGGTATATCAGTTTTTGATGGTTGACCATTTAACATTGGTCACAACGGTGCAGAATCTTCGTGTCTAGAATACCTGTAACATTAACAAACCAAAGATTATGAGAAATCTTAGATAAAGACGGAAAAAGGGTTGATTGGGTATAGTCACCTTAACACTTGTTCCGGGGCCCGAGATGTTCTTTTGCGAAAATACGCCCAACTTTTTGCGTAACCTTCATCCTTCATTCAAAAGTATAAAAAAGTTTGTTAGATATTATTCAGCCATTTGCACAACTGACTACTGATTAAAACAGATAAGAATGTTAACTCGAGGGCACGTAATACAATAGTTACTGATATATTCACAAAGATGAACTGAAATTATCATCCCATGAGCGTGCTTATTCACAGTCCCAGCTTGAACAATTGATATAGTTTACTAAACATCAGCTAACATCTCGTTATACTTGTTTAACCTCAATATCAAATAGAAGTTTGTATGAAAAATCATATCCAACTCATGTTTTAAAAGGTAGATAAAATAATAATACAAAAATTCCCAAATTAAAATAAGATGGTATAGATAACAGAGGACTTAAAACCTTTGTGGAATCACCGAAGAAATTAGTGCGGTCACATAAGTAGAAGTAGCTCAATAAGACCCCAAACTCCGATCTGCAGAAAGAGAAAGAGAGCATCAGAATCACTGAAATTCAATTTGTGAAAGAAACTTGAGATTAAAATTACATACATAGCTCGCAATGTCAAACGGTTCTCAAGCATCAACCATCGGTCAATATTGGTATTTTCTTAACGCAATAACTATCAACCATTTTCATATACTATCAACCATTTTCAAGAGGGGCAGTAACAGTTTTGACAGCGGCACCGGCGAGTGCACCGGCGGTGAACAGGGCAAAATTAAATCAAGATCCAGTCTCCGGTATTATCATTAATAAACAACAGAAAAATAATATAGAAGTGAACACAACAGGCGTTGGTCTCCATCTGCACAATAACCGATCAAATTCACAAGATTTGGATGATGTAAGAGGCTAAGCATGAGAACTTCAACGAAAAACTCTCTATTCCCTTGAAGACCATTTCTATCAAGCTGCTTCACGGCAACTACCTGCAAAAAGAAAAGGTTTCATTTCAGATTACCGCAAAGAAACAAAAATTAACATGAAAGACACGAGAAATAACAACCGAGACCGACTAAAGGGGCATTTGGAAATGCAAATCCAAACACCCCTAATGGGCAAATTTAGGGATATCATAAACTCAAAAAAAACATTAAAATTTAAACACAATCACCTGTCCCGTGCTTTCTAACCGCCCTTTATAAACACGCCCAAAACCACCTTCTCCTAACAAACTCTCACGCCGAAAATTCTTAGTTGCAGCAGCCAGCTCACGAAAAGTAAACGTTTGTGCTGCAATATTTGCCGTTTGTCCATCTTTCGTAACCATCTGCTCTTTCTTAGGATCCAAACTAACCCGAGATTTTGACTTCCCTACAAACAATAAAAAACACCCATCACCAAAATTCACACCAGATCTTTAAAAACCCAATCTTGAAAACCACCACATTACTTCAAAATCTCGAAAAACAAAAAACACCCAGTTCACCAAATCAAGAAACCAAAACAGATCAGACCATAAATCACAATAATCCCAAAAGGCTATCCAAAATTCACAAACTTTAACCTAAAAAACACATAAAAATCAAAACTTTAACCTAAAAAAGTGGTCAAATTACCTGAACTAACCCTACTAACATGATGAGTAGCAGTAGAACCCTCTTTTCCAATATCTTTCTTGATGCCTTTAACACCATTTCCTTGTTTGTTTGATGACCCCAAACATGGAAAACAGCCACCCATTACCCAAAAATAAAAAACACACAAATTAAAATTAATGGGTTTTTTATAAAAATTAAAACTTCGGATAAAATGGATATAAATTGGAAGCCATGAGAGTAAGTGAGGGATGATCAACACTAAACTTGTTTCTTACCAAAAACAAAAAAGCAGATCAACAAATTCAAGAAACTGATGGTTCAAGAAGAAATTTAATTATAACTTTTGAGAGTGTTTGTAAAGTAAATGTGTGAGAGTGATGCGGCATGGTGTTGGACACGTGTTTTGATAGCCGGATACGTGGCGGAGGAAAGGAGAAAAAAAGGCAGATGACGAAGCGGTGTATAACAGAAGAAGCAGGCTAAGCATCTTCAAGTGTCCAGCCCAGAGCCCAAACCCCAGCCCAACCCAATCGAATAAAAAATCAATTTCCGGCACACAATCATAGGCAAAGAGGGAATTTAATTATAGGATAATTTTACCATATTTAACTAAAATGACTATTTTATTTTAATTATAATGTTATTTTTTCATATCTTTTTCTTTAGAAACTTCTATATTATCTTTTTCAACGTTAGTTGTTGCAAAAATCGAATATAAACCGCTTAAATTATTCATTAATTAAACCATTTTGACCTTATTGAACCTGAAACTAACCCATTTCGCTGAAACTAGCTAGTCAACTTTCTAACATATATAATAAATGGGTTACACGGGTTAGGTTCGGGTTGAGCCTGACAACCTGCTAACCCGAACCCGATAACCTGATTATGTTAATGGGTTAGGTTCGGGTTGAGTAATTTCAACCCGCCAACCTGCTAACCCGAACCCGACCTGAATTGCCACCCATAAGGTCTATTGTTGGGTTTATAAGGTGTTAATACTAGTGGAGTTAGTTAGTACTGGTGGATCATTTTGTTTATACTGGTGAGTGATAATACTAGTGACGATAGTTTATACTGATGGTCAAGTATTGGAGATTACTACTGGTGGTATTACTACTGCTGACTTACTACTGGTGAATGTTAATACTGGCTGCATGGATCTGCATGAAGGAGTTTCTACTGGCGCGCATGTTAATACTGCTTATTAGATATACTTAGTTAGCGCGTTGTATGGAGATAATTATGTAAACAATATATTGATAATTATCTTCGTAGACACGTCTGTTAACGAACAATTATTCTTAATAGATTGAGGCTGTTGGTGGAATACTTGTGTTCTGAATTATTAACGTTTATTCATTCTTATATTCAAAAACTGTTAATCAATTAACCCTTGTTAATATCAAAGTGTTGATCCGCTGCAACTTCTTTGATAGATCTAGATCTACAAGTTTGTATGTAAACAAACCTAGTTCGACAGATCCTAACAAGTGGTATCCGAGCCCAAGGTTGCTCTAGATCTACGATCAACAAGGCGTATAAACAATTTTTTCACAAAACAAAACAAGACGTCTGATCTTACTGAACGCGTTCAAGCAAATAGGGTTCCTGTTCTCATATCATCAAACTATGATATGTGGAAGAGTCGCATGTATCAATACATGCTGCAAACCAACTACTCCATGTGGCAAGTGGTGAAGAATGGTGCAAAACATGCTCCACTACTTGGACCAGATCTCAAGAACAAAGCAGCAACAGAAGGTTCAGCCTAACCAGTAACTGAGCAAGAAAGAAGAGATACTCACAATGAATGTCAAGCTTTGAGTACTCTACTTATTTCTATTCCTAATGAGTATCAACATCAGTTCAGAAATTATACTGATGCTAGACTGTTATGGGAGGCCTTGGAGAAAAGATTTGGTGGAACTGCAAGCACAAGGACGAATCAAAAAGATCTGTTGAAGCAACCGTTTGAGAACTTCATGGTTGTGAAAGGTGATACTCTATCTCAAACTTTTGACAGATTCAATAAACTGATTGGTGAATTGTCAAGCCTGGGGGTTAGTACTGCTAAAGACGACATTAACAGAAAGTTTCTTAGAGCATTGGGTGAAGAATGGACGATGTACACAGTCGGTTATAGGAAAGGAAACACTCTTGACACTATGGAGATTGACGAACTATATAATGAATTACGTGTGTTTGAACCTGAAATCAAAAGACCAACTAATCACTCAGCACATAATGCAACGTTTGTTTCTACTGGTGGAACACCTTCTAAAACTGGGTTCATATCTAGTGAATCTAAAGGAAACAAGAATGATGAAAGTGTTAGAGAAGTCTTCTTCGCCAGTCATGGAATTCTGGGTTAGTCATTGAAGACTTGGAACAAGTAAATGCTGACGATCTGGAGGAGATGGACTTAAAGTGGAAATTCGCTATGCTCAGTGTTAGAACAAGAAGGTTCATTCAACGAACAGGAAGAAACAACTTTGCAGTGAGAAAAGGTGATAGGATCGGTTTTGATAAAAGCAAAGTAAGATGTTTTGATTTCAAAAAGCTATGTCACTTTTCCAGGGAATGTCCAGAAAACCAAGATGATCAACAAAAGTAGACAACTCAACCCAAATCTTCTGGATCAAATAAAAATCATCAAGGAAGAACATCAAATTCGACTGCATTAGTCACTCAAGATGGATTGGGATTTGACTGGACCTTTCAAGCCAATGAAGAAACAACAAATCAAGCTCTCATGGCCGACATTGCTAAAGACGATATTCCAACTGAGTACTTTCTGAACTTTGTACTCCTGCATGTATTAAACAGGTTAGGGAATATAGAGAACATAATAAACTTGTGTGTGAGTCTTTACATAAGTTAGAAGAGAGGAGAAGAGAATTGGCCACAGTAATTGCTAGTTATGAACAACAAGTGAAAGCTTATGTTAAGAATGAGACAAAGTATCAGGAAGATCTAGAAATTGCTAAGTGGGAAAGACACAATGCTTTAGCTAAAGTACTTAAAGTAGAAGAACAGGTTGAGGAGATTAAAATAGAAAATGATCAAATCAAGCTCAGTATCAAGAAGTATGAAAATGCTTCTAAAACTGTTGATCAAATTCTTAGATCTCAAGTACACGGGAACAACAAACAGGGAATTGGGTACAATAGTGTGTCACCACCATATAACAACAATTATATTCCACCTAAGGTTGAGTCTAACGAAGAACTTAGTGAGGAAGAAATTGAAGTCAATACACAAGATAATGCAGACCCAATGAAAAGTAAAATCCTGTTAACTAGACCTAAAATTAATGAACAAATCAATGAACCACCTGTCCAACAGGAGAAATCTAGTGATTCCGAGTCTAGTAAAAGTCCCAATTTTCAAAAAGGTCGAAATCCTACTGTTCTCAAAAATATCAAAAACCAACCTGAAATTTACAGGGAACGAAACTGGCATTGGGTTAGTCAAATGCCACAGGAAAAATCTTGCAATTGTAGGTGTCAAAAGGAAAGTACAACTCATGTGAAGGGTAATGTGAGAAACTGGAATCAAAAGATCACTCAACAGAGAGGAAAACATGTTTTTAAAAGTTATGAAATATGCGGGAAGTACAATCATCTGACTGCAGACGTGACTGTAGATTGTTTCTATAATAAAATCATCATCATGGAATTGGATTAAATAGAAACAAATCGAACGCAACACCTAGATTTGGTAGGACAACTCATAAATTTGTGAGCTCAAAGAATGTGCATGAAAAGAAACAAAAACCAAATTTTCAAAATACAACTGCCAGAAGAAACTACTAGAGAGTCACCACTAGTAAGTCTATCAACTAGCGTTTGTGTTTAATCTTACTTATTTCAATTACTATTAACGATTCCTTTCGAATACCGTTAATTTTCTATCAACTATAGACCGGTCGATATATTCATTCTTTTTATAGAAAAATCGAATTCCTTTCGAATACCCGATTTTTAAACAAGAACATAAGCAATTTAATAATTTCTTAAAGCTTAAACCCAAACGGATCCCCAATTAACCAAACACACATCAATCAAGCAATTTCATACTCAAAATTAATCATAAAAACGATCACATATCCAAGCAAACGTATAACGAAATTAGCTACTCATATTGGCAATGAAACACCAATTATAATTAAAAGACATAATTCTATTGGAATGAAAATTGTGAATGAGTTTAGTACCAATCGAAATAGAAAAACCGCAATTGTATCCAAAGTGATGAAACTAGTGAAAATTGTTTAACAAATTCTTCTCCAATCTTTGGAATTATGATTTTTCTTCTTCTCCTCCCTCTCCCAATGATTGATAAAAGAAAAAAAAAACTAATAGAAAAGATAATGAAAAGATGATGAAAAGATTGTTATTTTTCGACTTTTTAATATGGTCACAAAAGACCCTTCAATGTCCTCCATCAATAGCAATTGAGCAGAATTTTGTAAATAATACGGGGTCTATCCATTACGTTTTGACACAAAAACATAACAAATGTCGCGAATAAATATGTACATAATTGAGCGACATCAATCATCTACGTTCTTTCATAACACGAATTGAGAACAAGACAGGAAAAGAAGGTGAAGATCATCCGCTGTGACAACGGCACTGAGTTTAAGAATCAAGAAACGAATGAGTTTTGTAGTACAAAAGGAATTGAACATCAGTATAGTGCTCCTCGCACTCCTTAACAATATGGAGTGGCAGAACGACGAAACGGGACTCGTATAGAAGTAGCACGATCCATGCTTGCAGATTCCAAACTCCTGGTTACCTTCTGGGCAGAAGTAGTTAATACTGCCTGCTATGTCCAGAACAGAGTATTGATTGTCAAATCTCAAACAAAGACCCCTTATGAGCTCTTTCATGAGATAAAGCCATTCATATGCTTCTTTAAACCATTTGGGTGTCCTTGTACAATCTTAAATACTAAGGAACATCTGGGGAAGTTTGATAGCAAACTCACTGAAGGGTTCTTCGTCGGGTAATCTACTCAGAGCAAGGCATACAAAGTATACAATATCAAAACCAGAATTGTGGAGGAAAGCACAAATGTGTCCTTCAACGAGAAGACTCTGAATGCTACAGGAGAAGGACCAAACCAAATCTTTGAATGCTCATTTTATAGGTCAACGGAACAATGAATCGGGAAAAAGAGTTAATATAGGCGAACCCATTAATACTGTTGAACCAAATACTACTAGGAAACCAGTTAATACTGGTCAATCAGTTAAAACTGGTGAAAATGTTAATACTGGTACCTCAGTTAAAACTGGTCATCCAGTTAATACTAGACATTCAAATGTTCCTACTGGTTCTACATTTAATATAGGTGACCCCATTTCTATTGATTCTAATGTTAAAACTGGTCAATCCCAATCTTCTGGTACATCTGCTCAACATGATCAGTTCATATACTTTCCATACATCAACATTTATCCTCCTGGAGTTTTTAAGCCCAACACCAATGACACTGCGCGCACTATGGATTCTCATGCTGATGATGATCATTCGAGTAGTCCTAAGGAAGATGAGCTTCCACTTTCAGACCATGAGGATCAATATATCAGTCCTACCCCAGCAGATAATGTTCAAGAGGAAGAGCCTATTTCCTCTCCACACTCTAATTCCCATGATCTTCCGAAGCAAAACGATTCAAACTTGGAAGAATAGATTTAAGAATATCCGTTTCAAACTCAAAGAATCAACAAGAATCATCCTTTGGACCAAATCATTGAAGATGTTCACTCCACAGTAAAAACAAGAAAACAGCTTCACCGCAGTTTTAATGAATATATGTTTGTTTGTTTTCTTTCTCAAATGACTCCAAAGAAGATCGAGCAAGCTATCAAGAATCCTAGTTGGGTCGAGTCGATGCAGGAAGAGCTACTACAGTTCAAGTTACAAGCCGTCTGGACACTTGTTGTGCTACCAAGTGGGAAAAGAGTGATTGGTACCAAGTGGATCTTCAAGAACAAAACGGATGAACGGGGAATAGTAATCAAGAACAAAGCACGGTTG
>CAJVGC010000591.1:53017088-53203648 GCA_910822075.1 Senecio squalidus
TGTTGGGGCACAAGATATCAAAAGCCGGGATTGAGGTTGATAGAGCTAAAATAGAGGTGATATCGAAATTGCCACCACCGACGAATGAGAAAGCGGTTAGGAGCTTTCTAGGACATGCGGGTTTCTATGGGCGATTCATTAAGGATTTTTCGAAGATTACTAGGCCTATGACTAGATTGCTAGAGAAGGACACAAAATTTGAATTTTCGAAGGAATGTGTAGAGGCGTTTGAATTATTGAAGGAAAGATTGACGAACACGCCCATTCTAGTATCACCGAATTGGGATTTACCATTCGAGTTGATGTGTGATGCTAGTAATTTTTCGGTGGGGGCTGTATTGGGACAAAGGATTGAGAAACATTTTAGGCCTATTTATTTTGCAAGCAAAACGTTAAATGAGGCTCAGCAAAATTATACTACTACCGAGAAGGAATTACTAGTTGTGGTGTTTGCATTCGACAAATTTCGGTCCTACTTGGTGTTGAGTAAGACGGTGGTATTTACGGACCACTCGACATTGAAGTTTTTGTTCTCCAAGTTAGATGCGAAACCGAGATTGATTCGGTGGATTTTGTTATTGCAAGAATTCGATGTTGAAATCCAAGATAAAAGGGGACGAGAGAATGTGGCGGCGGATCACTTGAGCCGTTTGGAGAATCCGGATCTTGGTGAGTTAGGAGAAGGAGAAATAAGAGATCAATTTCCGGGAGAGCAATTGGCATTTGTTGGGCAAGTTAGTAGCGAGAGTGTACCATGGTTTGCGGACATAGCAAACTATTTGGTGGGCGGAATAATTAATCGAGACTTGAGCTATCAACAAAGAAGGAAGCTATTTTCGGATGTGAAATATTATTTTTGGGAGAAACCTCATTTGTTCCGAGTATGTGCGGATGGAATGATTAGAAGGTGTGTGCCCGGAAGCGAAACAAGGAAGATTTTGGATGAGTGCCACCATGGACCCACGGGGGGACATTATGGGCAATGATCACGGGGAAGAAAGTTTTTGATGCTGGATTTTATTGGCCAACGATCTTCAAAGAGGCACAAACTTTGGTACGCACATGTGATTCATGTCAACGGCAAGGCACTATAACGAGGAGGGATGAAATGCCGCAGCAAGGCATCCAAGTGTGTGAAGTATTCGACATATGGGGCATAGATTTCATGGGACCATTCAAACCGTCGAATAGGAATATGTACATCTTGGTGGCGGTGGACTACGTGTCCAAATGGGTCGAAGCAAAAGCACTACCCACCAATAATTCGGCCGTTGTTATTGACTTTTTGAAAAGTCTCTTTTGCAGGTTTGGGATGCCGAAAGCATTGATTAGCGACCGAGGGACTCATTTTGCAAATGCTAGTATGGAGAAGGTGCTTAAGCGATATGGAGTGCAATATAGATTTTCGACGTCTTATCATCCCCAAACGAGTGGGCAAGTCGAAAACACAAACCGAGCTATAAAGAGGATTTTGGAGAAAACGGTGCATAACAATCCCGTGCTTTGGTCAAGAAAATTGGAAGATGAATTGTGGGCTTTTCGGACTGCATTCAAAACACCAATTGGTACAACCCCTTTTCGCTTACTTTATGGTAAAAATTGTCATTTACCCATGCAGATTGAGCATAAAGCGTATTGGGCACTAAAATGCATACGAACTAGATTTCTACAATTGCACGAGTTAGACGAACTAAGATGGAATGCATACGAAAACTCGAGCTTATACAAGGCAAGGACAAAGGCAATGCACGATTTAAAGATCCGAAGGAAGGAATTCAAAGAAGGAGACAAAGTCCTCTTATTCCAATCGAAATATAAGTTCAAAGCTCCTAAGTTAAAATCCAAATGGACGGGACCGTATGTGGTGAAACGGGTTTTCTCAACGGGATATTTGGAGCTTACAAGAGATGATGGAGAATCATTCATAGTAAATGGGCAACGGGTGAAAGTGTATTGTGAAGAGGATGAGGAGAATGGAATGACAATGGAGGATGGGTTCCACCCGTTCTAAGCGAAAAGGCACAACGAGGAGTCAAGCTAGTGACTCGAGGAAAAAACGAGCACCTTCGGATTAAACCCCAGTTTGTTGTATCAATCTTATTTTCTTTTCTTTTATTTTGATTTTTCTTGCTGTTTTTTGTTGTCTAAAGTAAATTAGGAGTAAAACGGAAAAAACAACTGAAACACTCTTCTTGCGGCGCAACAGGGGTGTCTTGCGCCGCAAGACAACTTCAGTAGCGGCAAGTAATTTAGTGTCAAAATTCTTGCGCCGCAAGTCTGGCCATTTGCGCCGCAAGTGAAGCAGAAGCGGAAAAAAAAAAAAAAAAAAAAAAATTTGTTTTGCTTCTTTTAGTCTAACAGTTTGTGGTTTGTTTTGTTTGTGTTATTGTATGTTTTTGTAGAGTAAACGTCAAGCGGTTGAGGAACCCGAAGTGGGAGAAACATCTGTGGTACATCGGGTAGCAAGACCCCACGTTCCATCCGCTGCATCAATGGTGATGAGACCCGAGACACACCCTTGGCTCAAATGGCCAGGAAGCAATGCAAATCAGAAAATCCGGTTAAACAATAACTTGGCATTGCTTCAAGAGAAGGCGGTTTGGCCCGCGAAGTTTTTGGATTGGGATGTGATCGAGGAATTGGAGATCACTGAGGAACTGAACTCGTACCTCATGACACAGTGCGTAGAAGATTATGGATCCCCACCTTTTGAGGTTGCGGTATGGAAAAAGGGGTTCAGTGTTAGGGAGAATAGTTATAGGGAAATGTGTTTGGAATTCTACTCAAGTTTGACGGTCGACCCGGTACCCAACAATGGTTTTGAAGTTTATGATGCCAAGATCATTAAGTTCCGGTTGGGGGGAAAATATCATGAAGTAACCATATCCCAATTCGGGTTTTTGGATGGGTTGTTTACTGAAGAGGAGTATTTGGATAGAGATCATATGGGAGGATACGTGGTAAAGGGAAGCTGGAGCTGGAACGATGTCAGATAAGATAAAAATGATGTTTGGTTTGAGTTATCCGGATTGAGGCCTCACTCGACTACAAACAAGGCGAAACACATCACGGACCCGATGTTGAGATTAATTCAAAAAGCAATTTCAAACTCATTCTTTCAACGATATCAACATCAAGACAAGGTCTACATCGATGACCTTTGGCTTTTGCATGTTTTCGCTAAAAGGGACCCGGAACAATTTGTGAATGCGCCTTGGGCATTAGCGCAATATATGAATGAGAAGGGGTCAGGAAGACAAACAGCGGGGCCAATGGTTTGTGGGCATTTCATTACTAGGATAGCGAAGAATCTTGGTGTGATGACGACAGCGGGGATTAGACAGTGTAGTCCACCGGTGGGTCGGAAAATGATATCGAGGAATGATTTGTTTAGAGCTGAAATTGTGACAGCAAATGGAGTTTTTGTTGGTAATGTGCAGGTCGAGTAGAATGTAGGAGACGAGGAAGAGAATGAAGAAGATGCAGGGGACGAAGACAATGAGGGAGCAACACCACCACCACCTAGCCCATTCGAGTTCCACCCGATGATGGAGGAAGTATATCGAATCGGGAGGCAAGTGGACGATTCGAGGAGCGACTGGTCCCACATGAGGAGGGAGGCGGATCGGACTAGACGGGAAATTAACCGATTGGGGGAATACACCCGTTACCACATGGAAAGGTACCAGTCAGCGTGGGACTATCTAACAGAGCAACATTACCATCCGAATGTCCCGGGCTCCTCGAGTGGGTGGACTGATTATAACCCGCCATCTTTGTCCGCCCCTCTACCTCCTCCCGAAGACGAAGAATGAAGAGAAGGAAGCCGTTTGTTGGCTTGTTTGTTATTGTACTATTTGATGTGAACTATTTACTTTTCGTTTGTGTTGGTTGTGTTTGGAACTATTTTATTTTTTTTGTTTAGGATTTTTTAAATTGTGCTAATTAACGTGTTTGTTTTTGTGATGTGTACCATAACAAGTCTGACATTAAGTTCAGCACGTGCGGAATAGAGGTCGGAAATCATGCCACATCAAAGTAACTCGCACGGTTTTCTTTTCTTTCTTTGATTTTTATTTTTATTTTTGTACTTTTATTTTTATTTTAATTTCCCTTAGTTTAGTTATTTTTCTTTTAGATGGAACACATTAGGGACAATGTGTTGTTTAAGTATGGGGGGGTCGGGAAATTAGTTAAGTTTTATCCCCTTATATCCATTACGTTTATTTTTGTCCCATTTGAGTCTTATAGAGTAAAAAAAAAAAAAAAAAAACGCTTAAATGTAGTTAGGGAAGATGATAGGGGCTTGTTCGTTTAAATTAATTCTGGTACTTTAACGTGAAATTGTTTAGGAACATCTTTAGTTAATAAAATATTTGTAAATAAGAATTTAGGTTTTCTAGTTTTAGTTCCTTAAGTTTCCCCGAAAAATCTAAAATCTAGATAACCACTAGATATCTTTAGTACCGAACCCTTGTAGTCCTTGCACCCTTTCGGGGGTAGTTGGGGAATCCTAGTATCACTTAAGCCATTGGAGAGTTAGAGGCGAAGAAAAAGGCCATAGGTCTTTCCCGTCAACAAAATAGAAATTGATCCTCACTATAACGAAGACTCAAATCCCGTTATGACCGTTCACTTCAAAGAAAATTTAAATATATATCTATAATATTTGAAGTGAACAAAAGTGAGAGGAAAAGAAAAAGATGAAGACTAACCAAATAATTCTCAAGAAAGAAGTACTCAATCGTAAAAATGCTTAGTGATATTTTAAGGGTTCCCCCGAAAGTAAGGCGATATAGGGGTCGGCCGTAAAGGCTGATCGCTTCAACTTCGGTTGAAGAGTGAGGGAAAAGGGGTGGTTATTTAGACATATCTAAACTAGGGGATGAATTAGGAGTTAATATTAGAAAATTGCGGTTTTTGTTTGCCTAAGTAATTTAGTAGCTTTAGATGTTCGAAGGCGGTTTTACGATCTAGCAATTTCACGCATATTTTTAATTATTAACACCGGAATTTAGTTAAACGTTTGAGCCCGTGATTCCTTTTCTTTTCTTAAGTTGTATGTTTTGTAAATTTTGTAGTAGTTTCGAGTCGGATTTGCTTAGGGACAAGCAAATGTTTAAGTATGGGGGGTTTGATATCGCTCATTTATACGAGTATTTCATAGCGATATTTGTTATGTTTAGAGTCCAAAACGTAATGGATAGGCCCCGTATTACTTATATTTTGTGTAAAGTTTGTTTTATAGGTTTTTAGTTATGTTTGGAGTCCAAGGAGGCAATTTGGGACCAAAAGAGGCTAAGAAAAACAAGTCGGGAAGCAAAACGTCAAGTTGCCTTGGTCATTTCCACTAGTTGCTCCGCAACTGGTTGTCACGAAGTTTGTGGTGCCTACTGAAGACGACTTGCGGCGCAAGTCAGCAACGTACTGGCTCGAAGATTTAAACGACTTGCGGCGCAAGAGAGGGAGTTGCGGCGCAAGAAGGCTGCTGGCAGTTACAATTCAGTTTCTTTAATGCTAATCATGTGGGAACCCAAGAGTTTTGTGAAGGCCATTACTAATGCACGATTTTCTGGACAAAAGTGGGCATCTTATCATTCACCATCTCAGTTTTTAATCACAATTCTTGCAAGGAGGATCAAGGCAATTTCATAATCATAATTTCAAGTTTGTGTTGAACAATCGGTTACTTTCATTTCTACTTTGTTATTTTGGAGACACTTGGAACCTAGTTTCTATAGTTTGGTATTGAACTTTTATCCATTTCACATAGCAATTGAATTATGTCTTTTATTTATTTGATTAGTTTCGTTACCATTATGAGTAGCTAATTTCTTTAAACGTTTGCTTGGATTTGTGATCGTTTATGTGTTAGATTTTGGGTGTGAAAGTCGATTGATGTGTAGAGGTTAATCGGGGATCCGTTTGGGTTGTTATTTTAATTATATTGTTAAGATTGTTTATACTTTTATTTGGTAAACTAAAAACGGGTATTCGAGAGGAATCCGTAATTTTTACTAAGATAAGAACGAATTAATCGACCGGTCTTTAGTTGATTAAGAGTTAGCGGTATTCGATAGGAATCGCTAACAACAATCTAAACAAGTAAGTAATAACACAAACGCTAGTTAATAAATTAAGAGAAATCGGTTTATTAGTTAGTAAGCTATTCGAGAGGAAGCTTATAGGTTAATTCTCACACATCGGCTTGGAACTTTATGCACAATTACTTGAGGTGTTAACTATATTCGAGAGGAATAGTTGCATGGTTAGGTAATTGGAGAAATCCGGTATTCGAGAGGAACTTAGGATTTTATAATAGAAGTTTTTCGACATTTTCATACCTAAGAGATAACACACATTCGTAAACGGTCCAAGCAAGCGTCCTTTTATCCATATTTGAATTAGAAAAGTATTTTTGTCATTGGTATAATCAAGTCTTCTTAAGACCAAACCCAATTGTTACTTGCTACGTGTTATTACAAAACTAAAATTCTTAACTATAAATAGTCCCTGTGTTCGAACCCGATATTTACCAATACTATTTTGCAACCGATAAGGGTACACTGCCCGTGTAGCAATCTAGTAAAAGTTAATTTTCGGAAAACTAGATATTTCACATCAGTAATTCCTAGTGGTAGCTCAAAGTATGAGGTCAGACCACTTGGTTCTTCTCGTGAGTCTTTTGTAGTTGATGAGTTACATATGACATGTAGTTGTAGGGTATGGCAACTTTCTGGAATCCCCTGTGAGCATGGTTTTTCTGTCATATATCATCTTCACAGTAACCCTGACTCATATGTATCTGAATGGTTCAAAAAACCTAAGTTTGTTTCATCCTATAATCATTGTATATACCCTCTTAAAGGAATGAATCAATGGCCCTCAGTTGATAAAGAAAAACCCTACCCCCAATTGCAAGAAGGATGCCAGGCAGGCCTAAAGAAAAAAAGAAAAGAGATGCTACTGAGTGTGATGGTAATAGACAAAGATTGAGCAGGGTTGGGAGAGTGATGCACTGTACAATATGTAAAGGTGAAGGCCATAACAAAACAACATGTAAAGAAGCTGAGGAGGTACAAACGGGTATGTATATCATCAACCAAAGTTCATATTGTCTTTAACTGTTATATATTTAAAACTATTCATTTTGTTAGGTGAGTCTGTTGATGCAAGTACTGTTACTGCAAGAGGAAGAGGATCAAGAGGGAGAGGTGCAACTGGGAGAGGATCAAGAGGGAGAGGTTCAACTGGGAGAGGTGCAACAGGGAGAGGTGCAAGGGGAAGAGGTTCAACAGGTAGAGGTGCAAGGGGAAGAGGTAGACAAGGTATTGTAATTGATACAAGGATTGATTCAACTAGAATTCCAAATGTTAGTGTTCAAACTGATGAAAATGTTAGTGTAGATAGTGGTACAAATGTTAGTGGTGGTAGAAATGTTAGTGGTGGTATAAATGTTAGTGGTGGTATAAATGTTCAGGGTGGAGATAGTGGTGGTAGAAATGTTGAGGGTGGAGATAGTGGTGGTAGAGTTGTACAGGGTGGTCGAGGAATTGGTTTAGGTAGCAGAGGTAGAGGTTTGAAGAAGGGTGTTTCAAGACAACTTGAGTTTGAAGGACAACAAAGTCAAACTGAAAGTGCTGGAGGTCAACAAAGTCAAACTGCAACAGGGACTGAAACTAAAAATGGTGATAGTGGTAGAGTTATAGGGTGTCCAACTGGTACTGTTAGTGGTGTTGTAGGTAGAGGTATAAGGAGTCCAACTGGTAATGTTAGTGGTAGAAGAAGATATCATGGTGCAACAGGGAGAGGTGTTAGTGGTGATGGGTTGTGGAGAGTTAATGGAAAGCTTGTAAAGATGCGTGGAAAAGGGGAATATGTTAAGGACTGTCAATTCAAGGATGATATTAGACCAATAGGATATGGACTTTCATGGGATCCTGTGACTGGTGATCCAATGCTTGGTGTAAGTTGTCTTACATTGACTATTTATATATATATATATATATATATATATATATGTGTGTGTGTGTGTGTGCGTTTGTTGATACATAGCTTTGTTATGATAGGAGAAAGATGGTATTCCAAGACAAGCATGGCCACCAGGTATTACCCCGGAAGATTGTATAGCTGAGCATGAGGCACAAATGAAAAGACAACATGAGGAGAGGGAACAATTTGAAAGGGAACAACGTAGGAGGAGGGACATATTCATGGCTGAACAAGAACAAACACAAATACACAATGATGAAATTCTTGGAAGTGAATCTCAACCACCCCTCTCTCAAACTGAAAGTGTTTCACCAAATGATGTGATCAGGCCTGTAGTCTATCATTCTGCTGCAAGTGGTGCACCTGTTGTTGTGAGGAATGTAGTGTCAAGATTTTGTGGCTCACCAGGAACACTGTCAAAAGGAGAAGGTGCAAGCAAGTCACCTGGAACAAAGCACAGAAAAAAGATGATGCTCAAAAGGAGACGACCTTCACAGAGAATTTTGAAAAACAAGTTAAAGACTACATCCCCAGGGCCAGGATTGACACAAGATGATTCTATCAGCATTGACTAGCTTTTAAACTTGTTATGTAGTAGCTTTTAAACTTTTTATGTTGTCTTTTGAACTTGTTTTCTTGTCTTTAGAACTTGTTATGTATGCTGTCATATATTGGCACTTAGGTAGGATGTGAAAACTGGTACCACTTTGACAATGCCATATTTTGGCACTTTTGACTGTTATGTAATGCAAGTGGTTGTTATGTTATATTTTGGCACTTTTGGCACTTTTTGTAACCATTTCATGTGTCTTTTTGCTTATGGTTATATTTTGGCAACAAAAACAACAAAAACAAGAAAACAAAAACTGATACATTGACCCAAATATTTTTTAATCATTTCAAAGGAAATACATTTACATTACTTAATCAAGAGAACAAAAACTACAAATGATAAGAACAACACAATGCGAATTAATCGCGATTTCTCTTTCTGCAACCTTGAAATTTCTGCCCGATGGTTCCTTCCTTCTTCATTAAGTTGGTGAAACGTTGTTCTATACCACTGATTAGGTAATTCGACATCAATCCAAAGAAAGAAGTTGCAATTTGATATTGGATCCATGAAATTGGGACAACCTAAGAAACGTCGACCTGGATTTGCAGCAGTCCATGATGTCCGACATCGTGCATTTTCACCACAACCACAAAGAACCATATTTATAAAAAGAGGAATTAGGGTTAGAGATGAATGAGGTAGAAAGAGAAATAGAAACCTAATTTATAAAAAGGGGGTATTGAGATGGTGACAGTGATGTGGAATTAAGGTGAAAATAAAATAATGACATGGAAAATCGTTTTGGTCTATGTGTGAAGATTACCTGCTGTTAGCCGGTTGAAATTGACCCACGTGATGAACTTAATCCGTTTGCAAATAGAAAGTGATGGTTTTAAAGTTTTTTGAAAATGGAATAAAAGTGTTATATTTTTGTTTTGTTCAATCAACCAATTGGATTATCTGAAATAGTAGAGTGTCCCTCAAGTGCATTAACCCTATAGATAAAATGCTTTATAATATAGTAAAAAAATTTACTTTTGTATTAAATTACAAAATAGCCCCTATTTAATTTTACTCTTTCATTGATTTTCAAACTTTTCATTCAATTCCTTAAATTGGTTAAAATGTAAATATACTTTTCATATAATTCGTAGTTTAGGCCCCCCAGGTTCCACACTACTTTTTATTTTGGGAAATCACAATTTTAAACTTTTAGATTTTAACCAATAAACTAAGACAATATATGTTAAAAAAGAAAAAATATATATTAACGAAAAGAACCCTGTAGTTAATTTATGCAAACCCTGATATATCTTACGATTAGAAAACCAATGTGTTACAAAAATCCATATTCTCTAACAAAGGAAAACAATGGAGGTGATATGAAGAATATTATAAAACATACTACATGTTAGGTGTGTTCGTCGGTTCGGTTCTCGGTTTATTTAGGTTATTCGGTTTGGTATATTCGGTTTTTTTGAAAATTGTTCACACCGAGAACCGAACAGAAAACCGAATTCATATGAAAAAACTGAAGCAAACCAAACCGAAAACCGAATTTGAATTCAGTTCGGTTTTCGGTTTTAAATTAAATGAGAAATAAAGTCGATAAATATGTGACTATGTGAGATGCCCTATCAATAAACAGGACATTCTATTTTTATATGTATAATATTCGACATGCTTCACATTCACTATGTGATTCATATATTTTAAAACCGATTTACATATCCAATGAATAGCGTACAAACATACGTGAGGTAAATATTCATTTGATATCAACATGTAGATGATATCCTAAGTAGTAAAGTAGTTTTGAATACTCAAATTGGATCGAAACTCAAAATCAACAATGAGGGAAGTTTGTATTAGTAATTTCCGATACCAGTTGGTATTATACTAGAATAAGGAGTTATCTTATGATACAAGTTGGTATCATATTAGAATAAGGAGTCTCTGTTTTAGTATTTATCCAAATATATACGTGTGGTATATATATATAATGTTAGGTATCGAGTTTAGGATATCTAGAACAATAGGAAACGATTATTTTGAAGTTTTTGAGTCATATTTCTTCATTATAATAAGAGTTTTTCCTTGCAATTTGGTATTCATATATTTCACATATACAGCTCTCGATACAACAATTGGTATCAGAGCGATATGGGAGACGTTGTTAATCCACCGGGAACAAGCAGTAGCGGTTCGAGAGAGGGATCGTCCTTATCGCTCCAGGTGCCGATCTTGACTGCGACAAATTACACCGTATGGGCTATTCGTATGAAGGTGATTCTTAATGTACATCAAGTTTGGGATGTCGTTAATACGGGAACGGATGATCAGAAGAAAAATAATATCGCCATAGCAGTTATTTTCCAGGCGATTCCTGAAGATCTTATCTTGCAAGTCGGCACGATGGATAAGGCAAAGGATATATGGGACGCTATCAAGACACGCCATCTTGGCGCGGATAGAGTCCGAGAAGCACGATTGCAAACACTTATTACAGAATTTGATAATATGAAGATGAATGAAACTAGTACCATTGACGAATTTGCAAGCCAATTATCGGGAATTTCATCTAAGTCTTCCTCTCTTGGAGAACGTCTAGATGAAAAGAGGCTTGTCAAAAAGTTCCTTACTAGTCTGCCAAGAAGATTCATACATATTGTAGCATCAATTGAACAGATACTTGATCTTAACACGGTAGGCTTCGAGGATGTTGTTGGGCGTTTAAAAGCGTATGAAGAACGCATCCGCGATGATGTACAAGATAATGATCAAGGTAAATTGATGTTTAACAAAACGGAATATTCCAATCATGGTTCAAATTCAAGAAGGGGTGGTCGAGGAGGTCGTGGAGGTCGCGGACCAGGACGGGGTCGTGGTGGAAAAAGTTACAACTCAACCCAACAACACTCCTTAGCTACAGCCAAGAACGAGTCAGACAAATCAAAAGGCAAAGGCAAGGATCGATCCAAAATACAGTGTTATAGATGTGACCAGTTTGGTCACTTCGCGTCTGAATGTCCGGATCGAAAAACAAAACAAGCTGAAGCTCATGTATCCGAAGTTGAGGATCATGACCCACAATTATTCATGGCCAAAACTTCATTATATGAGACTGTTCTACTAAATGAGAAAGGCGTAATTCCAAGTAGATATGAATCACAAGACGGTAGCAGCGACCTATGGTATTTAGATAACGGGGCAAGCAACCACATGACAGGTAACTTGTCGTTCTTTACCGAAATTAACCGAAGGATAGGAGGGAAAGTTAAGTTCGGTGATGACTCGTCGGTTGAAATACAAGGCAAAGGGTCCATATTACTAGAAGGAAAAGGAGGCAGTCAAAGGTTACTCACTGATACTTTTTATATTCCAAGTCTTAAGGCAAACATTATTAGTTTGGGGCAAGCAACTGAAGGCGGGTGTAAAGTATCGATGGAAGGATGCTACCTGTTTCTTCGTGACAGCCGAAATACTCTTCTGTTTAAAGTAAAGAGATCGATGAACAGACTTTACAAGACAAAAATTTCAGTAGGAAAACCTGTATGTTTGCACAGCCGACTTAATGATGAAGGATGGTTATGGCACGCCCGACTCGGGCACGCTAACTTCGATACGATCTCAATGATGTCAAAGAAAGATCTTGACACCGGTTTACCATCCATTACAGGGAATCATCAACTATGCGAGTCATGCCTGGTTGGGAAACACGCTCGAAAATCATTCCCTAAGAAGTCATCGTATCGTGCTAACAATGTTCTCGATCTTGTTCATGGAGACCTCTGCGGGCCAATAACACCACCAACCATTGCTGGTAACAGGTATATTTTCGTCTTTATTGATGATTTCTCACGGTTTATGTGGTGTTATTTAATAAAAGAAAAGAGCACGGCCATATCATGTTTCAAGAAGTTCAAAGAAAAGGTCGAGAGTGAAAGTGGAAACAAAGTAAAAGTGTTCCGAACCGATAGAGGTGGTGAGTTCACATCACGAGAATTCAATAATCTCTGCGATGATCACGGAATAGTAAGGCATCTCACAGCACCATACTCGCCACAACAAAATGGGGTTGTCGAGAGACGAAACCGAACCTTACTTGAAATGGTACGAAGCATGTTAAAAACCAAGGAAATCCCAAACTGTTTTTGGGGCGAAGCGGTTCAACATGCAACCTATATTATAAATCGAATTCCGACGAAAGCTCTCCACGAGATAACCCCATATGAATGCTACTATCATCGAAAACCAAATATTGAACACTTAAGGATATTTGGATCTATCGCTTACATGAAAATTGTTGGTAATCAACTAAGAAAGCTTGATGATCGTTCCAAGAAGGTAGTATATCTTGGGTCTGAACCCGGAACCAAGGCTTATCGTCTATATGATCCAATCACCAGAAAAATAATGGTTTCTCGAGACGTAATATTTGATGAAAATTCGAGTTGGAATTGGGATAAAGAGCCTGATTCGACCTTGAAACCAGGAATGTTTTGGATTCATTGGAAAAGTGTGACTGACACGGGAGTTGGACATGTAACAAGTGACATGAATGTAGGATATGAACAAGATCCCATTACCGAAAACAATAATGAAAGAACCCAACAGGAACCCACTTCAGCGGATACCGAAGCAGAAGCTGAACCACCTCAGTTGCGAAGGTCCAATCGAAGCACTCACACGCCAAAGAGATATGATGACTTTGAAGTAAATTTTCTTGAGTTGTTACTAACTCTAGCGGAAGATGAGCCATCAAATTACTTTGAAGCCAAAAACAATCCTAAGTGGGTGAAAGCGATGGTAGAAGAGATTGCCTCGATTGAAAAAAATGGTACGTGGAAGTTAGTCATACGACCAAGTAACGTAACAATCATCGGCCTGAAATGGGTGTTCAAAGTCAAAAGAGACGCAAGTGGTTCTATCTGCAAGTACAAAGCCAGACTCGTAGCTAAAGGGTACTTACAACAACCGGGTATTGATTTCACGGAAGTGTTTGCACCGGTTGCTCGTTTAGAAACCGTACGGATTATAATTGCTCTTGCAGCCTCAAAAGGGTGGGAATTGCATCATCTCGATGTGAAATCTGCGTTCTTACACGGTGAACTACAAGAGCAAGTATATGTCAAACAACCGGAAGGCTTTGTAAAGAAAGGGTACGAAGACTCGGTGTACAAATTAGAAAAGGCGTTATATGGACTTAGACAAGCGCCTCGCACATGGAATATGAAACTTGACGGAATCTTGAAAGGTATGAAATTCCAAAGATGTGTGCAAGAACAAGCGGTATATCAAAGAAACACAGGAGCTGACATTATTATTGTTGGAATATACGTTGATGATCTCGTTGTTACCGGAACTAGCATGGAAATCATATCAAAGTTCAAGCAAGACATGGCTATGAAATTTGATATGACAGACTTAGGAGTGCTTAGATACTACCTGGGAATTGAGGTGTATCAGAAGCAAAATGAGATCATAATCACACAAGAAGGCTATGCAAAAAAGGTTCTCAAGGATGCAGGTATGTATGATTGTAATCCCACTTTAATTCCTATGGACTCAAATGTGAAATTTTCAAAAGATGAGAAAGAGGAAGCTACGAATGAAACTGAATACCGAAGTCTAGTAGGAAGACTGAGATACTTGCTTCACACGAGACCCGATCTCTCATATGCGGTTGGAATTACAAGTCGGTACATGCAAGCCCCAAAGAAATCTCACATGGCAGCAATCAAACAGATTTTAAGGTACATAAAAGGAACTGTGGGATATGGGATTAAATACGCTCACGGAGACCCCATGGAATTGGTCGGATATAGTGATAGTAGTCACAACATAGACAATGATGATGGGAGGAGCACAACTGGGCACATTTTCTATCTAGGAAAGTCACCTATTACCTGGTGTTCGCAAAATCAAGACACGGTGGCTCTATCTTCGTGCGAGGCGGAATACATGGCTGCATGCGCTGCAAGTTGTCAAGCAGTATGGTTACGCGATGTCCTTAAAGAAATAACTGGATCGAATGTACCGGAAGTAGTGATTCGAATTGACAACACATCTGCAATAGCGTTGGTCAAGAATCCCGTTTTTCATAGTCGGAGTAAGCACATAAAGTCTCGCTACCATTACATTCGTGAACGAGTTGAAGAGAAAGAAATTGTGGTGGAACACATTAGTGGGAGAGAGCAACGGGCAGACATCTTGACAAAGGCACTTGCTAGGATCAAGTTTGAAGAAATGCGAAAGCTTCTTGGGGTGGAGGATATCTCAATTTCCATTCGGAAATTAGGGGGTGATTATTAGTAATTTCCGATACGAGTTGGTATTATACTAGAATAAGGAGTTATCTTAAGATACAAGTTGGTATCATATTAGAATAAGGAGTCTCTGTTTTAGTATCTATCCAAATATATACGTGTGGTATATATATATAATGTAAGGTATCAAGTTTAGGATATCTAGAACAATAGGAAACGATTATTTTGAAGTTTTTGAGTCATATTTCTTCATTATAATAAGAGTTTTTCCTTGCAATTTGGTATTCATATATTTCACATATACAGCTCTTGATACAACAGTTTGTTAGTGAAAATATCGCCTTATCACGGAAGAAGTGAACCTCGATCTCAATATGTTTAATTAGTTGATGTTGAATTGGGTGAGATGACATGTAAACAACGTTGACAGTGGTTGTTAAGACCCCCTTGTCGCGAGATCGGAAATATCATGGGGATTTGGCACTACTATTTGGTCATTTAAACCAATAAAAAGTAGACACGTGGAGTGTAAATATGGGAGTTGAGATATCAAGGTTACTCTCAAGTCACAATTTGGGTTTGTAACTTGTTACTTCTTTATTAAACTGGTATCTTGAGGCTTTTTTTCAATTTTTATTTGATTTTCATGAATTACCATTTTATTTTTCTGAGTTTGACTTACCATGCTCTGGAACGTATGTATGTTTATACCAATCGGAAACGTTTGATTGATTTTGTGTACAATATGATATTTACCTTTCAATAATTTATTGATGAAATATGCTCATCACAAAGTACTAATCTTGGTGATTGTGGTGGTTTTTTGGTTCGACAGAATGGTGTTAGAACTTCTTTAATGTGGAAGGTATAATGAATTAAAGAGTAGATCGTTCAATTGGATTTCATAGCGTTCTAAGCAGTTTTTTTGAAATTATTGATATGGATGTTTTGATAAAAGACAATTTATATATGTTCGAGTTTATTTCAATATGACGAAATCGACATTCAGAAGTTTTTACAAAAACAAACACATATATTTAACTTAGATTCAGAGTTTTATTTAGAGGTGGTAAAAGTATCATAAAAGTATTAGAATATATGAGATCATGATCTATCTTTTTCTTAACCTTAACAAGTCTTACAAGAAAGACCATGGACGAAACTCCCAAACACATTCTACAACTTCTGAATCATCACGAGGACCAAAAGGGTCTTTAAAACTGCCTACAATATCATCAGAAATGATAGATTCTAACTTCTTATTTGCTACTAAAAGAAAACACGGCGTACCCCCTCTAGCCCTCAAAAACTAGCTCAATTCGTTGTTTCACCACCAACCATTTTGTTCTCGCATATTGCTTGCAGTGCTGGTCTTGTTGTAATAGCCTCCTGTTCATTAACAAAAATTTATACGATAAAATTAGCACGAATAAATCCAAACATTGAAGACACACAAATCGCGCGTCACAACTATACAGAAAATGATTATACCTTATTTTCATAAGACTTGATGCTCTTCAGTGTCAGTGCTTTCAATTGCTTTTTTAGCTGTCTCATACTTATTTCATTGTAACTCTTTAACGTCTCACTCTCATCGTTTTCTTTCTTACCCTTCTTACCGTCATCCACAAAAAGAAATGGTAGTTTTCTTCCACTGTCAATGTTCTCTTTATCATTTGAGACTATACTAATGTTCTTGAATGGAGTAGCTTTCTTCATAGGTGTAACACTTGTTGGCTTGTCTATAACATCGTGATTTTCGATTGGAAGACTGGGAACCGAGAAAACAGAAAAGTGGTCTTTTTCATCAAAATCTGCATCATCCTTCTTATTGACTTGGTTTTCAATAAAGAGATCTCGCTTAAGATCTTGAACTTCCTCAATCACAGTGGAGTCGTTATTAACAACAGTGGGGATTACATCAAAGGTTTCATTAACTGTATATATAACCAAGAGCAAGTTATTTTCCAACATAAGAAAACTAGATATTTAGGCTTAATATCGTAAAAGACGTGACTCTTCGTACCTGTGTTTACAGAATCTTGTTCCATTCCATCAGTCTCACTAAAGCTGATTTCATTGTCCGAGTTCAAAGACTCAATTGGATTTTCAATGTTATCGATAATCATATCACTCGCTATTGTTGACGACCCTAAAAAATGATAACATAATTGCTAAATATTTAGTAATGTATCTACAAAACATTAGCAATATATAAAGATCAAATATGGAAATTACCATTGCCCTCGGACATAACAAGATTGTGATCATTCACTTCACTGGAATCGAACTTCTCGTCCTCTAAATCGAGCTTCTGCTCTAACTGTTCTTCTTCACATAGGGTTGAGACATTAGATACTTGATCATTCTCAGCTTCAGTGCTAGAATTTTCTTCACATGGATTCGAGGTCTCTTCTGACTCTTCCTTTAGACCGTCAAGTTCACCGCCATCTTTGATTTCTTCTTCACTTTTGTGTGCAGATTCTTCATCTACAACCGTCTCAATTTTCTCAACAACGGGCAGCACATCAAGCTTCTCAAAGGCATTACAAATGTCTTCCACTTGTGCACCTACATATTATTTGTTAATTTAGTTGTACAACATATGACTATAGACAGGATATTGTATTCCATATACATGACAATTTTGTAAGTATATATGCATACCTGATTCTACGGTGGAGACATTTTGTTCGGATGCAACATTCACTTCCTCCAAGAACGATTTAATCTTAACAGCTTTTTCACTATCTTTCTTCACTCTTGACTCCTCAGATTTCTTTTCAGTCAGCCTAGTTGATCGCTTGCTGTATGTTTTCATTTCCTGGACGTTAGTCTCCTGTTTCAGAGCGATTGATGAAGCGATAGCCCCTTCCGTTTGGCTGTTTGTTTCAATTGTTGCAGGCGAACTTCGAACAGCTTCCATCTTCTGATCCACCAAACTCTGTTCATGGCACTCGTTCAGCTGGTTATTGACATTCCGGGCCTTCCTCAAGGTGGTAGAGACTGCCGGAGTTTTCGGTACATCCTTAACATCTCCAGCTAATTGCTTGACTGTCCTGCGAGTTGTCCTAGTGGCAGTGGGTGGCAAATTTTCAGCTTCTGTCTTTTTCACCCTTTGTCTTGTAGATGTCCTGCATCGGGTTTGAGGAGCCGTAGGTGAAAGAAGGTCGATAGTCTCAGTTGATTCAACCACATCAGAAGCTGTCTCCGAATGTACAGGGTTCAAAAACTCCTCAATACCTTCAACCTGTAAAATAACACAAAATTATTTAGCTATGGCATCAAATCATTAAAGTTAACAACTTTCAAACAAAAACTTTTAATAACCGAAACCAACCGTACTCAGATCTAACAAAATATGTTGTTTTTGTAATCAATCATCATTTATAAGAACAACGATAGGATTTTAGGTTTATCCATCTATAGAATTACAAATTTTCAAACATTTGTTTTTGAAGAGAAACGATTGAATCTATTTATTAGATGTAGCTCAAATCCGACATGTAGACTAACTAATAACTAATACAACATATAGTCTAATACAAACATTGTCAATAAGGTTAAGGCTAATTAATTAAAACACATAAGCAAATCATTCTGAAGAAGTATTAATAAAAAAAACACCGAAGCGAAATAAGATGTAAGAAAAAAGTTGAGTTACGATATGAAGCGAGTGGAGAGCATCTGCCATGGCGACATTGGTAATGTTAGCAGGGATCTTGTTGAGTTTACAAAGAGATTGAAGCTCTCTTCTGGTAAGGCTGTGGAAATCCATCCCTAATCGAAAATCGACAACAATTAGGGTTTATAGCACAAAATGTGATGAGTGATGCTGAATTCATTAAGACATATTTATACCCAAACACAGGATGGATTTGACCGTTGGAGCAGCGTAAATTTGAAATTTGAATTGATTCCCTTGATAATTGTTTAATTTTAGAATTATATTGTTTAGTTCCAGAGTGGTACTGATGCAATAGAGTGTACATTGTGCATAAATGGTTGTACGGTAGAGTGTATAGCATTGATAGACCTTAGGAAAAGTGTATTTTATATTATTTAAAGAATTTTAACGTTATAAGAAAGGTTGTATCATTAAGACTATCCCATCAGCAACCCAACTCAATCCTACTTTTTTATTAAAAAATAGTTTCTCTCTCTTCCACCTCAACAACCCAACCTAACTCAACTTTTCACACTCATTAACAACCCAACCTAACACAATATTTTATTAAAATAAATATACTTTATAATTATTTTTTATTTTATTAAAAATTATTAAATATATTAAAAATAATTATATTAAGAATATATAAATAAATTTTAAATTTTTAATATAAAAACAAATAAAAATACATTTTACATTTATCACACACATTTAATAAATAGATAAACGAAATTACAAACATAAATTAATTATAAAACTTAAGATACAAACTAAATAATTAATCTTCAATACCAAATTTGTGCCATATGTGCTCAATCAAATCGTTTTTTAGAGCAATATGAGTTTCTCTATTGCGTAGTTGTTCCCTGTTAGTCATATATCTGGATAGACTTGCAATTCGTTCAGTGGAATATTCAAGAGGTATCGTCCCATTTTCAGTAGAGCTTCCCGGTGGCCGGTTTACTGGAACGTCATTTAAAAATTCTGATGGATCATAGTAGTTAAGGTATGTGTCTCGTTCATCTTCAACAATCATATTATGAATTATGATACATGCAATCATAATTCGACCCATCATATCCCTGTCCCATACAAGACATGGGTGTCGAAGAAAGGCAAAACGAGCTTGTAAAACACCAAATGCTCGCTCAACATCTTTTCTAGCGGACTCTTGACGTTGAGCGAATAACTTATGTTTACGAAGTAGTGGAGAAGTTATTGACTTCACAAAGGCAGCCCATAAAGGATATATGCCGTCTGTGAGATAATATGCCCTATTATATTCCCGACTGTTGATGATGTAAATAACATTTGGTGCTCGACCAGATAATACATCACTAAAGATAGGAGATCGATGAAGTACGTTAATATCATTGCACGAACCCGGTGTTCCGAAGAATGCATGCCATATCCATAAGTCATATGATGCAACAGCTTCCAAAATGATTGTTGGTTTTCCGCTTCTTCCTGCATATTGCCCTGCCCAAGCTACAGGGCAATTTTTCCATTCCCAGTGCATGCAGTCAATGCTGCCTAACATACCTGGAAATCCACGTTCTTCCCCTACATGCAGTAGTCTTGCCAAATCAACGTCATTGGGACTTCTAAGGTACTCTTCACCGAAACACGAAATGACACCTTCTACAAAATGTATAAGAGAATCCCTTGTTACAGTTTCACTCATTCTCAAGTACTCATCTTGTGCATCTGCTGATGTCCCATAGGCCAACACCCGCATAGCCCCAGTACATTTTTGCAACGGTGAAAGACCTTGTCTACCTGTGGCATCACGTCTTTGCTGAAAATAGTTGTCATTCGTTGTAATAGCATTCACTATACGAAGAAATAATGGTTTTCGCATTCGAAATCTACGTCGAAAGATTGCTTGATCATATACCGGGTTGTCGACAAAGAAATCACAATGATTTAGAAATGAAGAGTTGATAATGAATATGAACTCAGTATATCATACTCTATATATAGAAAAAATCATTAATCTTATTAATTAAAAAATAATTATTTAGATAATGTTAGTTTTTTAAGATGATAAACGTAATTCTATAAGCCAATAGAAAACAGACATGTCATACATAAAATCTAAATTCAGATAATGTTAGATTTTTAAGATAATGTTATATATATATATATATATATATATATATATATATATATATATATATATATATATATATATATATATATATATATATATATATATATATATATATATATATATATTAAAAAACATAAATTTTTCGATAAAAAATGACTTTTTTTAATATACAACATATTTTGACGAAATTTATACCGACTCGTAGCTAAAAATATAAGGATTCCAAATATATATTTAAATTTATTTAAAACTTTTTAATTAAAAGTTATTAAAGGAAAATATAAAACTTGTTTAATTAATTAATTTATAAAATATATATATTAATAAATAATAATAAAGCAAGTGTTGTGAGTGGATCGGAGGAAGGATTGGTGGACCGAACTAGATCACCATACACTGATCCAATCTTCATTATTATATTATTTTTTTGAGGCCAATCCGCTCGTGTATTTCTCCAATGGGAGTAGTCTAATGGGCTTGAAGCGGACTTCTAATTTGCTGTCCATATACACATCAAACTATTCGATGATTATCTACTAAAAAACTTTTATTTATATACCTAAAAAGTGAAAAGGAATAGAAGATTTTGCAAACCATAATTGTAGAATTATCGGCTTTAAATGTTATATGACAAAGTAAAGTTAATTTGATGAATTATTTTATTTGATTTCAACTTTTAGATCTATTTAATGATTTGATCAAATATTATTTGTATTTTACATCATTTTATAATACATAATTACATTATCTGTTTCTATACATCCCTATTCAAATAAAAAAATTTAATTTTATTTTATTTATAAAATCGTTCAATTTAGATTATGATTTACCATATTGTTATTCTAAAATCTTCAAATAAAAAATATTAAAACATGCGTATAAACGTAAAGATGTATATAACTATATATTATCTTAACTATAAGCAACATGTGTATAAACGTAAATGTATATATACGTATTACATTTTCTTCTAATAACAACTTAAATCTAAATAAACGTAAATTTACAAGTCAGTTGTTTTGGTTCGCGTTGTGGTGCGACAATAATCTAATGTTTAATATAATAAAACACACATAAATATGGTGTACGCTAAAAATAATGATCTCTTCTTCATTAAATGTAATTAAAGTTGAGCGAGATAATTCTTTAAAACATGTTTTAAAATACTAACCATAATCTTAGAATCTGGTTAACAACCGCAAAAATGAATAAAGACATATTGTATACTAACGGTGTGTTTGTTTCGGCTTATGTAATAAGCTTATGAGCTTATGTAAATTTTGATAAGCTTATAAGCCCAATTTTTTCGGTTCATGATTTTATTTTTTAATGAAAAACAATTTTAAATAATAAAAAAAAAGAATTATGATTTTGTAAAGTTAATATGACTTGCTTATGCTGAACACTGAAATCAAATCTGAATCATGATTTAAAGTGACCCATTTGGACCCGCATCCGTTTGGTATATTTTTAAAGTGATCAATTTGGACCCGCATCCGTTTTGACCTACACCCATTTTGACCTGTGACCCAATCCAACCCTACCCGCCCATTTTGCCAGGTATAATGATTTTCTTACTAGCCTTTTTGTATTAGAAATGAATCTCATAATAGGAATAAGAATAAGAAATAATTAATATAAAACCCTCTTTCTTGCTTGGTCATGGCTTAAGTTGATTGTTGTGTGATTTGTTTAACGGTTATTTTTCATGTTAGTATGTGATTAGTTGTTATTCTTTCCGGTTAGTATGCAGTTGGCTGTTATTTTTTTTTTCTCAAGGGGTTTGTTTTAGGATATTGTGTGTTAAGTGGTAGCAACGTGATCCCATGGTCTTCAAAACGTCAACACACATTATCTCGATAGCCGAATATAGAGGCGTTGTCAATTAAGTTACGAAAACGACATGGATCTGTAATCTTCTTCGAGAGCTCCATACCCCGTTATCAACAATCACCATTGTCTTCTGTGATAACGTGAGTACATGACTGCTAATACATCACACGAAACATGTAAATTGACATCTACTTTGTTAGAGACAATGTTGCCATTTGTCGCGTACCGATTCTCCATGTCACATCTCTCTATCAGTATGCCGACATCTTTACAAAGAGATTTCCGTCATCACTTAGTAACAAATTTCAATCCAGTTTAAGCTTTTGTGTTTCTTCTACCTCTCAGTTTGAGATGGTGTATAGTTTAACATAGCCTTGGCCCACTTGGTTAGCCTTGATAGTATACATTATTGGCTAAGCTTGTTACTCTTGTTATAAAATTGATCAAGCAATTCAATTTTACACTATGATATATATAAAAAAAAAAAAATTTTTTTTTGGCAAACAACTTGGTTTTTCTTAATCTATTTCATTTTTGTTTTTGCTTATAAATTTTTCATAACCATTTTAAATTATATACCGTTACCGATTTATATGAAATGGTATTATGGTAAATATGATCGAAGGAGAAAATACATAAATTTTGTGTCAAATGTTAAGTTTTTCTTTTTTTTTTTTCCAAAAGGTAAGGAAATTATATTGTATTATATATATTAATAATATAGAGATGACGAATATCTCCAATGATACAATGGACCAACAAACGAAATATTAATCTCTTGAACATAAAACTAAATTGACCACGAAACAAATGAAACCAAACTCAAATACCTGACCCATATGTAGCGGTCCCTCGATCCACAACCTTGAACTTGACCCTCGATCTACATGAAACTACATACACGACTGATGTGTTAAATATAGTCTTCCCAAATGCTTACACTTGATTGCAACATCGGACAATGTACCCTTGTCGGTTGGAGTATAGTTTTGGAAAGTTCGGGTTCAAACATAGGCACTTATGTAAATTAAGAGTTTAAGTTAAACAAGTAAGAATGTTGGGGTTTGTATTATAATTACAAAGTAACGTTTTGAAAGTTGTTTTAGAAATCAAGATATAAAGGACATTTGCTTGGACCGTTCACAAATGTATGACTTTTTCTAAGTGATTGAAATGTTTGATTTACTTCTTATTTAAAACCAAGTTCCTTTCGAATACCAGATATCTATATTTACCCAACCGTGAAACAATCCTTTCGAATATGGTTAATAACCCCAAATAATTATGCTTTAAGCACCAAGTAGATGTGTAGGACTTAATTTGTTAAACTTTTTTTCGAATAGTTAACTAGTTTTCTAAACCGATTTCTCTTATATATAAACTAGCATTCGTGTTTAAGCTTAGTTATTTCGATTAGAGTTAATTACATAAATCGTCCATATGGTTTACTCCAAATTACGGGTTTCGTCCCTAAGTTTAAAATGTTGCATAAATCGTCCATTTTTTTAAACTAATTACGTTTTTCGTCCCAAATTTCTAACGGACATCCATTTTAGGGACGAAATGTGAAATTAGTTAGCAATAATTTTAACGAAAATTATTAACGGACATCCATTTTAGGGACGAAAAGGGTAATTAGTTTCTAAAAGTGGACGAATTATGCAACGTTTTAAACTTAGGGACAAAATCTGTAATTTTAGGTAAACTATAGGGACGATTCATGTAATTAACTCTTTCGATTACTATTATCGATTCCTTTCGAATACCGATAAACTATATCAACTAAGACCGGTTGAATATTTCATTCAATATTTTAGCAAATTCTCGAGTTCTTTTCAAATACCCAAGTTTTATACCAATAAAAAATATATGTAATCTAATAACATGATTAAAGCTTAAGCCAAAATGGATTTTCAATTAACCAAACACATCTATCAAACATTTCACACCCAAAATCGATCAAAACATACGATCACATATCAAAGCAAACAATTATGAAATTAGCTACGCATAACGGAAAAAAAAAAAAAAAACTAGATTGAAAAGTCATAATTATACTAAGTGTTTGATGAAATGTTGTTGGTCACCCTTTCCACAGACCTCTTTGAACCCGAACACTTACTAAAGGCGGAAACAATAATAAGTATGTATATAGTGAAGAAACAGCGGGAATAATCAAATGAATGATATTATTGACTTTACGTAATGTATTACAACTACGAATAATATCAAGACACTCGATTACAAGGCTTTAGACTCGAAAACGAACATTTACGCTAAAAAAGAAGAATTCCAACGTAACTGTGACCGGTAGGGTTTCGAGATCGTATTTATGGTTGCATTTATGATTGCTATTTACAGGTTTGACCAAAAACCTAATTAGTTACGCTAACAAAACTATTTAGCAAACAATTACGCTACGTAACTGATAGCTGTTGTTACGTAGTGTAACTGTTACAAAAACGCGTCGTGACTTTACAACTCGATGTAAATACATCCATACTACACGACACGTTCTAAGCTAAATACAAACTACAAACATAAACATTTATGCTCCAACAGTAGCTTGAATATCAAGCACTTATGCGAATTTTATTTACTAGTTCATTTATTTAGACTCGTGAATTCCTCCTCCTATCTCAGCCTTTTATCAAGTCAGCCTCAAGGATTTTAGAATTCTTATTGACACCCTCATCCTCCTGTCTCGGCCTTTTATCAACTCAGCCTCAAGGATTTTTGAGTATTACTTAGATTTATATATTTATATAAGTCCTCAACCTTTATACTTACTTCCGGAAATTATGGTTTCGCAACCTTATAATTCCACTGAAGCTCCTCAAGGTATTTTTGAGTTTAAATTTTTTTACTTTTTTTTATTTTTTATTTATTTTATTCTCACTTTTTCTTATAACACTCTTATTTTTTAAACCCTCAAATATATATATATATATATATATATATATATATATATATATATATATATATATATATATATATATATATATATATATACATATATATATACATATATATATATATATATATATATATATATATATATATATATATATATATATATTCCTATTGGTGACAAATTCCAACCGAAAGAACTCGACTTATCACTGAGATGAACAGAAGAAACCGTGTGACCCGTGATAAACAGTTTCGAAAAATTGTTTAGATGATATTAGTCGTACCTACTAATACATCGAACAAAAACTTATGACTCGTATTTTTAAAGAGTACTTAAATCAGCGATGTACTATCATGTTCCAAGGTTTTTACAAACTTTCTCCCCCTCTTTTTATGTTTTTATGATTTTTTATGATTTTTTTATTTTTTTATTTTTTTATTTTTTTTATTTTTTTTAAATATACTTATACAAATCCTAAAAACTTAAAAAGAAGGTTTCGAAGTCACGAACAAAGAGTTAGGAATTATCATTTTTGACGCTTTAAACATAATTGAGATCAAAGTGCTTTAAACTCAATTAAGTTGTTGAAAATTATTTAGACTCTATTTCAAAAGAGTTTTGCTTTTAAGCAAAACAGGTTTTGTTCGAGTTAGCAACTGTTATATGTTGCGAAGTCTAAACACTTTGAACTTGGTTTTCTTAAGTCGTCATGCTTGTACATTGGTGATCGACATTACTCAAATAGGAAACAAAGCCTATAGAATGAATGTGAAAGACGTATACAAACATTTTTCAAAAGAAAATAAACACATTGACATCATAAAGATATACATCGATTAAAATCACAAAAATAATAATTGTTTGAACCAAGAATAGAAGATACCAAAAATCTAGGCAAATCTACTGAACAAAGAATCTATCAAGCTTTCTCCGGTTCTTTCACGAGCGGAAGATTCTTTGAATTGAAACCCTCTTCTACACATATCTTGACCACATGAGCAAAGACGTAAATAAAGGACTTCTCATTCCACATTGCCATAATCTGTTTCGAATCGAGGAGCTTCAAGTCACTCTCGGATAAGCATAGCAAGTGAATGGGATCAAATATCCGCAGCAGAATGTTGCCATCCAAATCTGTCATCATAGCTTCGCGAGAGTCTTCATCAAATTACCAACCATCGAGATCTCCTAAGAAATCCTAAGCTAGAGTTGGCATGATGATCCGTTTCAGACGCTGCACCTCGTCGAAGATCCATTCCACAGTGCGTTTCCCGGTTCTCTTCTTCGACTTCCTCTTCTCAGTTCTAGAGAGTTTGCAGTGTACATACTTCTTGTAGTAGATGTCCTCCCTGAGCTGGTTGTAGAAGAGGTTCGAAGCGTAGGATGACAAATGCTTTGGTTGCATGTCGGCAAGCCGTTCCAACTCATAATACGGCAAAGAGCTGAACGTGGAATATCTCATCCTCATATACTTAACTCCATCTTTCCTAAGTAAGGCGAAGAAGTTAGTGTTGTCGATGTAGTGCCAGGACAAGATGAGCTTCTGGAAAGGACCGACAAGCTTGCACCCCGATGTCACACTCACTTTGTCGAATACTTTGTGATCTATTTCATTTTCTTTCCGGTCGACGTAGTGAACATAGCTCTTTGCTGGAGGAGCTGGTGTGATGGGTGATGGTTCTTCCTTTTCTTTGGACTTTTTGATTGGGAGGAAGATGCTTTAACTGTCTGAGATTCCTTTGAATGAGATGCTGCTGCTCTCCTTAACCTTTCGGTATCGACGTCATCCTCGGAGTCCTCAAAGAGTGGACACCGGCCCTGATTTGTCGAGCATGCATCATCATCGAGAAGTTGTGTATCTCCAAAACGGGGAATGACAACAATATACACTTGAATAGACATGGTTGGTTGAGCTGCTTGTTGAGGTTGATCATGAGTACCTGCAGTCACCAAAACAAACGCAAGATTAGGGTTAGAAAGCTCCCCCTGAGTTGGTGCATCTTTGGCTGGAGATCCTTTGTCTTTCGCAGAGCCTGAGGCAGATTCGCCTTGTTGTGGTGGATCTAATGGACCCTCCGCGACTTTTCCTTCGGTGCTCTTGTGAGATAAAGCGCCAACACCGCCTTGATCATCGTTAGGCTTGCTTTCATCTTCCTTATCATCTTTGTCATCATCATCGTCTTTCTCTTCCTTTTCTTCTTCGTCTTTGTCATCTTCTGAGTCTTGCTCATTTGACTTCGTGGTAGCTATGCCAAGCGTGTCTTCAAGAGTGTCGAGACGCTCAAGCATAGTATCACATCGAGCAGTATTAGCTTCAATCTTGTGCTCCAAGTCGTCCTTGATCTTTGCTTGAAGATTCTTGATGATCTCGTCTCGAGCTTGGACTTGACTTTCCAAAGCTTTGATTCTGCTTTCGTAGTCTCTGGAGGAGCTTTGTAGACTTGCAACCTGCTCAACAACTTGATTGACAATGTCACTCAAACCCACAATGTCAGCCGGTTGAGAGCCGGTTGAGAAGAAGAAGTGATCATAGGACTCGTAATTGGTTTTGTTTTGGTTGGGGTTGGAGGTTTGGTAGTTTGGATTTTAGGAGAGGTTGTGGTGGTGGTTGTTTTAGACTTCTTTTTCAATGGAATTTCAGTCGATGATTCAGGTGGTGATGTAATGGTGCGGGTACGTTTTGTGGATGAAGGTGGAAGTGATTGTGTGAGAGGTGGTGGCTGAATATCGACTCCGGACGCATTCTTTGAGTGAAAATTCCTTTGTGGTTGAGATGGTAAGATGACTTGAACCGGTTCTTTAAACACTACAGCTTTTGGTTTCGGAGGTGCCTTTGGGGATGATTTCCTGGAGGATTCGACCAGCTTTTGGTATCTTCTGTCTTCTCACTACATATTCGTTCACAGGTAGATGTTTCCTTACCGCTTCTAACTCTGCCAGAGAATATCTCATTTTCTTTGTTGCAGACGAGAGTTCTACGGTTTCTTCAGAGTTAGCTTCTTGTTCGCTTTCCTCTTCCTCATCCTCTTCCTCAACATCTTCTTCATCATCATCTTTCTTACCCTTCTTATATTTTCCCGACTTTGTTGACTGTGTACTCACTGACCCTCTAGATTTTGAGGGTCGAGGAGAGTCGGGAACCACCAAATGATCATAAGCATGAATGTCTGGTGCTTGATAATCAGAATTAAGTAAGGCTCCTTGAAGAGGCAGATCAACACTGTTCCTCTTACAATCCATGAAGTAGTGAGAATCAATCCGTGGTGCCTTTTCAACCAGGCCGTCGTAAGGCAAATTAGGAAGACCTTGATCGATGAAAAGTTGCACAAAGCATGGATACTGATCAAAAGTCTTTGTCTTGTCTTTCACGTTTGCCACCATATTGTTGAAGATGAATCTAGAGTAATTGTACGGATGATTAAACACTAGAGACACCATCATGGTTTGACCTCTCCTATCGAAAGCATCATATCCTCCCTTCCATGGCGATAGACACATTATCACGGTGTGCATGAGGAAGCGATAGAGGACTGACATATACGGATTCTTGAACTGAATAGAGTCTAGCCCACCCGAGTAACCCATCTGTCGAAAACAACCGAAAATGACCATGTCATCCATAGTATCATCCACATCGATATGATCTTGAAACTGCAGAACTGCTCGTACTATGTCTTCGGTGATAATAAGTTGTTTGCCCCCAATAGTGGTCTTTATAATCGTGGAGGTTTTGGTCTTGACGATACTAGCATTCGTCCAGATTTCGCTAATCAGACCTCTACGAAGATCTGGATCAACTCTAAGTGAGTAAGGAATCAGGCTTCGCACCAGGTAGTTGATGATCTCCTCATACCCTTCTCCACGATCAGTCGCAGAGAGTAAAGCAATGGAGTTGTGACTTGTAAGCTGCTCATTCTCTCTTTGGTGCCATTCTACACACAATACAACGACAAACTTGCACAAAAGTTAGTAAACACACAAAACTTGACTAAAACATCAATACAGATATCCTAGAAGTGCGAAAACTATTTTGTGATTAACAATCCGTCAAAACAAACAATTACGCTGAATTGTAGTAACAGTTACGCTGAAAATATCATAACGGAAATTAGTTACGTCGAGAAAAACTTTAAACAAAAACATAACTGAATTTTAGAACAGTTACGCCGACGTAACTGTAGTTACGTCAGCATAACTATTTCACGTAACTAATATTCACAAAAAATGGGCAACGTAACTGGGCATTTGGCATGGTCAACGAAACTGTCTCTGGCATAGATACGTTCGCGTAACTATCAGATACGAAGCGTAACTGATAGTTACGCTGTCAAACTTCACAAACAGATATGTAACAGTTACGCTAGCGAAACTATTTGACAGATAATCGGTTTTTCAAAACTTGACGAAACTCGAAATATGTTAACATTTTTATTCAAAAGTTTGTCAAATAGTTACAATAGGAGCAACATTGTGCTTTACACTACACATTTTTAACAACTATGCAGACAAAAATCAGTTAAGTTTACGGTTTAGGTTAAAAGTTAATTTTTCTTGAAAACAATCAATTAAAACCGAAAATTAACAATCAAACACAACAATGGTACTCGAAATCCTGTTAATGATGTTTAGTCATCAGCAATTGCATGTTGTAATTGTCAATTTTGTTTTTTTTAAACCGACAATCCCAACCCGCCGAAACTCAAATCGAAAAACCAAGCACAGACAATTCAATTAAGCATGCATTTTGGTTTCGAAATCTAACCTTGTGTGTAGATGAAGATTTCGAGAAAGAAAAACGAAGAAAAATGGAGTTTCCGGTGAGGTTTTGTGAGGGGTTTGAGCAGGAGGTTTCAAAACAAAAAACAACGTATCAGTGTTTTTTTTTTATATGTTTGAATCAAACAAAATCCCCTTAACTTCCTATTGGGCCACTGAAAACCAGGCCCAAACATTTGACCTTTTAGTTTCTGTTGGGCCATTGAAAAAACCAGGCCCAAAAACACTTAAATAAGTCATATTAAAACTTTACACAAAATCTAGAATTTTTTAGACTTGCGTTTTTATACCTTTACACTCTAAAATTAGAGATAAAATCTGATTTCCTCAACGATGAAAACATTTGATCAATTGAACGTATATAGAGCTAAAAAATTCTTCACATCGTCGAAAATCCTCCGTTTACCGTTGTTGACACTTTAAACTGAAAAACACAAGAACCGTAAAATAGAAAAAGAAAATCCTACAACTTAAACCAAAAATATTTTTGCATTTTTTTTAGTTTGTGTAAATTAAGACGATTAACTACAACTTAAAAAAAAATCTATTTTTTTTTTTAATAGTTTAATTTAAGATGAAAATTATAACTTAAAAGGAAAAAAAAATTTGTATTTTTTTAATCAATTAAAGTTTAGATAGATTATTTACAAAGAAAATGGTTCGTATTAAGTGATTTCTACTCTGACCAAACGGTTTAACGTGATCAACTCCTCAAACCGACCTCTTCTAAATGCTTTCGTCAAAGATCGGCCTTTTGATGTGCAGTGTCGATTTGAAAGAGAGTGATCAAGTTTTTGTCATAGCAATCTCGAATAAAGTGAAAACGAATACTGATATGTTTCGTTTTCGAATGTTGTACCGGATTGCGACTTGTGAATAACAACTTCCTGCAATAATATACTCAGCTTCGGCGGAAGATAAAGACACGTTGTTTGCTTCTTACACTGCCAGGATACTAAACGCGATCCAAGAAACTGACATCTTCCTAACGTAGACTTCACGTCTGAGTTATATCCCCCATAATCAGAATCTGAGTAAGCCGTAAGTATGAAATATAGATCATCATAAGGATACCATAGACCGAGATTTGGTTTTCCTTTGAGGTAACAGAAAATCCGCTTCAGAGCCTTCAGATGACAAGTATTTGGAGCAGCCTGATAGCGTGAACACAAAGACACGGAAAAAGTGATATCCGGACGTGAAGCTGTCAAATAAATTAACGATCCAATCATAGAGCGATATTGTTTCAAATCAACGGCCTCGTCATTAGGTGCAGGGCCAAGTTTGTGATTGATCTCGATCGGAGTGCTCACTGGTTTGCTGTCTAGCATTTTAAATCGAGTGAAAATATCTTTCACGAACTTAGACTGATGAATGTAAATCCTTTCCTTTTACTGTTGAACTTGAAGACCCAAGAAGTAATTCATCTCCCCCATCGCACTCATTTCAAATCGAGAAGTCATAAGTTTCTCAAAATCTTTACACATAGAGTCGTCCACTGAGCCGAAAATAATGTCATCAACGTAAATCTGGACGAGCAGCATATGTTCCTTTTTCTTCTTCGTAAACAAGGTCTGATCAACGGTTCCTCTAGCAAACCCGTTGGATCGCATATAATTAGAAAGCGTTCCGTACCAAGCTCTCGGGGCTTGATGAAGACCATATAGAGCCTTGTTGAGTTTGAAGACATGACCAGGATGATCAAAATCCTCGAAACCCGGTGGTTGACTCACATAGATATCTTCATGAATGTATCCGTATAGAAACGCGCTTTTTACGTCGAGTTGATAGACCTTGAATCGTTGATGAGAGGAAAATACGAGAAATAGCCGAATTGATTCTAAACGGGCTACCGGTGCATAAACGTCATCGTAGTCTAGGCCTTCAACTTTTTCGAACCCCTGTACGACAAGTCTAGCCTTATTTCTCAAAATTTCTCCCTTATCGTCTTTCTTGATCTTGAATACCCATTTGGTTTTCAAGAGTTTTTCTCTTCTTGGTAGAACAACTTTTTCCCAAACATACAACTTTAAAAACTGTTGAAGCTCCTCTTGCATTGCTTCCACCCAAAATGGATCTTCTAACGCCTTCACGATGTTTTTCGGATCTAATTGAGATAGGAAACATGAGGTGTACAAAAACATCTTTGCTTTAAAGTCTTTTAAGTATTTTGGTCGCTGAATTGACCTTCCCGATCTCCTTGGACTAGCTACGTGCTCAACTTGGGTTTCATCCTGAAGTTCCTCAATTTCTTCGAATTCTTCGGCTGAGGATGGAACTTGTCTTCTTTTAAGAATACCCTCGGTAGCATCACCAATGATATTCTCTACAGGATGAGTGGTATGAATTCTCGTCTGAGGAACCGTTTCTGGGTCGATTAACAGATCCAGATTTGTTATATCCACATTCAATTGACTTTCAGGAGTGGCTTCCTCTGTTTCACTTTCGGACGAGACATCTTCCCCTAACTGAGTGGTAGAATCAACCAATTCATCATCAGATTTATCAGAATCCGTGTCAAAGATTGGTGATGCCTGATTAATCGGTACTGGTTGAATTGGTGATGCCTGATTAATTGGTATTGGTTGAATTGGTTCCGAACCTGGTTCCACAACGAGATCCTGAATCTGAGTCGGAGTAGGACATGAAGTGGTTGCAGATGCATCTTCATTTTGAGAATGAAACTGATGAAGGGACATATCATCAAATCTCCCCCCTCGCATCTAAACCGCTTCATCTCCAAGTGTAGATGGTGTGTGTCGAAAACACTTGACTTCATAAGCTTCTTCAATTGTTCCCGTAGTTTTGTCAAAAACTCTTCTGTTCGATGATTCGGCTCAATATCCAAGAAATTATCCAGCATGATTCTTTTCACCAAATTTGGAGATACGTTCCTTTGTGATCATAATCTCACATGGACACCCAAATGGTTCGAGATTTTGCAGATTCGGTTTACGTTTGTTGATCAGTTCATAGCTTGTCTTGTCATGTCGCTTGACCAAAGTAACCCGATTTACAACGTAGCAGGCTGTGTTGACTGCCTCAGCCCAGAATGAAACTGGCAGTTTTGAGTCTGAGAGCATTGCACGAGCCGCTTCAATGAGAGTTCTATTCTTCCTTTCTGCAATACCATTTTGTTGCGGAGTTCCGGGAGGGCTGTATTGATGAGTAATGCCCTTAGAAAGACAAAATAGCTCCATGGAATGATTCTTGAACTCCGTCCCATTGTCACTGCGAATTGATCTGACTCTTACATCGAGAAGAGTTTCTAGTCAAAGAAGGAGAAACTTTAGTATTTCAGTTGTTTCATCCTTCGTCGCTAGGAAGAAAACCCATGAGAATCTCGAGTAGTCACCAGTCACTACTAAGCAGTATGATTTCCATCCTTTACTCTTTACACTTACAGGACCGAAGAGATCCATGTGAAGCAACTCTAGAGGAGTGGAAATGGAGTTCACTAGCTTTAGTGGATGGGATTTCTTGTGATGTTTTCCCTTTACACATGAAACGCAAGTATCTTTCATGGAGAATCTTTGATTCGGAACTCCAGTTACAAGCTCATGTTTCACCAAGTAGTTCATCTTCCGAAAATTGATATGCGTCATTCGACGGTGCCTCATGATGGACTCTTTCTCCGAGGCTTTAGACAATAAACAAGCATGTGTAACCGTATTCATGTTGAGGCAGTAGATACCATTGACTCTCGGAGCTCTAATCAGAATCCATTCCGAAGGAACTACAAACCATTTCTTTAGAATCATGCACTCCTTGGCGTTGAAGAATGTACAGTATTTTTCATCACATACTTGAGAAACACTGAGCAGATTGTGCTTTAACTCTTCACGGAAACTGATATTCTTGAAAGTCACGTCTCCCTTTGAGATACTGCCTTCACCCGTAATAGTACCACCCTTTTCTCCAGCAAAGACAACTTTCCCTCCGTTAGCCTTTACGAAGTTGGCGAGCAGAGAGATATTGCCCGTCATGTGCAGAGTACAACCAATGTCGACATACCAGATGTTGTTAGCGAGTCGCTTCGGTTGTCCCTGCACATGTGAAGAAAAAATTAGTTTCGAACGGTGACCCAAGCCTTAAGTGACTTGGGTCTCCCACTATCATCGGTAATGATCACATCAACCAATTTATGATCTTTCTGATAATCAATAGTGTTTGATGTGTCATCCTGATGTTCGGGCGACTTTTTATCATCTTTAACAGTCTTAGTCAATATTGTTTTTGGATCGGTTTTGACATTGACAGAAGGAGAATCAACCTTTGGATTGGTCTGTTGAATTCTTCTTTGAAAAACATTCTTAACGTTTGAAACCGATTTTGACTCTTTTCGTTGTAAAATTCGATCTTGCAAACGTGGGCAAACCTTAGCAATATGTCCCTCGTGTCGACAATAATAGCAAATTCTAGGGTCACTTGAATTAACCGTTTGAATCTGAGAAGTTTGAATCTTCTTTTGATTGTCACGACGAGGAGGAACAACTTTGGTTGCGTTTAACTGAGTCACTCTCTGAGAAACAACCTTTGGGTTGGTTTTTGAGGTTTCTCCCTTAGTTAAAATCTTGGTCATCGGGGTTTTGACACTTAACATTGGTTTGTTATCAACAACTTTAGCTTTCCCCTTTGACTTCGACTCATTAGACCGAGACACATTGAACTTAGACGCTGGCATGTTTTGCTTTAAAATCTTTTTGCTTTCACGATCTTGGAGTTTCTCGAATTTCTTGTCCATTGTTTTGACAAGTCGACTCTCAAAGTCGTTGAAAGACTTTTTCAAAGAGATTTTCTTGATGCTTAGTTAGATTTAATTCGTTTAAGTCATTCAAGTCCTTAGATTTGTGGTCATTTTGGTCTAAAAGAACTTTTGACTCTTCAGAGACATTAGAGTCACTTCCTTCCTGACCGCTGACGTCCGCATTATCACTTACGGCTTCGGCGGTCATCGAGGAAGATTGTGAGATCTCGTCGGACAAATTGACTATCGGATGCGGGGTAAAATGCTTAGGAGGAGGCATGTTACTGTACCCCAATCCCGATTTGTCTTTGGTATCTGACCGTTGAGATTCAATTAACTGACTCAAGGTTACTTTAGAATTTGCTACAACGGCTAATTTTGCGTTGAGTTCGTCAACTTCACATTGTTTTTCCGCAACAATTAGTTTTTGTGCTGCAAAAGTATCTGAAAGTTCTTTGATGGTGGTTATGTGACGTTTAACTAAGATTTCTAGGTCAGAAATTTCAATTAGTTTCTCCTTTTTAAATTTTTGAAAACTTTGAATTTCCTTTGTTAGGTGATCATTTGAAAATCTTAGTTTGTCAACATTAGCAATTAAATCTCCTCCACTCTTTCTCTATACACCGAGCTGGGTCTCTAGCTCGGTGCGGTTTGAGCAGGTTGCTTTAAAAGCGTCGACATCTACCTTAGTTGTGTTGCTTCAGGGAGCTGTCTTCATGTGCACTCCAGTCAACCTTGCTATCAAGAAACATGAGGGTTGTAGAAGCATTCTCGTTGTCCTTTTCTACATCCTGAAGCCTTAGGTTCCTATTAGCCCGTTGCTGATAATTTCCTTGCTGGTAGTTCCGACCTTGTGCATTATTCTGATAACCCTGTCTTGGCTGGTAATTTCTTTCATTCCCCTGATCTCGATTATATCTATCATTGATTCGATCATCACGTAAGTGTTGACCGCATTCCTTAGCAAAGTGACTATAATTGTTAAAACATTTGACTTTCGACTTGTCAAATCCAATTCCAGATCGACTATTGCCACCAATGTGATTCTTTCCAGTACGATTAAGAAATTGCTTGATACGTCGAGTGAGCATTGCCATACTCCACTGGATATCCATTTCCTCCAGGTCATCAGGATGAACTTGGTCGTAATATTCATCGATTAGATCGGAATTAGCTATTTGTCCTTCGATCAAGTCATCACAAGCTGTAAGAAAGCAAGATTGCAATATTTCGTGTTCGTCATGTATAGAGTCATTAGAACGAGAAGAAGACCTTTGTGACTTCAATAGAGCTGGATTTTCTTTGCTCTTGGACTGACAGTTTCCACAGTTTGGACAACTGTTTGAAGTAGAGATGTGAGCACTCTGATGAGATAGATTACTTGAAGAAGGATTAGATTGCCTCAAAGAACTTGGCATTGACATAGCTGGTTGAGAAGCAATAGACGGAGATTGTAGTTGAGAGACATCTTCAAGGAAGGCAACTCCCATATTGTCACGAATCACGCTATGGGTTTGAACACTACCTCCTAGAGCTTTATGTTGCATTTCTAGATTTGCCACCTTGAGCTTGTCAATCAAATCATCAAATTCCCAGTCTTTGAGTTCAGGCTTATCTTTCAATAACAACACCCGCATATACCAATGTGAAGGTAAGCTATTCAAAAACCGAGTATTTGTTTCAAACTTATCAAATTCAACCTTTAAATCAAACAAATCATTTGTCAATCTACAAAACCTAAAGATTAGCATATCTAAGGTTTCATTTTCTCCACATGTAAAATTGACAAACTCTCTCTTTAACACTTCTACTCTCATGAGCTACATAGTTTCGGTCCCTCCGTATCTCTTCATAACGGCATTCCATAAATCATGTGTGTTGTCGATTTTCCTAAAAGCCGAGTTTGTTTCATCCGTTAAGAAAAATCTGATCGACCCCAATGCCTTTTGATCTTTGAAGTAAGCAACTCTTTCAACATCCGAATAAGTATCCATATGACGCAAAGTAACTACACCGGTTGCAGTATTAGTATCAGTTGGACGAACAAATTTCGTAAGAATAGGGATCCACATTCCCGCGCCGGTGCAAGCCACGTATATTTTAAAGCTCGCCATCCATTCTTCAATGCTTTTGATGAGTTGGCTTGTACTTTATAGGAAGTAGAGGATTGCGATTACCCTCCATGCTAAAAGAATGAGCGTTATTAGAAAGCGCCATTCTGATTACTAACTTAAACCAAAATTGAATTAAGAACCCGAATCTTCACACAAGTCTTCACCCATCTTCACACCGATCCCGAATACTTGTTGACACTGAATGAGAGACAAGAAATCCCAACCTAACACTTGCCCAGTAATTCTAACGAAAAACGAGCAGAGTCAACGAACAGCTTCTGATCAACAGTTACGCTAGCGTATCTAACAGTTACGTTGCGTATCTAACAGTTACGTTGCGTATCTAACAGTTACGTGGCGTATCTAACAGTTACGTGGACAATCTTAACGTAACTAGTAGTTTCGTGAACACCCTTAGCGAACTGACAGTTTCGTTGACGAAACTAACAGTTTCGTTGACGAAACTAACAGTTTCGTTGACGAAACTAACAGTTTCGTTGACGAAACTAAATTCTGACAGTTACACTAGCTGAATTTTCCAACACGTCGAAAAACGAAGAAAAACGCGGAACTAGGAAACCATCTTCTCCAGATATCTGCAATATACCAACACTAACCTAGTCTAACCGTGTTGAGCCTAACAACCCACTGAAAACGTCTAGATCTAAAACCCTAATCAAATCCCCATGAAAAGAAAATCCTAGATCTACACCAAATGAACCCAAATATTCACCCGAAAGATTCAAAGACCTCTATAACAAGTATAGAGGCTCTGATACCACTTGTTGGTCACCCTTTCCACGAACCTCTTTGAACCCAAACACTTACTAAAGACGGAAACAATAATAAGTATGTATATAGTGAAGAAACAACGGGAATAATCAAATGAATGATATTATTGACTTTACGTAATGTATTACAACTACGAATAATATCAAGACACTCGATTACAAGGCTTTAGACTCGAAAACGAACAGTTACGCAAAGAAAGAAGAATTCCAACGTAACTGTGACTGGTAGGGTTTCGAGATCGTATTTATGGCTGCATTTATGATTGCTATTTATAGGTTTGACCAAAAACCTAATTAGTTACGCTACGTAACCATAGTTATGCTAACGAAACTATTTAGAAAACAGTTACGCTGCGTAACTAATAGTTACGTAGTGTAACTGTTACAAAAACGCGATGTGACTTTATAACTCGATCTAAATACATCCATACTACACGACACGTTCTAAGCTAAATACAAACTACAAACATAAGCATTTATGCTCCAACAAATGTCAAGCTCTAAAATCTCGAATTGAAATGTAACTGAAGCCAATAGTGTAATTGCTTTTGAAACTACTGAAAATCCTTTGATCAAATGATGTTGCGTCAACATGCATCACTTTGGTGGGATCATGTAAAGAAGCAGCGGGTTGTAGCAGCAGGGAAATAAAAGGTCCAAACATGGGAAAATATGAAGAAGTTGTTAAAGGAGAAGTTTTTGCCCTTTAACCAAAGGCAAGAAGCTTTTCTCGATTATCATTATTTATCCCAAGGTTCTATATAAGAAAACTATCAATGAGTTTGACACACTACAAATGCGTTGTGATGCAAACGAAGAAAAAGAATACGTGGTTGTGAGGTTTTAAGTGTACTAAGGTCTAAGATTGTTGATGCCGTAAGTCTCCAACCATATTTTACAACATAAGAGCACCCGGAGTGATAATCACGATTCTGGTGATTCTGGGATTACTTTTGCTGACGTGGCAGTGAGAATCATGATTCTGAGAATTTTGGGTGGTATGATAATGAGGATTGTGGGTGATTGTGGGAGTGGTGGGACCCAGTTTTTTTTAAAAAAAAAAAAAACATTTAAATAAGATAAATATAAGATTTTAGTATAATAAAAAACAAAACTACAATAATTAAAATAAAAATACAAAACAATAAAAAAAATACAATACAATAATTAAAAAAAATACAATAAAATAAAAAAACTAACGTTGTCGATAGTTATCCGAAAATGTCGAAATGTAGGCCACGAGTTTGTGGGCAAATAAGGTGGCATGATCCACGTCCAAGTAGCGTAATAATAATTGCCAAAGTAAACAAACACTAGCTGCAAGAACAAGTTCAACCTGATCCGAAGATGGTAGAAAAAGACAAATTGTCTTACATTTAGTTTCTGACGATTCATCTGAAACAACCGCCCTTTAACCGAATGCCAAGCCGATTCAAAGTGATATCCGCCCCTCCAACTGAAAAACAGTTGGAGGGGCCGAAATCACGTTGAATCGGCTTGGGATTCGGTTAAAGGCGGTTGTTTCAGTTGAACCGTCAGAAACCAAACGTAAGAGAAGTTTTCTTTTTTCTACCATCATCGGATTAGGTTGAACTTGTTCTTGCAGCTAGTGTTTGTTTACTTTGACAATTACTATTTGTTAGTTCAAATATTAGATGACTAATTGTTCTATTTGCTTTGTTATTTATTATTGTATTTACTTAGTTATTTTGTGTAGGCTTAGAGCTAAATGGGCTGCTCACGAACTTTCATGTTCGTGAGGCCCAGTAAAGCCCAAACTGGCCGAACATGTTTCTCTATATAAAGAGATGTTTAGGTCGGTTTTGGGTTGTTGGTTTTAGCTGAGAATTCAGAGAGTACTTGTTAATTGTAACCGTGTTTATCAATTAAAGTACAGAATTCGGTATTTCGTTTGTTTATTTATTGCTTATTCGATTATTACTTGTGATAATACAATTGATTACGGGATTCCGCCTCGTGATTAGTTTGTTTAATCCTGTAGATCTGACTACTGGACCTACAATTGGTATCAGAGCAAACGAATTGTTTGCTCTCTATCGAGATTTGGTTCAGGATTAACTTTTGGTTTTAATCGATTTGCAAACTAGGGTTCTTACATCTTCGGAGGTTGTTTGTTAAATTTAGGGTTTGTTTTCAGTTTTGACGGCTGAGTATTCTGTTACAAAATTAGGGTTTAAGATTGTTCGTGGACCATCTTCGTGGATTGCTTCGTGAATAATCTTCGTGGATTACTTCGTGGATCATCTTCGTGGATTGCTTCGTGAATCATCTTCGTGGATTACTTCGTGGATCATCTTCGTGGATTGCTTCGTGAATCATCTTCGTGGATTACTTCGTGGTTCATCTTCGTAGATTACTTCGTGGATCATCTTCGTGGATTATCTTTTTGGAACATCTTCGTGGATCATCTTCGTGACTTATCTTCGTGGATTATCAAGTTCGTTGACTTTTGATCATTTCCACGAACATCATTGTTCGTTTACAGTCAAGTTCGTGGATTACTTCTTAGTCACTCAAGTTAGTGGAATACATCTTCGTCACTTAAGTTCGTGGATCACATCTTCGTGACGAACATCATCTTTTCTCTATAAGTTCGTGACGAACATCATCTTCGTGAACATCATCTTCGTGAACATCATCTTCGTGAACATCATCTTCGTGATCATCATCTTCGTGAATCAAGTTCAGTTTGTTCTACAAGTTCGTTTGTCAACTAACTGTCCCATATGGATTCAAGACAATCAACTAATACCCCTCCCAAGTTACTTAATTCTTCACAATATTACGAATGGGCTGATAAATTTGAATCTTTGTGTCGCTACAAAGACGTACAAATGTGGTTGTGTATTGAAACGATATATTCACATCCAGTTTCAACCACAAGGGGTGTAACTGCTGCTATCCCAACCCATAATCTCACAGCTGATCATAGACGAGTATATGATGCTGAAAACAGAGCATTGGCAAGTTTGAAAATGGCTTTGCCAATTGAAATGTCACACATTTGCAAAAATAACAAAACCGCATATGACCTCTAGAAGGCTATTGAAACTCAGTATGCTGGAACTGCTGCTCAGAAAAAGAGTAGAGGAAACATTCTTAAAAGACAATTTGAAACATTCAGATCAGGAATTAACGAAACTTTTAAAGATACTGTCACCAGATATTATAATCTCCTTGCAGAACTTGCCAGATATAATATAAGTGTAACTGCTGAAAAAATTGAGAGATTTTTAGATGCTTTGCCTAAGCGTTGGGAGGTTTATGTAAACTTGGTAAAAGATGAAGTTGATAGGAGCGGTGGTCAACAATTGACTTTGGAAAAGGTGCTTGAACGATTCAGAGGTTATGAATTAACACGTTTAACTACAAACGTAATAACATATCAAACACCTTATGGACAAACCTCGGAATCAAATTCCTCTGGAAATGCAACTGCTTTTTTCTCTGATAAGGATCAGACTACTCCTGTCACCCATTCCGTCACTGGAACAACTACACCAACACCAAATGCTCCTATCACTCATCAGAAAATGCCAATGAGTGTCAAATCAGCGGAAGAAAGCCTAGAAATTCTATCCTGTTTTTTGGCTGCATATGGTAATCAAGTTCAAGGTAAAATCACCGATCCAGGTTTATGGGATGAAGATTTCAGTCAAGTCGATCAAGATGACTTAGAGGAAATGGACTTACAATGGCAAACTGCTATGCTTACTAACAGAATCAAGAGATTTATGGAAAGAACGGGACGCAGTCCTAGAACCGGCAAAGCAGGTTTCGATAAGTCAAAAGTACGTTGCTACAACTGTCAAGGACATGGCCATTTCGCCAAAGAATGTCAACAACCTAAGGTGGAATATACTCCAAATCAAGACAGAACTAGAACCACTCCTTCTCAACCACAACGCAGTTTAGCTTCACAGGCCATGATAGTTCAACATGATGATCGTACATATGATTGGAAAATTTGCAATGATGAAAAGAATCAAGCACTCATGGCATCTATCAAAGAAATATGCAGTGAAGCCAGTAGTACCGAAGGTGATTCCAGTACTGACAGTGAACTAAGCTCAAATGAAGAAGACGCTCAGGATGTTGAAGATATTGAAGACAAAACAAAGATTTTCAGCTGCACAGTGGATCTATCCAATGAAAACTTCATTGCAAAAATGGCTGACCTCAAAACTGAAAAAAGTCAAAGGTACTTCTTGATCTTCAGTCCGTGAAGGAGTTATGCAAATCTTTTACCATTTTAACTCTTCAAAACGATAAATTGACTAAGTCAGTATCCACCTTGGAATCTCAGCAAACTCAACTTGAGCTTAACGTGTCAACCCAAACTTTTTTAAAAGATGATTTTGCAAAGAAACTTAATCAAAACGAAAAAGATAGAATGGACCTTTTATCAAATGTTGGCATTTTAACACATAAAATTGACATGTTATATGAATGCCTTGAAAAAGAAAAGAGGAGATTTGCTGAGAAAGTCCAAGAGTTAAATAACTGTGAAATAAGGTTAACTGAGCCGGAAAGGAAGATCGAACAGTTACGTACTTCTTCCAGTACTTTGAACTCTATCTTAAGTCATCAACGCACTAGTGGGAAGTCTGCAGGTTTAGGATATAACGAAACACCACCTCCTTATAATAACAACTTTAGTTTCTTTAAATCCGAGCCTCCATAACATGACGAATGTGAATCATCAAACTCCAAGGACCAGGAATCTGCGAAACCTCAAGAGAAACAACCCACAAAATTTCAGACTCAAGATTCACCATGCGAACCTCTGCTTAAATCATTCATCTCAAGCAAAGATATCGAGTCAAACAAAAGCATGCCCTCAGATGCTGAACCAGATCAATCAAACAAAATGGAGAATTTAAACTGTTTCAAATGTCGTGAGCGTGGACACGTGGCCTCAATTTGCACCAATAAACGCAAAGAATCAAAAGAACCTCCGGTTAGGACAAATTCTCCACCGAAAGCTAAATCAATTCCCACAAAACCCGTCCAGATTCTACGAAACCCAAAAAATGAACGCACAGAAACGAACTCTTGCAATTACGGGTACAATAAACCAAGTATGGGAAACTTTAATCAACGTCCTCACCAGCGGCCACAACAACCTTTTGTTCCATCTTATCGCCAACATCATTATGAACAACGCTATCACGGTCCTCCACGATATCATCATGACAATCATTATCACAGTCCCCCACGATCTTATCATGAACCTCTTTATCAAAACTTCAATCAACGCGGTTACAATTCTCCAAATCGGACTGTCATGTCCCCACAAATGAGTCATAGGGTTCCATATAACTCTAACAGTCATTATTCTGCTCAACACACATCTCCAGTCTCACACAATCCTAAAGGAGTGTACAAAAGGGTCACCTATGTGACTGAGAAAGGTCAATCCAGGTCTGTTATGGCCTGGGTTCCCCATGAGAACTAATCATTTCATTTTATGTGCATGAACCAGGTCACCAAATGGTCAATAACTGGTCATTGACAGTGGCTGTTCCAGGCACATGACGGGAGAATGAAGTTTGCTCAACAACTTCGAATCAGGAAATAAAGGAAGAGTTAATTTTGTTGGAGATAAAGGTGGAGAAATAACTGGAATTGGATCAGTTACAAATGGTAAAATCACACTGAAGGATGTCTTCTATGTCAAACAATTGGAACACAATTTGCTGAGTGTTTCTCAAATCTGTGACAATGACAATCCTGTCTATTTTACCAAGAAGGAAGTATTGATTCTCAAATCAGGAATTGAAATTCCTGAGGACCTGATACTAATGTGCGCACCACGAACGAAGAACACATACATTTTGGATATGAACAATATTGATATTACCACGGATTCAACATGTTTACTGTCAAAATTTACAAGTGAGGAAGCAATGATTTGGCACAGGAAAATGGCTCACTTACACTTTCGAAAAATGAACGAGATCACAAAGAAAGGGCTGGTCAACGGGGTTCCAATGAAACACCTCGAGTATGAGGATAAATGTTCCCATGTAAACTCAGAAAACAACACAAGCAACTCACAAGCCCAAGACTATTAACACGATTGAGACACCTTTTGAGTTGATGCACAATGATCTATTTGGACCCATTAAGCAAAGAAGTTTTGGCGGAAAGTATTACTGTTTAGTAGTCACCGATAACTACTCTCGTTATTCTTGGGTCTACTTTTTGGCTACTAAAAGTGAAAGTTCAACGTCTACGAAGCGATAACGGAACAGAATTCAAAAATGCCACCATGACCTTCTACTGTCTAGCGAATGGGATTGTTCAACAGTATAGCGCTCCTTATGAGCCTCAACAAAACGGAGTTTCCGAAAGGAAGAACAGAACACTAATCGAGGCTACACATACAATGCTGGCTGACTCGCACCTCCTAGTCATGTTTTGGGGGGAGGCTGTTAATACAGCCTGCTATGTCTTAAATCATGTGTTAACTGTTAAGCGATTAGATAAAACAAGCTATGAATTACTTAATAATCGTAAACCAAATCTTGCTGGATTGGAACCCTTCGGGGCTCCATGTACCGTGTTAAAAACAAATCACACCACTAAATTTGAACCCAAGGCAGTCCAAGGATACTTTCTCGGATATGTTGAGGGTTGTGTAAACAAACGCGTTTACCTAAAACTTGCACGCACGGTGGAGGTTGTTTTCAATTTGGAAATAACTAGCTATAACTTTGAAAAACAACACGGTCCTGCAACTTGTTTTGATTATGATTCGTTATTTGAGTCGTTTAATCTTTCCTCTAGTGTGACACATTCAGGTACAGCGGAGCACCAGACGTATTCTTCTGACGATGAGGATTCCATCTTTCCTCGTGCCCCTGCTATTCAAGAAATCGTTGATGAAGTTGTTGCCCCCGAAGGTCAACCAAATGATCAAGCCGTTGATTAAGATGATGTGGCAGAACCACAAGCTGAAGACCAGGAATTTCACCCAGCTCAGGATCACTCTGATAATGAAGACTTTACTAGTGCTCCTACAGTCTCTAGAATTCACCAAACTCATCCGTTCAGTAACATTAATGGTGATCCGAACGCGAGCGTTCAAACTAGGTTGCAGCTCGAGGATCTTCAAGGGATGTATGCAACCGCTACAAATTCAGAGGATTACAACAACTGCCGCTTCTTCTGCTTTTTTTCTCAAGAGGTTTCTGCCAATATCCATATGGCCCTCAAGGACGCAAATTGGGTTCATGCTATGCAAGAGGAATTAGCACAGTTTGAGAAGCTCGGTGTCTGGATACTCGTAATACTTCCTGATGACGCATACGCTATCGACACTAAATGGGTTTTCCGATACAAACAAGATGATCGCGACATTATTACTCGGAACAAAGCACGCCTGGTTGTACAAGGTTTTTATCAGGAGGAAGGATTGGATTTTCAAGATGTTTTCGCCCCGGTCGCTCGACTCGAAGCAGTTCGTCTCTTCTTGGCATATGCCTCTCATAAGGGACTGTCTATCAGCTTGACGTCAAAAGTGCATTCTTATACGGTAAAATCGATGACACAGTTTATGTTCAACAGCCTCCTAGGTTCGAAGATCCTCAACACCCTGACAAGGTCTACAAGCTTAACAAAACTCTATATGGTCTTCATCAAGCCCCTCGTTTGTGGTATGGAACTCTGTCCAATTTTCTCTTAGAAGCCGGTTTCAAGAGAGGTCGTATTGATAGCACACTCTTCATCAAAGATTCGCCCAAGGCTAAACTATTAGTTCAAGTCTACGTGGACGATATCATTTTGGCTCAACTGATCATCAAATGTGCAAAGACTTTGAAAAACTCATGAAAGACAAATTTGAAATGAGCGCAATGGGAGAACTAAAGCTCTTTTTGGGGTTACAAGTGGAGCAATTGCCCGATGGCATGTTTATTCATCAGTCAAACTATGTTACTGAAATGCTCAAAAAGTTCAACATGACCGATGCCAAGTCTATTGCTACTCCCATTCCTCAGCAACACAATCTGGAACCGAATGCACATAATAATCCTGACGTGGATCCAACGGTTTATCGCGGCATGATAGGCTCTCTTATGTATCTCACTGCATCTCGTCCTGACATAATGTTTGTTGTGTGTTTATGTGCTAGGTTTCAAGCTTGTCCCAAATTGTCTCATCACTCTGCAGTTAAGAGGATTATACGCTACCTCAAAGGCCGCGGCTGGGACTCTGGTATCCCAAAGGCAGCGATCTCTTTCTCGAAGCTTTCACCGACTCCGATGTAGGAGGCTGCAATATCAATCGTAAGTCAACCTCCGGTGGTTGCCAATTTCTGGTAGGACTCCTTGTGTCCTGGAAATGTAAGAAACAAACAACTATCTCCGTCTCTTCGTGTGAAGCAGAATATATAGTTGCAGGTAGTTGTGTTTCACAGGTTCTTTGGATTCAACAACAGATGCTGGATTACGGTCTATCTCTTACCTTTCCTATTAATATAGATAATGAGGTCGCTGTTTCTGTTATTAAGAATCCTGTTAAACATAGTAAAACCCGACACATAGACTTTAAGCACCACTTTATTCGAGACTATGCTGAAAAGAAACTAATTGATATAGTTCGAGTCTCTTCTGAAAATAATCTGGCCGATCTCTTCACTAAGGCTTTTGACAAATCTCGCTTTGAGTCCCTCATTCATCGAATTGGACTACGCAACTTAGAATAACCAACGTTTACTTACACAAAAAAACAAAAAAAAATGTGATGAAGTCCTGAATTCGAGATGACGAAAACTTTTGCTTATGACTCCAAGTCTTAACTCGGGTTTCTGCACTCTCCCGCGCAATCATAATTTTCCCCAGTATTACGTTTAAATTCCAGTGTCTTGTGGCCCTTCGTCTTTTAGTTGTTCTCAGTAGTGTGGTTCGCCTGCTTTTAAAACCCCTTACTTCTTACATTAAACGACTTAACTTTGTTTACCACAATAAAGGTTGAGATTAGATTTTTGTTACGAGTCATATATTGCGCTCACAGATGGGAAACGCTCTTATTGAATTATAGATAATTGGTGTGTTAATAAGTTTTTGATATAAAATAAGCGGCCTTTGAAATCTGAATCAGTATACCTTTGGGGTGCCCTCGTTCACCTAGCCACCTAAGGCCTTTAATGGTTTGGGATCGGTTGGTAGAAAGCTTGCTATAGGATTTCATAGAAAGTCACCAGAATTCTTTAATCGTATAAAACTTCATAGAAGTTGGTCATTGTCTTGTACACCATAAAACCAATTCGTTATTCAAAAACAAATGCTTTCATATTTAATACGAGTTATCCATTCGCCAGTTTCATATGCTGCCCTTGTCTAGGTTGGTAACCAATCCATACCACTCGTAACTTAAAATATTTCACAAATACCTTGAGTGCATTCCGATTTTTGTCGAATGTCTGATTTAAGCGGGTGCTTTCTGGCTTAAATTTAAAACAGTTTACTTGCAATTAAAACACTATCTTATGGCTCTACGACTGAACGGTTAAATTGGACAACCACACAAACATGGGTTTAAATTTAATTATCTTCGGAACCCCGATAAGCAATCTGAACGAATCTTTTATATTTCATACTGTATACTACCATTATGTACACTACCATTTTTACGTTTAGTTAAAAAAAATTAATTTTCGTTTTTCTCTTTAGTATTTTCTTTATTTGTTTAACATTCAGTAAACGTTGGTTAAGTTTTCTTCAAACAGTCCATTGGGCCCAACTTCTTTGGTCCGGTCACACAGGCCCATTAATGGCCTATATAAGCTCAAGAGTTGAATCATAAATTCACTTTTCACTTTTTACTTTCTGGAGCTAAGGATTTTTCCTCTCTCACGAAGATATTCATTCGTTCTCCTCCCACGTAAGTTCTTCATGTTCGTTATAGTTTTTCATTCTTTTTCATGCATGTTCGTTCCTAAATCGTATATTTTGCTTGAATCAATGCTTAGAAAGTTTTTAATGTTCATAATCTGAAGTAAGAAACACAAAGTTTTTGGTAAATTTCCTTCGTGTTCATGCTATGTTCGTCCAAATCTGCTATATGTTGCTATGATAATCATGTTCGTTAGTGTTTATGCTTATGATCTTGTTCGTGATCTTTTCCATGATCATGTTTGTCTTCTTGGTACCCAGGATGTTCATCTATTTTCCTTAGAAATTACTTGCTTGCGCCACGAACATGCATGTTCGTTGCATGTTCGTGGCCTTAGACAACTATAAATGTTCGTTGTCATGTGCGTGGCCATAGACGAACATGAGTGTTCTTCGCCATGTTCGTGGCCTTGGACGAACATGAATGTTCGTCGCCATGTTCGTGGCCATGGACGAACATGAATGTTCGTGGTCATGACGAACTTGCATGTTCGTCCTTAGATGTTTGAAATCAATGTTCGTTAACTAGACGTCTGTCTCCACGTACATGCAAGCTAGTGGTCCTCCACGAACATGCATGTTCGCCACATGTTCGTGATTTTAGACTATTTCATGACGAACATACATGTTCGTCGGTCCTTTGTCTTATAAACGAACATGCTTGTTCGCCTAACTTCCATGTTCGGCGAACTTGCATGTTCGTGGCCACTATATCTAATGTGTTTTATCTTTACAGACTTTACAGATGGCTCGACAATTTGACAAAAGGCACAATCAAGCGGTCAACTTCGCCCTGGACAATGATCAGGCAAATCAATTTCGCAGTGTCATTCTTGTTCTACAGCGCTCACGGATGGCCTTTATTCTTCAAGAAGATCTTCCAATTATCATCTCGATGGTTCAACAATTCCTCACCACACTCACGCACGTGGATCTCACTCATCCCGTTAACAACGTGCCTAAGGATGGATTATGAGCTGTGGTAAATGGACGAGAAATCATTTTCAGCAGCACAACTCTCTGACAGATATTTCACCTCGGACGCAGTTCACAGGAGAGTTCTGGCTCTTCGCTTGGTACGAGGTTTCTTGCTCGCAAACTGCCATTATTGGGATACGTCGGGCCTCTTCCCACCAACATATATCCTAAAGGCAAATTCTACGGGCAATGGCGTTATCTGGTTCATGTCTTCATATCCGTTTTCAAGAATACCAAGACTGGACATGACACCATCGACTCTCAGCTCTTCTCAATGCTACTCTGCCTATTTCTTAACAAACCATATTCGGTGGCTGAGTATGTGTTTCAACAACTACAGAATGATCTTCTACGCCCCAAGCCTTTCATGCTCTATCCGCGGGTTATTATGATCATTCTCAGGCACTTTATCCCTGACCTTCCTCTTCACAGTTCAAATACGAGGGTGGGTCTGGTTGGTGGAAAAATATTCACTTCATGTCTCAAGCATCACCCCCGAGCTGCAGGGGAGGCTCAAGCACAGGAAACCCCTTTATTTGGGGCTATCATTGATGCTAACTACGTTGATCCTGATGTTGATGAAGATGCTGATGCTATCTCCGGGGAGCCCCGTACTGCAAATTCTGTCTCTGCAAATGCTCCTACTACATCGAGTGGGGTATCTTCTCAACCCCCGCGCAGGGCGCCGGTTCCCATTTCTTTGGACTCCACCTCAAGTGACGAAATCTATAGGGAAGTAGAGGATTTTCATGGTACTCCACCACAGAGTCCGAATTTATCTGTTATTCATGAGCATCCTCCTATTACTCCATCTGGGAGTCCTCGGACCGTTGTCACAGAGGTCATAGCCACCTCCACCGTTGTTGCTTCTCCCACAATCGCTGCTCCTGCTTCTGCAGCTGCTGCTAATCAGACTGAAGCCAACGACGCAACCACCGAAGAGCTCCACTTTGACACTGAAAATCCGGAAGCTGTCACTTCTCATTTCCAACCAGTCAATGTTCATGAGCCTAGCCACGGGAAACGGCCTTTCCCCGAGGGTGATGAATCGGATTCCTCCACTGCTAATTTGATAAAGCGCCCTGGCAAAAGACAAGCTACGGAGCCTGTTCATGCTGTTGCCACTCCTAACTTACATGATTTACATCTTCTTGTTTTGCAGTTATCTTCTTAGGTTGCCGCTCTACAACAATCCGATGCTGAAAAGTCCACTCGTATTTCTGCCCTCGAGGCCTAGGTTAAGGAGCTTTCCAAACGCCCATCTGCTCAGGGGGGGATACATGCAGAGATAACACATTAAGGCTACAGAGAAGAGATGATCAAGATGATCCAAGTGCTGAAAAGTCAAGAGAGAAGATCGGCTCCATTTCTCAAGCTCTGGTTATCTATCAGCCTAGTGGACAGGGGGAGCAGCAACAACAAAAGCAGCAACAACAACAGCAGCAAGAGCATGGAGACTATAATGATGACAATTGGTTGATCGAGGAGAGAGTTAGTGGAGATCAGGTCGAAAGGGATGAACACATATTTGAAGAGCCGGTGAGTGGAAATGAAGACAAAGCTGAGAGAAGTGCTAAGCCAAGCCTAGATGAACGCAAAGGATGGTTTCGGGAACTCAATCTGAAAAAGCAAGATCCTTTGATTCAAAAGTTCTTCACAAAAGATTCTGAACGCCAGCCACATCTTGGTATCACCAGCTGGATGTTTGATTCGGAATTACAAGCTTTTGTTATTAAGAGATTTGATGGTGTACAGTACTTGAGCAAGAAAAGAGAAAATTTCAACTCATTTCCGAAGTCCGAACTTATATGTCTATCGAAACTTCCGCTAATCAATCGCGGAAACGACGAGTGGGCTAAATGGGTTGAAAGCATCATTAAGAAAGAAGGGAATACAAGGGAGTTTAAAGAACTGACAGCAACAGGGAAATTTATGATTCATAAAAGAAAAATCAATCCAAGAACCGGCAAGTCAGCAACCAGATAGGTATATCCACCGATAGCCAGTATGTCTAGGATCCCAATGAAGAATTCCGGACGAGATATTCTCAAAGACATGTACATGTGGGTCGTGGATACTACAACTGGTGAAGCTGTTGTGTATAAACAAGATGACGAGGTTGAAGAAGGCATGACAAAAATCTTGCGAGTCATTGATGCAACTCAACTCACCAAATTGACAGAGAGTGACTTGAAGATGTTAAAGAGCAAACATATATATGCACAGGAAGGCTGGGCAGATATTGGTAGAGATTACCAAAGGATCTTCGCCGGCTGTTTAAACTTGAAAGTGAATACTGATAGTGATATTTTGTACAAAGAATAGAAGCAATAGTCAAGGGGGAGTTTGTTAGTGCAAATATTAGATGACTAATTTTTCTACTTGCTTTGTTATTTATTATTGTATTTACTTAGTTATTTTGTGTAGGCTTAGAGCTAAATGGGCTGCTCACGAACTTGCATGTTCGTGAAGCCAAGTAAAGCCCAAACTGGCCGAACATGTTTCTCTATATAAAGAGATGTTTAGGTCAGTTTAGGGTTGTTGGTTTTAGCTGAGAATTCAGAGAGTACTTGTTAATTGTAACCGTTTTTATCAATTAAAGTACAGAATTCGGTATTTCGTTTGTTTATCTATTGCTTATTCGATTATTACTTGTGATAATACAATTGATTACGGGATTCCGCCTCGTGATTAGTTTGTTTAATCCTGCAAATATGACCACTGGGACCTACACTATTAGCCAACTCGGACGTGAACCATGCCACCTTTTTTGTACACAAACCCGGACGTCGGAGACATTTTTACGATTCGAAAGTGTACGTGATATGAGATTATAGATATAAAGATAGAATGAGATTGAGAAATGGTGTGATTTTTTGGTTAAAATGGGGATGTATTTATAGGTGAAATTGTGGGTAAAAAAAAAAAATTAATATGTAACGGTATAAATTATAGACGTTGGTTTTAATATGAGATTTTTTTTTTTAATTTTGTCCGTTACAAAAAAAAAAAACGACTCGTTATCACGAGAATCAAGCCGAGAACGAACCCCCACAACGAGTGGGGGCGGTGTAATAACGATGGGTTGTGGCTCATTCTCAATCTCACAACGAGTGAAAATTGAGCCACTCCGAGTGCTCTAATGGTAAAGGAAAACCGAGTTTTGGTCGTGTTACTCCAGCAACAAAACGAACCCCCTCAACCGCAGTTTAGGGATTCGTTGCACCTAAAACTAGTGTACCAACAAACAATTCATCGGGTAGTAGCAACCTTCGGGCACCAAATCGGTGTTTTAAATGTCAAGGTTTGGGTCATTATTCGCGAGAGTGTCCAAATCAGAAAACGGTGTCCTTCATTGAAGAAGAAACATGCCTCGTTTATGATTCTGATGGGGAAGGAAATGAAGAAGACGACAACAAAGAGGTTTTGTATCCTGATCAGGGGGAACTTTAGTGATTCAGAGGGTTTTAAATGTAGTTTTTTCTAAGTCAATCGATGATGATTCATGGCTTCGAATCAACATTTTCCGAACCAAATTTACCAATAAAGGTAAGCTATGTGGCATGATTATTAATAGCGGTAGTTGTGAGAACGTAGTGTCAACAAGAATGGTTGAGAAGTTAGATTTTAAAGTTGATGATCACCCCAAGCCATACCAACTCATTTGGCTGAAAAAGGAAACGTTGTGAAGGCGAGTAAGCGATGTTTAGTATAATTTTCGATTGAGAATAAATATAAAGATGCAGTATGGTGTGAAGTTGTACCTACGGATGCGTATCACATTCTCTTAGGAAGGCCGTGGCAGTTTGACCGAAAGACCAAACGTGATGGATTTCTTAATACTTATAGCTTCTGAAAAAAATGGGGTAAACATCATATTGGCCCCATTGGATACAATACAATCGTCAGGTTATGTTATTTCGTCAAGGTATAAAAATGGACGAGTAAAAGATCGAGGCTACTTGACCAATTCCGACTACTATGCATGATGTTCGGAGTTTTCATGGGTTAGCTACATTTTATCGTCGTTTTTATACAAAATTTTAGCACCATTATTGCTCCATTTACAGAGTGTATGAAAGGAGGACGATTTTCGTGGACTGACGAAGCAACCAAGGCATTATAATTACTCAAAGCTAAGGTAACTCAAGCTCCTATTTATGTTTTTCAGGTTGAATGTGATGTGTCCGGTGTTGGTATTGCTGGTGTTTTTAAGTCAAAACAAGCGACCAATCGCTTTCTTTAGTGAAAAGCTAAATGAGGCTCGTCGCAAGTATTCAACATATAAAACGGAATTCTAGTTCGGAGTCTTGACATGGAGACATTTTTTATTGGCTAATGAGTTTATTATGTTTTTGGATCATGAGGCCTTGAAATATATTAATGTTCAACATAAGCTCAATCCTAGACAAGGCAGGTTCGCAAAATCAAGTCGCTGATGAGTTTATCTTAATATGCAAAACTCATTTTCAGAAGTAAAAAATACAGACTTTAAAAGCCAATGAACCACAAACCACAAACAACACAGTTTTCTGGGTAATTTCGAATTAACCCGACGGTCCATACAACTTGAATCTTTCTTAGGGTATATTAGAAACATAATATTAGGGAATAAACACACAAAAACACAAGTTGTAAGAATATTACATGAAAGAATTAATCTTCTAAAGATTACACATAATTATATATCATATTCATTCATATTCAAGAGTTCTTGAACTTTGCACACACAATAGTCTCACAGATCACCTCATATTTGATGCTGCACTTGACGTTGCGGCAGACACCACCATCTTTCTTCTTTCTGTTCTTTCAATGATTTTCAATCTTGGTGATTTTGGTCTCGTGACCCCTCTCGATGACCTATTCACATAAACATTCCAAATGTTAAAGATCAAGTCATCATCATATTTACAAATCAAGTTTAACGTTTTTTATCTAGTCAAGCATCCATACTTTCGGGGTACGAAAGGCTTGTTGAAATTGGGCACCGGCCTTGCATGAGGCACCAAAGTCCTTCTTAGCTGTTTCAATGCCTTCTCTTCCTCCATCTGCACATTAAATTTTGGCCACGACTTATTAGAGTTCATACAATCACATTAAATTATCAGAAACAAAATTTCAAGCATTGTTGAGGCAAACTGATTAATACCATCTTTGCAGATTCAGCCTCATCTCGGTATCTTTTGTACATCGTCTCTTTCTCTTTAACTTTCTTGTCAAATTCTGCTCTATCCACAGCTCGGTGAACAACATGTAGATCAAACTCCTGAACCTCTGTCAGAGGCCTGCGAACTTTCTCAGGAACTGGAATGGGATCCCTGTAGTTTTGACCAAAAAGTCAGCATAAACATCGTTCACAACAAATCTTATTAAATCGAAGTCACAGCTGGGTTCTTACTCTTTTAATATTGGTTGAGCCTTGAACATTCTCATCCTAGCTTCTTCCTCTTCCAACCTCCGTCTTTCTTCCATCTCTCTTTGTATTTCTTCTTCATGTCTTGCCAAACTCTCTAACTGAAATGGTTCTGGTTTTGTGCATTGTTTTGGCTCCGGTTTAGGAGGAACCTACATTATTTTTATAAATTGGTAAATGCATGTGTTTTGTTACTTCAAGATTTACGTAATATTTCTAGTAATATTTCTAGCAAATATTTCAATGATAAAGAAAAGGTATAAAAAGTTTGCATACCACAGGGTAGTCAGTAGTATACGGATATGGCGTGGCTTTGGGAATTCTTGCTCGCTCCTCTTCTATCTGTTTGTGTATAATTTCCATAACAAATCTCTTTTCTTTCAGTGCACCTCTTTCATCAGTGTGCAGATGGAAAGGATTTGGTGCAGTGTTCCTAGGGATTGGTTTCTGGTTGTGGGAATCAGAGCACAATGAAATCTGTAGAAAAACGAATCGGAATTTTAAATTAGTAACTTTTCGACAACAAAAACTACTATTGTTATATTGGTTACTCTTCACCAACCTTATCAAACAAGTCAGCAACATTTGCAATTGGCGGTGGAATCCTTTCATCAATTGCAAAGTGAAATTCTTGTGGTATGGTGACTTGTCGTTTTTTGTTACATGGCAGCCCCAACTCACCTTTACTTTCAAATATCTGCAGAAAGTATCAGCCAAATTAAAGCGAATGAATCCAGAATGCAAAGCTAAGAGGGTATTTGTTTCTTTTGATACCTTTTTGTTCAAAGGTCTGGCCTTGAATTTGGGAGCTTTTTCCAACTCCTCTTGCTCGAGTTCATCAGTGGTTTTAATCATAGGAGGCCGTGCTCTCAATAATGTTTGTAGTGGAGGTGTCTTAGGAGTCGTAAGACGAGGTTTCCATTGATGAATCTGCCAATGTGAACAACAAAAGTTAGCAAAAGTACATCAAGTAAACTTGTGATACTAAATTAGCCAAAACTCACTGGAGGTGCTACTGTATCTGTTGATGCAACAGTTGAAGTTTCTGCATTTTGATTAGCCCTTTCCATCGTTTCCAAGTGAAATTCCTGGAATTCAGGAACCCGAGGTGTGCTTCTTTTCATGGCTGGTAATGTTGAAGCCTCAAGTATCTGTTGAACAATTTGATATTAATGAACCTCTTACCTCACCTTTGATTTCTTGATAGAACGATCATGAAAGATGTTTCAAATAAATTTACCTTTCGGTTGACCGGGCGAGCCTTAAACTTAGGAATTTTTGCCATCATTTCTTCCTCGATTTCTGCTGAACTCTTTAGTTTAATAGAACGAACTCTTTGTGATGTTTCAAATGCAGGTTCTTTAGGACGGGTTAGTGTCAGTTTAGGCCTTCTTTGAATCACTTGACTAGGATCACCACCCTATTGAAACAAGTTTATTAAACACTAAACTAAACAAGTTTATTATGATCACTGAATTGTAAAAAGGCAAATATGAAATTTACATGTGAGATTGAAGAGGGACGGGGAGGCATATTTACATCCCTTGTGCCAGATTGAAACTTTCTCATCATTTCCGCCATAGAAACAAATGGAATAGATGCTCCAGGTTCACGAACATACATCTTCACATTTGAATGACAGAATATGAAGTTAGTATAAAAAATATTGTTAGATTATAAGAACATAGAGACAATAGCATCAAAATTAATGCAACAGACCTTCCTTTCTTCCATTCGAGATCGAGCAGTTGACGGGGTTGCTAGGTTTGAATTGCTGCCCTTCACAACACCTGGTCTTGCTTTGTGGGGCAAAATTTGGGTTTTGATATTCAAAATCTGAAATTTTTGTTAAAAATGAAATGTTATTTCTCGACAGTGGGTATCAGAAAGAATCAATAGAAACCGATACCAACCTGTCTTGATTTACCGTCTTCAAGTTTCTGCCTCTTTATGGCTTGGTTTTCTAAAGCAAAATTAGGTGTAGCAGCAACCTTATTTGCTTGATTTGTATCCCTGTAGAGATAACAAAAAAAAGAAGAGTTATGTAACTATGGGATCTCAAAGGATCAATCAACCATAACAAGTCTTGTTTCTTAATATTACGCCAACCTTCTAACGGTAGCGGGAGTCTTAATGCATTTGGCTTGTGATAGCTGAGATTGATTTTTCGGTTTTAGTGCGGATGGATTCTTCACTGCACTAGCAATTCTTCTGGCCGTCTGTTGCTTCTTGGACTCTGTTTGTACCATACTCTTGCTGTTTTGAGAAGCCACTGGTGGTTTTGGTGTACATGCTTCTGGTCCTACAGATTTCCAATGTTAGTTAGTTAGTTAAATCATTTTGTCTAGTAAGGGTCAAAGTCTTACGAATTTAACACGACCGTGTGAAGCAAAAGTGTTCTTTTGGGTCTTACCTTGTTCAACTCTCACACTTGAAGATGGAATTCCACCACTTGAAATATCTTTTGTTAATTCATTGGTCTTCACATCAGCGCTCTCATTGTGTTCCTTTTTTGCATCTTTCGAGGTTATATCTTCCTTACTGTCAGCAGAATTATGCTTAGGTTTTGCACTGATTTTGTTAAAAGAAAGAAAACAGTTAGTGAACAGAAATTAAAAGTTTTAGGTAAAGAAAAGAGTAGTTGCTGACGTTTGTTTCTCTGGTTCAAATTGGATGTTCTTCACGGACGAACTTGTTGACTCAGACGGTCCTGGTTCCTGAAATTAGAATCAACCATGATATAAACAAAACAAACAGCTAATCTGCATATATCGACGATTCAGATAAATCGTGGTTTCTTACCTTGTGAGAAATTCCGTCTTCGGTAAAATCACAAAGGCTAGCTAACTGGACAGATCTTGTTTCCTTGACCTTGTGCATAAAAGCTGTTCCCAAAAAAATCAATCAAACATGAGCCTTGATTTAAAAAACAACACCATAAACACACCGAAACTTTAAAACCGTTCATCGCTAAAGAATTTGTATGAGCGTTTTCTTGATTAAAACAGACGTTTAACCGATCACAAAGTAGCCAACACACCTAACTGCCAATTTCTAAAACAGACATTTAACTTCAAATTACTATGAATTACAACAGAGCAAATGCTAGAAAATAATAAAATTTACAGAATCAAGTCATCGAAATCGAAACTATTATATTCAATTTAATCAAATTAAGAAGTATTATAACAATTGAATTCAAGAAAGTAATAACCGAGACATCAAATACAAAACTAAGAGAAAATTAGATCGGATTCAAGTTTAATTGAAATAATATAAAAACACAAGCCCTAGAAACCCTAATCCATCAAAATCAACATGAAAATAACAATTAAAAAGAACGTACGTGAAGGAGCGTAAGTAAGAGCGGTATCAAACCAAAGCTGTGCTTCACGAATCTGAGATTCAGTTTCTCCGGCAATGAAATCAAAGAATTTCGGGGCAGAGAATTCGTATTCTGAATCGATGCATGATTCTTCCATCATCTTCAACAATCGAGACTAGATTTACTTGGAAATTGATTTTATGTAAGAAGAATTTGTGTGTTTATGTGATTGATAGATATTAAGAAATGGAGAAGAAGTAACGTTCGGATTTCTTCAACGGTCGAATTATTTCAAACCTTATGAGAGAGAAGAGAGGTTTACAACGGCTATAATGTGCTCCAACCATAACTTGACTCCCACCCGGTTTTAATTTTCTTTTTTCTTTTTTACCACTTGAAAAAAGAAAAAGAAAAGAAATATTTAAATCATGTGAACTAGGCAATGTTACAGATAACGTAAGGCGTGACGTGACGGCCTGAGTAAACATCAAGTTTTACAAGAAAAGACGAGACATGACGTTTTTCAAAACGTGAGAAGGCGACAAAAATTTTTAATATATTTTATAATTTTATATGTACTTATATATATTTATACTATTATTAAGTTATACAAATATCAGTAAATTATCAAAAAGTCTGTTTTAACATTTAAGTATATATTATTCTAAGATGTAGTCACAAATTTACAATCAAATGATTTTTATAGCCATTTTTGCCGCCACGCCTAACAAAGACACCTTCCATGTTTTCGTAATTTCTCGCCGCGCCGTCATAGCGCGTTATTAGAACCTTGGAACTAGGTACCCACCCCCGGCTAAGTCATGGAACATGTAAACTCGTTGTCTGGCGTGATAATGACTTACGAGCATATCATCTTAGAAAAAATAAGAAGGAAGTTACTATTTTGCCCTTATCATTTATATTAATATTTTAATAATATTGTTTCCAATCAATTTCCCACCAATACACTTTCCTAATTAGTAATAAAATTTAAAAAATTTAAAATTCAAAACTATTTTAATATTAGTAAATTTTCCTCCATATTTTATACTATATAAATAAACTTTTAACATTTACTTTTTTTCATACCATTTTTTATATATAATTGTACAATAAAACCTAAAGGCAACACCATCAATGATCCAATAATCATCGAAGATGAGAAGGTTGATCGCATTGCCAAGAAACAAAACCAGAACAAGACTTGAAAAACTGGAATTGGGACGATGTTATTGTCATCGAAGATGACAAAGTTGATGATGAAGACGTTGCTCGAGATGTTGTTGTAAAAGAGGCTACTACGAAGGTTGATGCTCAAGACGTTGCTCATGAAAAGGTTGTAATTTTTTAAATTTAATGTCCTTCATTTGTTAATGTTAGATAAATATTATTTTTGCTCAATACTAAATATGTCTAAACTATTATCGATATATGATCCATTCGACTTTGGGATATTTTTGGTGAAGATATTGGACATGTTGTTCCTCAACAACTTTTTGATGTCAATGTAGAGGTTGTAAACTTTTTTTTCTTTTTATTTGCTTTTTTTATCTTTCTAATTATTTTTACCCTTTTTTTTGACCTAATATATTTTTAAATTATTATCCAATATAGGATCCGTTTGACTTTGAAACACTTTTTGGATTATTCCTGCCGATTTGGAAGATGATGTTGACCATGTTGTTTCAACTGAGAGCATTAAGCGCAAGAAAAGTAACGAGATTAAAGTGTTGAACCGACATAGAGTTTACAACCTCATAGATGAAGTTACCGACGAAGACGAGGCTGCCAATGAAGATTAAACACATCTTTTTGTTTACTATTATAACTAATTTTGAGATTTTAATGTTTCAATATAAATTTTAATTAATGTATTTAAAGTTATATTTATTAAGGAAAGATATGTTTGACAATTAATGATATTTTAAATTAGTTAGCAAATTAAAAATTATATTTAAATTATAAGTTAGGGGTATATTAGTAATTTCATTCTTAAAATTCAATTTTAAGAAAATGAGTTTAAAATTTGGGTGTTTTTCTTAAAATTGAAATTTAAGAAGGAAATTACTGTTTTGCCCTTATCATTTATATTAATATTTTAATAATATTGTTTCCAATCAATTTCCCACCAATATACTTTCCTAATTAGTAATATCATACTATCTATAAAGCATTTGGGTGTTTTTTTTAAAATTGAAATTTAAGAAGGAAATTACTATTTTGCCCTTATCATTTATATTAATATTTTAATAATATTGTTTCCAATCAATTTCCCACCAATATACTTTCCTAATTAGTAATAAAATTTAAAAAATTTGAAATACAAAACTATTTTAATATTAGTAAATTTCCCTCCATATTTTATACTATATAAATAAACTTTTAACATTTACTTTTTTTCATACCATTTTTTATACATAATTGTACAATAAAACCTAAAGGCAACACCATCAATGATCCAATAATCATCGAAGATGACAAGGTTGATCGCATTGCCAAGAAACAAAACCAGAACAAGACTTGAAAAACTGGAATTGGGACGATGTTATTGTCATCGAAGATGACAAAGTTGATGATGAAGACGTTGTTCGAGATGTTGTTGTAAAAGAGGCTACTACGAAGGTTGATGCTCAAGACGTTGCTCATGAAAAGATTGTAATTTTTTAAATTTAATGTCCTTCATTTGTTAATGTTAGATAAATATTATTTTTGCTTAATACTAAATATGTCTAAACTATTATCGATATATGATCTATTCGACTTTGGGATATTTTTGGTGAAAATATTGGACATGTTGTTCCTCAACAACTTTTTGATGTCAATGTAGAGGTTGTAAACTTTTGTTTCTTTTTATTTGCTTTTTTTATCTTTCTAATTATTTTTACCCTTTTTTTTGACCTAATATATTTTTAAATTATTATCCAATATAGGATCCGTTTGACTTTGAAACACTTTTTGGATTATTCCTGCCGATTTGGAAGATGATGTTGACCATGTTGTTTCAACTGAGAGCATTAAGCGCAAGAAAAGTAACGAGATTAAAGTGTTGAACCGACATAGAGTTTACAACCTCATAGATTAAGTTACCGACGAAGACGAGGCTGCCAATGAAGATTAAACACATCTTTTTGTTTACTATTATAACTAATTTTGAGATTTTAATGTTTCAATATAAATTTTAATTAATGTATTTAAAGTTATATTTATTAAGGAAAGATATGTTTGACAATTAATGATATTTTAAATTAGTTAGCAAATTAAAAATTATATTTAAATTATAAGTTAGGGGTATATTAGTAATTTCCTTCTTAAAATTCAATTTTAAGAAAATGAGTTTAAAATTTGGGTGTTTTTCTTAAAATTGAAATATAAGAAGGAAGTTACTATTTTGCCCTTATCATTTATATTAATATTTTAATAATATTGTTTCCAATCAATTTCACACCAATATACTTTCCTAATTAGTAATATCATACTATCTATAAAGCATTTGGGTGTTTTTTTTTAATTGTAATTTAAGAAGGAAATTACTATTTTGCCCTTTATCATTTATATTAATATTTTATTAATATTGTTTCCAATCAATTTTCCACCAATATACTTTCCTAATTAGTAATAAAATTTAAAAAATTTAAAATACAAAACTATTTTAATATTAGTAAATTTCCCTCCATATTTTATACTATATAAATAAACTTTTAACATTTACTTTTTTTCATACCATTTTTTATATATAATTGTACAATAAAACCTAAAGGCAACACCATCAATGATCCAATAATCATCGAAGATGACAAGGTTGATCGCATTGCCAAGAAACAAAACCAGAACAAGACTTGAAAAACTGGAATTGGGACGATGTTATTGTCATCGAAGATGACAAAGTTGATGATGAAGACGTTGTTCGAGATGTTGTTGTAAAAGAGGCTACTACGAAGGTTGATGCTCAAGACGTTGCTCATGAAAAGGTTGTAATTTTTTAAATTTAATGTCCTTCATTTGTTAATGTTAGATAAATATTATTTTTGCTTAATACTAAATATGTCTAAACTATTATCGATATATGATCTATTCGACTTTGGGATATTTTTGGTGAAAATATTGGACATGTTGTTCCTCAACAACTTTTTGATGTCAGTGTAGAGGTTGTAAACTTTTGTTTCTTTTTATTTGCTTTTTTTATCTTTCTAATTATTTTTACCCTTTTTTTTTACCTAATATATTTTTAAATTATTATCCAATATAGGATCCGTTTGACTTTGAAACACTTTTTGGATTATTCCTGCCGATTTGGAAGATGATGTTGACCATGTTGTTTCAACTGAGAGCATTAAGCGCAAGAAAAGTAACGAGATTAAAGTGTTGAACCGACATAGAGTTTACAACCTCATAGATGAAGTTACCGACGAAGACGAGGCTGCCAATGAAGATTAAACACATCTTTTTGTTTACTATTATAACTAATTTTGAGATTTTAATGTTTCAATATAAATTTTAATTAATGTATTTAAAGTTATATTTATTAAGGAAAGATATGTTTGACAATTAATGATATTTTAAATTAGTTAGCAAATTAAAAATTATATTTAAATTATAAGTTAGGGGTATATTAGTAATTTCCTTCTTAAAATTCAATTTTAAGAAAATGAGTTTAAAATTTGGGTGTTTTTCTTAAAATTGAAATATAAGAAGGAAGTTACTATTTTGCCCTTATCATTTATATTAATATTTTAATAATATTGTTTCCAATCAATTTCCCACCAATATACTTTCCTAATTAGTAATATCATACTATCTATAAAGCATTTGGGTGTTTTTTTTTTTAAATTTAATTTAAGAAGGAAATTACTATTTTGCCCTTATCATTTATATTAATATTTTAATAATATTGTTTCCAATCAATTTTCCACCAATATACTTTCCTAATTAGTAATAAAATTTAAAAAATTTAAAATACAAAACTATTTTAATATTAGTAAATTTCGCTCCATATTTTATACTATATAAATAAACTTTTAACATTTACTTTTTTTCATACCATTTTTTATATATAATTGTACAATAAAACCTAAAGGCAACACCATCAATGATCCAATAATCATCGAAGATGACAAGGTTGATCGCATTGCCAAGAAACAAAACCAGAACAAGACTTGAAAAACTGGAATTGGGACGATGTTATTGTCATCGAAGATGACAAAGTTGATGATGAAGACGTTGTTCGAGATGTTGTTGTAAAAGAGGCTACTACGAAGGTTGATGCTCAAGACGTTGCTCATGAAAAGGTTGTAATTTTTTAAATTTAATGTCCTTCATTTGTTAATGTTAGATAAATATTATTTTGCTTAATACTAAATATGTCTAAACTATTATCGATATATGATCTATTCGACTTTGGGATATTTTTGGTGAAAATATTGGACATGTTGTTCCTCAACAACTTTTTGATGTCAGTGTAGAGGTTGTAAACTTTTGTTTCTTTTTATTTGCTTTTTTTATCTTTCTAATTATTTTTACCCTTTTTTTTTACCTAATATATTTTTAAATTATTATCCAATATAGGATCCGTTTGACTTTGAAACACTTTTTGGATTATTCCTGCCGATTTGGAAGATGATGTTGACCATGTTGTTTCAACTGAGAGCATTAAGCGCAAGAAAAGTAACGAGATTAAAGTGTTGAACCGACATAGAGTTTACAACCTCATAGATGAAGTTACCGACGAAGACGAGGCTGCCAATGAAGATTAAACACATCTTTTTGTTTACTATTATAACTAATTTTGAGATTTTAATGTTTCAATATAAATTTTAATTAATGTATTTAAAGTTATATTTATTAAGGAAAGATATGTTTGACAATTAATGATATTTTAAATTAGTTAGCAAATTAAAAATTATATTTAAATTATAAGTTAGGGGTATATTAGTAATTTCCTTCTTAAAATTCAATTTTAAGAAAATGAGTTTAAAATTTGGGTGTTTTTCTTAAAATTGAAATATAAGAAGGAAGTTACTATTTTGCCCTTATCATTTATATTAATATTTTAATAATATTGTTTCCAATCAATTTCCCACCAATATACTTTCCTAATTAGTAATATCATACTATCTATAAAGCATTTGGGTGTTTTTTTTTTAAATTTAATTTAAAAAGGAAATTACTATTTTGCCCTTATCATTTATATTAATATTTTAATAATATTGTTTCCAATCAATTTTCCACCAATATACTTTCCTAATTAGTAATAAAATTTAAAAAATTTAAAATACAAAACTATTTTAATATTAGTAAATTTCGCTCCATATTTTATACTATATAAATAAACTTTTAACATTTACTTTTTTTCATACCATTTTTTATATATAATTGTACAATAAAACCTAAAGGCAACACCATCAATGATCCAATAATCATCGAAGATGACAAGGTTGATCGCATTGCCAAGAAACAAAACCAGAACAAGACTTGAAAAACTGGAATTGGGACGATGTTATTGTCATCGAAGATGACAAAGTTGATGATGAAGACGTTGTTCGAGATGTTGTTGTAAAAGAGGCTACTACGAAGGTTGATGCTCAAGACGTTGCTCATGAAAAGGTTGTAATTTTTTAAATTTAATGTCCTTCATTTGTTAATGTTAGATAAATATTATTTTTGCTTAATACTAAATATGTCTAAACTATTATCGATATATGATCTATTCGACTTTGGGATATTTTTGGTGAAAATATTGGACATGTTGTTCCTCAACAACTTTTTGATGTCAGTGTAGAGGTTGTAAACTTTTGTTTCTTTTTATTTGCTTTTTTTATCTTTCTAATTATTTTTACCCTTTTTTTTTACCTAATATATTTTTAAATTATTATCCAATATAGGATCCGTTTGACTTTGAAACACTTTTTGGATTATTCCTGCCGATTTGGAAGATGATGTTGACCATGTTGTTTCAACTGAGAGCATTAAGCGCAAGAAAAGTAACGAGATTAAAGTGTTGAACCGACATAGAGTTTACAACCTCATAGATGAAGTTACCGACGAAGACGAGGCTGCCAATGAAGATTAAACACATCTTTTTGTTTACTATTATAACTAATTTTGAGATTTTAATGTTTCAATATAAATTTTAATTAATGTATTTAAAGTTATATTTATTAAGGAAAGATATGTTTGACAATTAATGATATTTTAAATTAGTTAGCAAATTAAAAATTATATTTAAATTATAAGTAAGGGGTATATTAGTAATTTCCTTCTTAAAATTCAATTTTAAGAAAATGAGTTTAAAATTTGGGTGTTTTTCTTAAAATTGAAATATAAGAAGGAAGTTACTATTTTGCCCTTATCATTTATATTAATATTTTAATAATATTGTTTCCAATCAATTTCCCACCAATATACTTTCCTAATTAGTAATATCATACTATCTATAAAGCATTTGGGTGTTTTTTTTTTTAATTGTAATTTAAGAAGGAAATTACTATTTTGCCCTTATCATTTATATTAATATTTTAATAATATTGTTTCCAATCAATTTTCCACCAATATACTTTCCTAATTAGTAATAAAATTTAAAAAATTTAAAATACAAAACTATTTTAATATTAGTAAATTTCCCTCCATATTTTATACTATATAAATAAACTTTTAACATTTACTTTTTTTCATACCATTTTTTATATATAATTGTACAATAAAACCTAAAGGCAACACCATCAATGATCCAATAATCATCGAAGATGACAAGGTTGATCGCATTGCCAAGAAACAAAACCAGAACAAGACTTGAAAAACTGGAATTGGGACGATGTTATTGTCATCGAAGATGACAAAGTTGATGATGAAGACGTTGTTCGAGATGTTGTTGTAAAAGAGGCTACTACGATGGTTGATGCTCAAGACGTTGCTCATGAAAAGGTTGTAATTTTTTAAATTTAATGTCCTTCATTTGTTAATGTTAGATAAATATTATTTTTGCTCAATACTAAATATGTCTAAACTATTATCGATATATGATCCATTCGACTTTGGGATATTTTTGGTGAAAATATTGGACATGTTGTTCCTCAACAACTTTTTGATGTCAATGTAGAGGTTGTAAACTTTTGTTTCTTTTTATTTGCTTTTTTTATCTTTCTAATTATTTTTACCCTTTTTTTTGACCTAATATATTTTTAAATTATTATCCAATATAGGATCCGTTTGACTTTGAAATACTTTTTGGATTATTCCTGCCGATTTGGAAGATGATGTTGACCATGTTGTTTCAACTGAGAGCATTAAGCGCAAGAAAAGTAACGAGATTAAAGTGTTGAACCGACATAGAGTTTACAACCTCATAGATGAAGTTACCGACGAAGACGAGGCTGCCAATGAAGATTAAACACATCTTTTTGTTTACTATTATAACTAATTTTGAGATTTTAATGTTTCAATATAAATTTTAATTAATGTATTTAAAGTTATATTTATTAAGGAAAGATATGTTTGACAATTAATGATATTTTAAATTAGTTAGGAAATTCTAAATTATATTTAAATTATACGTTAGGGGTATATTACTAATTTCCTTCTTAAATTTCAATTTTAAGAAAAACACCCAAATTTTAAACTCATTTTCTTAAAATTGAATTTTAAGAAGGAAGTTACTATTTTGCCCTTATCATTTATATTAATATTTTAATAATATTGTTTCCAATCAATTTCCCACCAATATACTTTCCTAATTAGTAATATCATACTATCTATAAAGCATTTGAGTGTTTTTTTTAAAATTGAAATTTAAAAAGGAAATTACTATTTTGCCCTTATCATTTATATTAATATTTTAATAATATTGTTTCCAATCAATTTCCCACCAATATACTTTCCTAATTAGAAATAAAATTTAAAAAATTTAAAATACAAAACTATTTTAATATTAGTAAATTTCCCTCCATATTTTATACTATATAAATAAACTTTTAACATTTACTTTTTTTCATACCATTTTTTATATATAATTGTACAATAAAACCTAAAGGCAACACCATCAATGATCAAATAATCATCGAAGATAACAAGGTTGATCGCATTGCCAAGAAACAAAACCAGAACAAGACTTGAAAAACTGGAATTGGGACGATGTTATTGTCATCGAAGATGACAAAGTTGATGATGAAGACGTTGTTCGAGATGTTGTTGTAAAAGAGGCTACTACGATGGTTGATGCTCAAGACGTTGCTCATGAAAAGGTTGTAATTTTTTAAATTTAATGTCCTTCATTTGTTAATGTTAGATAAATATTATTTTTGCTCAATACTAAATATGTCTAAACTATTATCGATATATGATCTATTCGACTTTGGGATATTTTTGGTGAAAATATTGGACATGTTGTTCCTCAACAACTTTTTGATGTCAATGTAGAGGTTGTAAACTTTTGTTTCTTTTTATTTGCTTTTTTTATCTTTCAAATTATATTTACCCTTTTTTTTTACCTAATATATTTTTAAATTATTATCCAATATAGGATCCGTTTGACTTTGAAACACTTTTTGGATTATTCCTGCCGATTTGGAAGATGATGTTGACCATGTTGTTTCAACTGAGCGCATTAAGCGCAAGAAAAGTAACGAGATTAAAGTGTTGAACCGACATAGAGTTTACAACCTCATAGATGAAGTTACCGACGAAGACGAGGCTGCCAATGAAGATTAAACACATCTTTTTGTTTACTACTATAACTAATTTTGAGATTTTAATGTTTCAATATAAATTTTAATTAATGTATTTAAAGTTATATTTATTAAGGAAATATATGTTTGACAATTAATGATATTTTAAATTAGTTAGCAAATTCAAAATTATATTTAAATTATAAGTTAGTGGTATATTAGTAATTTCCTTCTTAAAATTCAATTTTAAGAAAATGAGTTTAAAATTTGGGTGTTTTTCTTAAAATTGAAATTTAAGAAGGAAGTTACTATTTTGCCCTTATCATTTATATTAATATTTTAATAATATTGTTTCCAATCAATTTCCCACCAATATACTTTCCTAATTAGTAATATCATACTATCTATAAAGCATTTGGGTGTTTTTTTTAAAATTGAAATTTAAAAAGGAAATTACTATTTTGCCCTTATCATTTATATTAATATTTTAATAATATTGTTTCCAATCAATTTCCCACCAATATACTTTCCTAATTAGTAATAAAATTTAAAAAATTTAAAATTCAAAACTATTTTAATATTAGTAAATTTCCCTCCATATTTTATACTATATAAATAAACTTTTAACATTTACTTTTTTTCATACCATTTTTTATATATAATTGTACAATAAAACCTAAAGGCAACACCATCAATGATCCAATAATCATCGAAGATGACAAGGTTGGTCGCATTGTCAAGAAACAAAACCAGAACAAGACTTGAAAAACTGGAATTGGGACGATGTTATTGTCATCGAAGATGACAAAGTTGATGATGAAGACGTTGCTCGAGATGTTGTTGTAAAAGAGGCTACTACGTAGGTTGATGCTCAAGACGTTGCTCATGAAAAGGTTGTAATTTTTTAAATTTAATGTCCTTCATTTGTTAATGTTAGATAAATATTATTTTTGCTCAATACTAAATATGTCTAAACTATTATCGATATATGATCCATTCGACTTTGGGATATTTTTGGTGAAGATATTGGACATGTTGTTCCTCAACAACTTTTTGATGTCAATGTAGAGGTTGTAAACTTTTGTTTCTTTTTATTTGCTTTTTTTTATCTTTTTAATTATATTTACCCTTTTTTTTGACCTAATATATTTTTAAATTATTATCCAGTATAGGATCCGTTTGACTTTGAAACACTTTTTGGATTATTCCTGCCGATTTGGAAGATGATGTTGACCATGTTGTTTCAACTGAGCGCATTAAGCGCAAGAAAAGTAACGAGATTAAAGTGTTGAACCGACATAGAGTTTACAACCTCATAGATGAAGTTACCGACGAAGACGAGGCTGCCAATGAAGATTAAACACATCTTTTTGTTTACTACTATAACTAATTTTGAGATTTTAATGTTTCAATATAAATTTTAATTAATGTATTTAAAGTTATATTTATTAAGGAAATATATGTTTGACAATTAATGATATTTTAAATTAGTTAGCAAATTCAAAATTATATTTAAATTATAAGTTAGTGGTATATTAGTAATTTCCTTCTTAAAATTCAATTTTAAGAAAATGAGTTTAAAATTTGGGTGTTTTTCTTAAAATTGAAATTTAAGAAGGAAGTTACTATTTTGCCCTTATCATTTATATTAATATTTTAATAATATTGTTTCCAATCAATTTCCCACCAATATACTTTCCTAATTAGTAATATCATACTATCTATAAAGCATTTGGGTGTTTTTTTTAAAATTGAAATTTAAAAAGGAAATTACTATTTTGCCCTTATCATTTATATTAATATTTTAATAATATTGTTTCCAATCAATTTCCCACCAATATACTTTCCTAATTAGTAATAAAATTTAAAAAATTTAAAATACAAAACTATTTTAATATTAGTAAATTTCCCTCCATATTTTATACTATATAAATAAACTTTTAACATTTACTTTTTTTCATACCATTTTTTATATATAATTGTACAATAAAACCTAAAGGCAACACCATCAATGATCCAATAATCATCGAAGATGACAAGGTTGGTCGCATTGTCAAGAAACAAAACCAGAACAAGACTTGAAAAACTGGAATTGGGACGATGTTATTGTCATCGAAGATGACAAAGTTGATGATGAAGACGTTGCTCGAGATGTTGTTGTAAAGGAGGCTACTACGAAGGTTGATGCTCAAGACGTTGCTCATGAAAAGGTTGTAATTTTTTAAATTTAATGTCCTTCATTTGTTAATGTTAGATAAATATTATTTTTGCTCAATACTAAATATGTCTAAACTATTATCGATATATGATCCATTCGACTTTGGGATATTTTTGGTGAAGATATTGGACATGTTGTTCCTCAACAACTTTTTGATGTCAATGTAGAGGTTGTAAACTTTTGTTTCTTTTTATTTGCTTTTTTTATCTTTCTAATTATTTTTACCCCTTTTTTTGACCTAATATATTTTTAAATTATTATCCAATATAGGATCCGTTTGACTTTGAAACACTTTTTGGATTATTCCTGCCGATTTGGAAGATGATGTTGACCATGTTGTTTCAACTGAGAGCATTAAGCGCAAGAAAAGTAACGAGATTAAAGTGTTGAACCGACATAGAGTTTACAACCTCATAGATGAAGTTACCGACGAAGACGAGGCTGCCAATGAAGATTAAACACATCTTTTTGTTTACTATTATAACTAATTTTGAGATTTCAATGTTTCTAAGTTTGGTCCAACTTATGATGGTTATCACTTCAATAATACATTAAGGTTGGTTTTTTACATTCACTTTTATATCTATATGACCATATACGATTTATAAGATGTTAGTATATACAATCCATAATAAGAGTTATTAACATCACATAGTATGTTAAGATAGTATGATTATTGATAAAATTAATATACCGTTACCATATTGTTTTTAACCAAATAAACTATCATAAATTTAGCATATTTGGCAAAGTTCTAAATCGACCTTATACGATTTATAAGATGTTAGTGTATACAATCGAAATTGTTTATTATAATGATAATTTTTCATAAATGTTTGTTTTCTTACATCTCTGTATCAAGGAATAAGTAATCACATTTTGAATATAATTGAATAATACTATAAGCATTAGTCAAGTTATTTATAAATTAGACGTTGTATAAAAAAATGTGATACTATTTATTTAAAAGAAATTTCACAATATAGTAGTTACCATAATTTTGATATATATATTATATCAAAAATCATAACTTTCAAAATCAACCTAATCTATGTCAAATGATCCTCCAAAAATTACTAGAAATGGTAGTAAATTCAATTTGAAAATTAAAATATTTGACTCTACAAATTATTGCAACAATATCAATTATATATACAATAAACTAGCAAAATTTTCGTATGTTTCAAACTATAATAGAATTTCCCACCACATTAACACTATATAAAGAAGACATGAGTTTATTTTTACAAATACCATGATATTGATGCAAATATCATAACAAATCACATTTTACAAATCACATCATAACATTGTTAGTTATATGGCAAATTATTCAAATGTCCCTAAAATCGGCAAAGATACTAAAAAATTATTATTAATTAAAATTAATATATCGTTACCATATGGTTTTTAACCAAATAAACTATCATAAATTTAGCATATTTGACAAAGTTCTAAATTGTTTCTTCGTCGAATATAACAATCCATAAAAACAATAACTTTATAGTATCATTTACAAGATATACAAATGAGGCTCAAGGGTAGAATATTTATTATAATGATAATTTTTCATAAATCTCTATTTCCTTACATCTATGTTTCAAGGAATTTGTAATCACATTTTGAATATGATTGAATAATACTACAAGCACTGGCAGACCCATGGTTCGGATTTTCTACTCCGAGTTGGAAACGGAAATGAAGAAACGATTGATGGAAGTTATATTCGAATACCTGATGACATGGTGATACCTTACACATATGAAAGTACATCAAAAAATGATTTGATCGATGCTATATTTCCAGCTTTGCATATCAACGGTGGTTCTTCGCATTACATCATTTCTAGGGCGATATTATCAACGAAAAATGAGAACGTGGACGAGATTAACAAAAAGTTAATAGACCGATTTTGCGGCGAAGAAAAAGTCTACTATAGTTTCGATGAAGCTGTAGATGATACTAATAACTATTATCCGGCCGAATTCTTAAACTCACTAACTGTTAGTGGTTTTCCCCCTCATTACCTTCGACTCAAAGTTGGGTGTCCGATTATACTGTTAAGGAATATTGACCCCTCTAATGGATTATGCAACGGCACGAGATTGATATGTAAAGCTTTTCAGCCAAACGTCATTGACGCGAAAATAGTTGTTGGTCAGCATGCTGGAAAAAGAGAGTTTGTTCCCAGAATTTCGTATGCCCTTCTGAAAGTGACATGTTTCCGTTCAAGCTGAAAAGGAAACAATTTTCTGTCCGACTTAGCTTTGCTATGACAATTAACAAGGCTCAAGGACAGACAATTCCAAATGTCGGTGTGTATCTACCAGAATCAGTATTCTCCCATGGACAACTTTACGTGGCGCTATCTAGAGGGATTTCACATGGAAACACAAAGGTATTAGTAAAGGGTGCCAAAACATTTGATCGAGATGGGGTGTATTCGAACGTAGTGTATCGAGAAGTTCTACATGACATATAAAGTATGCATGCGTGTAGTTGTTAAATACCGGAAGTTATGTTTTCTTATAGATTTCATATATGTATTCTTTTAGTACCAACAATTATATGGTACTCGATTTTTCCATCATTTTAAAAAAGTTGTGAACCATTTCACAGAATCTATCTTTGCATTAATCTAAGTTATATTTATGATGATAACCAAAAGTCATCGATATCCGTTATCTATTTCCATTGAAAACGATGACCGAAAAAAATCAAGTTGCATATACATTAAATAACTATAGTCGTCGTTGCAACGCGCGAGTACCCTACTAGTAACAGATTATTCATCAACGGTTTTTCCATTGAATTAATTATTCCTCTTAACTATTTCATTAAAGATATTATTGGGGTTATAAGATTTAAAACCATCGTTCGAACCCTATCTAATTTCTTTTTATATGATCTCATAGTCGTACCTGTCTAATTTCTTTTTATATAATCCCATAGTTGTTGGAATATGAACACGTCATTAAATATATGTCTAGAAATATGTGAGCATATGAGATCATACACTTTGATACTAAAAATGCGATGTATAAATTTAATATATTATATCATATACATTAATTATAATTTTCATATTAAATTCATTAAACAATATATAATTGTTAAGTTAACGGTACTTTAAAAAAGAAATGACTCGAATGTAAGTTAGGTGGCTAGAAAGTTTTAGATGATTTCTAATTATACCTAAAGGTTTATTTAGATGAATTTGTATTCTCTCAAAAAGGAGAATTTCGACGAGGACTCTGTAACCCCGTGTATCTTTGGTACCAACTGGCATCGTTACCACCTACCAGTATCACGCAATGTGGTCCGAAGACCGCCCCTGTCTCAGCTCCTTGGACCAACGAGTGAGATCAGATTACCCCGAACTCGTGACCCGTTTCTCTTAAAGTCCTTGTGACCAAGGTCAACCGAGCTTTTGCGGGGGTAACACTTGGTGTCCACAAAGATGGGATGGGTTCGAACTTGGGACCTCCTGTTAAGGAGACCCAAGTCTTACCATCTACTAGCTATAAATAAAGGCCAAAGGGTTCGTTATTTGTGATTAAAAAATCTATTCCTTTTTCTCATGTCTCTGCTTTTTGCCGAACAAAAACAAACACACTTCTGTTTCTATTTTGGTAGTCGAGCAACAAGAAGCATCACAAACGTTGTGCGGTTCAAAAACAAGTACTAGCAAACTTATTGTACTGCTATTAAGGTGTCGTGTGTGATTACGTAGAGGAATTTACGTTAAATCCTAAACTAAACAGTTGTTTGGAAGCTTTAAAGGTACACATATTCGATCTTAATTAATTGTATATACATGATCTTTATTACGCAATTGTATGGCAATCTGATTATTTAAAACCTATCTTTACAAGTGCTCTGTACAAGTGCCTGCCAGGATGATTGGGAAAGATCAAACCAATTTGAACCGCTCACATCACATTAGTAGTAGCGTAAAGGCCGTAAGTCGGAGGGCGGCCATAATATAAAGCTAGTATCAGTGACCAGTGACCAGTGACCAGTGACCAGTGACCAGTATATGATTAGTTACATGAGAAAAAAAATCAAAATTAAAAAGGTTTTTTTCTTTGTTGGTGATTCGAACTAAAAGGGCAAAAAAATAATTTTTTATTTTTATTTTAATTTATTAATTGTTAACTTGATTCAATTAAAGTTTATAATTATATTGCAATTCTTGATGTTTTACGAATAATAATATAGTTTAGCTTAAAATTTATTATTATGTGTCTTGAATAATTAGCCACAATATTATCCATAAAATTATATACATAATTTTATGAATCTTATTTGATATACGATATAATGTTGTGATTAATTGTTTTAATTGCTAAAGACATGCTTAAATTTGTTTAAATTGTTAAAAAGAAAAAGTAATAGTTACATGTACCTAATTAATAGTTACATGCTTAAATTTGTTTAAATTGTATTTAGGACTTGTATTTAGAACTTGGTATGATACATTGTCCAAATATTTGATTTACAATGGATAACTTATGGTATAGTCTCAGTATCTCTATAAGTATGGTTCGGTTTAGCCTTGTCGGTTAAGATTAAGTTTAATAAAGTATTCCAACATTTAATAATTTAAATCAAGACGACGTATTCGGGAGACGATGTTCTGCGCCAAAAAAGGGCGAGTGGCAAGATATCGGTCTTCCACGTCCGCAGTGATCGTTGGAAACGAATGATTACTTCGAGTCGAAGGAATATTGAATTCCAAGGTTTTATTAGATTGACCAAGGTTAAAGATGTTGACTTTGTAAAAGTCAAATGTTAAATAAGTTGACTTAGAAAAGTCAAACGTCAAAAACGTTGATTTTGAAAAGTTAAAGACAACCATTTTAGGTTGAATAATAGTTAATTTGAAAAGATAATCAAAGTTGTCGCGAATGTCTAACTTGACATTTAGAGAGTTTGTAAGTCTTTACTTTTCAAAAATATAGTTTAAAATGACTTTTATATAACGTTTTTAACAAAGTTAATCGCAAAAAAATATTAGTCGACGACTTTAGATTACGATCGTTATTTGTAACAAATGTTTATTTATCAAAATGTATGTAATAAGTCCATTTTAAATAAGTGTTAAGACGTTTTAGATTGCGTTGGCGTCTTTGAGTCCAAAGACGGTATTTTTGTCGAAATATGTTACTTTCGTATATTTTATATTGTTTATACAAGTCTTTAGAGTTGTCTATAAAGCTAACATGAAAACAGAGGCTTTGAAACGGCAATTTACGGAACAAAACGTCAAAACGACCAAACAAGCAAAACGAAGAAATTGCTGAAAATAGGCCCGCTGCGTCGTCCTGGGCATCCAGGACGGCGCACAGCCCCTATTTTCAGCAAACAACCTTTTGTTGTTTTGCCGAAACCCGTTCGTTTAAAGACTTTTCGGATAAAAACTCTTACTGTTAATTACTTACATTCGGTTCCAATACATTTACCAAGTGTTATATATATATATAAATATCTCATTTTACATACTAATACATACAATATGTTAATTTCGGTAATAATCACATCTTTATGTATTTTAGTCCAAATCTTTGTCCACAACCAAAATATTCACAAATGTTGGTCTAATATATTATTCCTAACCATTTTCAAGGCTATAACCGAAATATATATGTGGAAAATAATAACGAAATACATAAAAAGGATGAATATGGAAAAATGTCGATTTTTACCGAATAACAACCGCAAGATCTTTAGCTTGAGAATATAAACCCGAAAGCAACTTTTGGTGGTGAGATGATGAGAAATTTACAGCTCCAAAACACAAAATAAAACCACCATTAGTCTAGATCCTTGCATGCAAGGTGAAAATTAACTTTTTCGGAGAGATTTCGGTAAAAAGTCACTTACCAAGATCAAAGAGATTTTTCTTCAAGAAAAGCTAGATGGATCTCCCCAAATGAAAAGTAATATGGTAGACAATAACTTGGAATGCAAAAGAAATTAGGTGGTGTTAGAATCTCGAACAAATGAAGAAGAAAGTAGAGAAAATGGAAGAAAAATGAAGAAAACCTTAAGAAAACTTTACCAAAAGTTGATGGAGATCAAAGGAAGTTGTTTCTTTGATGATTTTAGACTTGAATCCTTCTTCAAATGGTTGATTTTAGCCTCAAACTTCCTGGAAATGTGAAGTATTTTGAGAGAGAAATGAGAGAAAAAGCAAAGGAAAATGGTGGAAAATGAGAGAGAAAGTGATGTTGTAGGTGAAAGTGTAATGATCAAAGTGAGTTGTGAGATGGGTTTAGACATCCCAAATGAGATTTCTCTGCCCCATTTCAGTTCTTACACGTTTGGGACAAAGTGCCCAAGCAAATGACATTCAAAAATGACTCATACAAACAAACAAAAATCTGATCAGCGTTCTGTGCTGCGCACAGGGTGCCTTGTGCTGCAGCACAGCGCCAGATTTCAGCTTTTTCCAGTTTTGTTGTTCGCGATCGATAAGGAGTTTCGTTCGTCGAAAGTTCCCGATTCTTTTTGCGTTGAACTTAGGAAAGTTCATACTTTGATTTACTTTATATTAGGTTCATTTAATATTATATTTTCACTTTCGATTTCTAGATTCGCACGATTTCGGTAAAGAGTAAATAAGAGCAAAAGCGCGATATCTCGACGATAAAGAATACGATAACCGACAAATTTCGCATAAACTTTCTAACTTATAATTATGAGGATACTAACTAATTGGCACTTAGATAAAAATAAAATTATTACGTCCCGGGGGACGAATCAGTAAATACGTAAAATCCGATTCTCAATAACAGTAAACCGTGAGCAAAACAAAGCGAAATACAAGGGTCGAAATCAATTGCGAATAAAATATAAAATATTAACGGTAACATAAGTACTTCAAATTGACGGGACGTCACATCGTTCGTGCATGATAAATGTCTTGTGTAGGTCTTCAGATGTTGTCGAGTCTTCAGATAGTCTTCCGGAAGTGTCTGTCAAGGTCTTCACGCAAACTTCACTGTTTAACTGACTTCAACTCTTTTTAGGCTCTGTTTTGCATATTTTACACTTTTATCCCTTTTCAGGGTGCGTTTCCCTACAACATCATAAAACAAGTGAAATAGATCAATTCTACTTAATTTATATGCCGTAAAGTCAAGTATGATCTATAAAATACGTCCAAAAATGTGTGCTATTTAGGCGATATCATACATCAATTACCTAAAAGGAATTAAATGACAGTTTTAAAAATCTTGCGTTGGGTATATCGTAATGGAGTCAATGAAGAGTGGATAACCTAATTTGAGAACCACTGCCTCCAACGACCTTTACGTCACCACCTTGATGCCTCAAACCCACATTATCATCATACGAAAGAGACAACTACATATTCCTTCAAAACCCACAACATGTCTCCTATCTCCGCGTCAGTAAAGTCCAAATATTAAAAGACAAAAAAGGCGAAACATTAAGAGCGTTGCTATTTCTAGAGTTTTTAAGACTATTTAATGAAAAAAAACATGCGTTTATTTGGAGCATGGCCAACATAAACCGTCATATTATTTGTTTAAATAAATATAACTACCGTTGTACTTATTTAATATTTCTCCCTCTATTTATGTAAATTATACAACAGACAAAAACCGAGTTACGTGTGAGTTCATATGTCCTAAATTGGACGTATGATATCGTCAATGAACAATAATCATGCGACAGTGTTCAAAATCTTGCGTAGGGGATACCATAATGAAGTCAATAAATAGAGGAAAACCTAATTTAAGAACCACTACCTCCAACGACCTCTACGACACCACCTTGATGCCTCAAACCCATATTATTATCATATGAAAGAGACCACAACATATTCCTTCAAAACCCACAATATCTCTATCATATAGCCTCGTCATCAACGTCCAAATATTAGAAGACAAAAAAAAGAAACTTTTAAAGCGTTTCTATTTCTAGAGTTGCTAAGACTATTTAATGGGAAAAAAAAACGCCCCGTTTATTTGGCATGGCCAACATAAACTGTTATATTATTTCTTTAAATAAATTTAACAACCGTTGTACTTATTTAATATTTCTCCCTCGATTTATGTAAATTATGCAACAGACAAAAACTGAGTTGAAAGTGCAGTTATTATGTCATAAATTGGACCTAATATCGTTAATGAACAATAATTCGACTACTCGGATTTTCTAATATGCATAAATAGTTGTTACATCTTTTTGCATATCTGTTATCGTAAACACCATTGTCCGTCTCAAACTATGTCAAATACTAGAGGTGGTCATGGGTCGATTTGGGTCGGTTATATCTAAAACCACCACCATAACGGAACTTTCGGTTAATGGAGAATCATAATCGTTCGGTTATTGTTAAATCGGTTTTGTTAATCGTTTAGTGCATATATTTTAGGTCGGTTATCAGTTAACCATCAGTTAATCATTTAAAAAAAATGATGTAGAAGCGCTACAAATACCCAAATTGAAACGAAGTAACACAAACAGGAAACGAAGAAGGTTCGGTTATTAGGTATTTCGATAATCGAACCATAATATTCGATTAATTAAAATGTCATAACCGAACCCTCGATTATGTGATTGGGTCGGTTAATTTGGGTCGGTTAAAAAGGAAGCAAAGAAGGTCCGATTATTAGGTATTTCCATAATCAAACCATAATATTCGATTAATTAAAATATCATAACCGAACCCTATTAAATATGCTTAATAGAGAAATGATCATTACACACACATGATTTTCAGTCTTTTTATTAATAGTTTTCAGTTTTTATTATTTTGGATTCCATTAGTTTCAACTTCGAATAAATTGAATCGAGTGATTTAAGTGAATATAATAATTAAAAGAAAATAAATAAAAGGTTTGAATAATAGAGAAATGAAACAAACATAATTATTTAAAGACCAAAATATAAAATCGTGACCATTGATCTTATTTTAATCAAACGTATTTTTATTTTTTATTTTGAAATTAAATTATGTCACAAACCGTTAACGTTTATACGAAACAAGTTTCACGTTGCGATCGTCGTGTTTTTATCTTTAATTACATTGTGGCGATATTCTTTCGATTTTGTTCGTTTTGTGGGTATTGAAATCGAAACGATAAAATCACATGTGATTTTAAAACAAATATCTACAACTTCTAAAAGAGAATAAACTATATAAATTACCTAACTATAGAGAGAAAAGAATATCTAATTTTGACGACTTTTTTTTTTGTTTCATAAATTTGATATTACTAAAACTCATAAACCAATAACACACATGATGTTAACTTTAAATGTGAACTTTAAAATACCTTAATATTATATGAGGTATAATCTATAATTATTTATAGACAATGAAAAAAATCAGCTCTTGATGATTTTTTATGTTTTCGTTTTTGGATAAATTTTTTAGGACACGGGGAAAAGTTTTGCCAAAAGTATATATATCGACATAATGCACTATAGAAAGAAAGAGAAAAGATGTTCGTTAAAATGATATAAGTTATTCTTTTAATACATTATTGTTTTTAAAATTCTTAGTTTTTAAACAAAAATAATCTAAAATGAGTTTTTAAAATAAAAACTCTTATTTGGTTATTTTGGTCTAAAGTTTTTCTTTAGTGGTATCTCGATCTTTAAATAATTTTGTTACAAGATATTACATAAATTCTATCTACATGGTTTTAATCGTTTTTTAATTGATATATATAACCTTACATGACAAAAAGATATATTATAAAATTAAATTTATAAATAGAAAGCATACGTGATGAAAAACCATACTACCACAAGTTATGTTAGCAAAACTCAAAGAATTGAAGTGAATAAATACAAAAAATCTTTACTCAATTTAGTTGAAAGTTGTAGAGAGAGAAAGGAATATTTGCATGGAAGAGGTGGTCTGTCGAGGTGCCACATGTATAACTCTGCATGTACGACTCTAATACTATTAAGCCACGTATCTTTCCCACACTATAAACCTCATGTATATATATACCGCGATATATGTATCTATTTGTATATCCCATAAGTAAAGATGGATCGTGATTTCACAAGAAAGAAATCATTCCGAGAACTCGATATCCCACCTCGAAAACTCCTCTCTCGTCGTCTTGCTTCTTTATCATCTGAACCATCTATGGAAATGTTTTTTCATCAACAAAATGACTCACCTCAAGAAGAAACCCTTAATTTCCATAAATTTCTTCTTAATTCCAGTCTCGATGAGGATTCGGATCCTTATGCTTCTGATCATTTTCGAATTTACGAGTTCAAGATTCGTAAATGTACTCGTAGTCGATCGCATGATTGGACTGATTGTCCATTTGCTCATCCTGGTGAAAAAGCTAGAAGAAGATGTCCGAGGAAGTTTAGCTATTATGGTACCATTTGTCCCGATTTTCGTCGAGGAAGCTGTGTCCGTGGTGATACTTGTGACTTTGCTCATGGGGTGTTTGAATGCTGGCTACATCCGACTCGATATCGTACCGAAGCATGTAAAGATGGAAAAAATTGCCAACGAAAGATTTGTTTTTTTGCTCATACTCCAAGTCAGTTACGTTCGTTGGCCGATCCTGTGGTTTCGCCTGGACATTGTGGTTACTGTCGTTGTTATCCAGGTAAAAATAACACCATTTCGCCAACATCTATTCTCGATGTCAGCAAACAATCTCCACCTTCTTCCCCACAGTTGCAACTGGGAAATGGCGTTTCCCCGGTTTCGCGTTTTTCGAAAAACGAACTTATGAGTTCACAAGCAATTATGGAGCTAATGCAGTCAGTAAAGGGTATGAATGTAACTTTGGTTGAACAAACTTCGAAATCTGGTAAAAATGATCAACACAGGTCATTGTTTGCTTTCCCTCCTTCTACCCCGTCTGTATCCGGGTTTTCTGGGTCAGCTCGGGGTTTCAATGGAGAGTGCAGTTCATCAGTGAACAACCTTCATGAAGACAGGCATGGATTTGGGTCAGGTTTTAAAGGCGAGTGCAGTTCATCGACGAACAACCTTAATGAAGACATGGCTGTCAATGAGTGCTCCACAAGTGCTCCAGAATTTGATTGGGTGGATGATCTTATCACCTAGATTATTATTATTATTATTATTATTATTATTATGAACAAAAGGAACAGAAGTCGGATTGTAAATGCATGAAGAAGAAGCAATGAAGAATGTTTATTGGAACTAATAGTAATATAAATATTACTATTATCATTATTATAATTATTAATAATATTTTATTATTAGGTAAAGTAAGAGTATATGTATTCACATTTGTCAATTATCTAAATGTTATGCGTTATTTCATGATTTATATCGATAAATAAATAAATTATTCATATTATCATTATATAGTACATTTGTCTCAGAAGTATATTTGAAGTTTGCAACTTTTTTCCGGCAAAGCTTAATAAAAATCCGTCCTTCGGCTACTTTGGATCGATGATAGAGATAGGAAGTAAGTCAAAGTTAGTATTATATATATATATATATATATATATATATATATATGAGAAAAATAAATATAGGTTGTTACACATATAAGCTTCTATTAAAAATTCATTAAAAAATATGTCGTTTTGTTAAAAAAATTCAAATCTATATAATTTTAATCATATTTATTAAACTAACTTTACAAATTTTTATCTGTTCACATCTTTTTATTCATTAATCGTGACTTTCAGCAATATAATTTTTTTCTTATGACTGGACATCTATTAAGTTAAATTTTTATAACTTCTTCACAATAAGCAATGACCCTCTACATTTTAGGGATCACCTCTCCCTTGATCAATATAGGACAAATCAAACGTTGAAAAATATTTAAACCATAAAACGACATAGTTTTTAATGAGTTTCGAATGTAAACTTACATACATAACAACCTCATATTCACTTCTCATATATATATATATATATATATATATATATATATATATATATATATATATATATATATATATATTACTATACTATATTATATTATATAAATATAAATATATATTTTATTATATTATTATTATTACTATTCCTATTCTTATATATATACTATACATTTATCAAAAATTTATTATTATTTTATTATATAAAATATACATTTCAAATTAATTAAAAGAAACCCTTGGAGTTTATGTTCTTTAACAAAAATATCCCTGTACTTTTAAGATAATTTTCTTAACCCTTTCGTATTTATAAAAAATTAATTATATTATATAAGTTGTATTAAATTTATTGTTAGAGCAAGAATCGACAGGCTCAGTAACTTGGGTTAGATTGATCACTCTCTTGGCCTCCTGCTCAAGCAGTGCAAACCTAACAGACTCTTGGCGACTCTAAGGTGGACAAGAGATTGATCGGAAAGGCTTGACGGAATATGGTTAAGTATTCCGGTCAGTGAGTATGTGAGGAAGATGATGAAGCTGCCTCTAAAACCTGAAGCGTTGGGTATTTATACCCAACATTGCCAGGTACCAACAACAGTCATGATGATCATTTATTGTTCATCAATAGGATTCCAACGGGTATAAGTGAAAAGGTAACGCTCCTGCAATGATATAATCTCATCAATGCCTTTGACGGTTACATCCAAACATTAGGCTTGGATGTCTGACTGGCAGAATGTCAGGAGCATGATACCTTGAGATGAACTCCAAAGCATCAGTGTTGGTCTAGAGTAATGCAGACATATGTACACAAGTCCTTAGACATGCCAGAGCATGAGTGTCGGACTGAGCGTCGGATGCCGGGGCAGATCTCCGGGCACGGGGCCAGCAAGGTGCCGGGACACAACTCCCGGACACCAGGTGTCGGGGCCATGATTCCCGGACACGGGGCGCCTAGGTGCCGGGACACAACTCCGGGATCCCGGACACGGGGCGCTAGGTGCCGGGACACAACTCCCGGATCCCGGACACGGGGCCACGATTCCCGGACACAGGGCGGTAGGTGCCGGGACACAACTCCCGGACACCAGGTGCCGGGGCACAACTCCCGGACACGGGGCCACGATTCCCGGACACGGGGAGCTAGGTGCCGGGACACAACTCCCGGATCCCGGACACGGGGCCACGATTCCCGGACACGGGGCGCTAGGTGCCGGGACACAACTCCCGGATCCCGGACACGGGGCCACGATTCCCGGACACGGGGCGCTAGGTGCCGGGACACAACTCCCGGATCCTGGACACGGGGCCACGATTCCCGGACACGGGGCCCTAGGTACCGGGACACAACTCCCGGATCCCGGACACGGGGCCACGATTCCCGGACACGGGGCCCTACTCCCGGTGTCGGGGCTCACGTTCCGGGTTCTGGTCCTTTTGTCAGATTGAGATTCGTGGGCCGGGCCCAAGTGTTAGGTTTGATAGGCTATAAGTATAAGGGATCACCTACTAACACCATCATTTATTATAAACAAAATACATAAAAGATATTCAAAATTTTAAATTGATTAGTGAATCATATGTAGCACGAAACCAAAAAATATCGTTTTATAATGGGTTCACGTTTTAGGACCAAAAAATATAGCTTTACCCTATTAAAAATATATTATACTATATTATAATATAGTATAGACAGATATACATATATACATCTACATGGACATGAAGATATTGATATAGATACATTATTCTTTGTCTTTTTTTTTTTGATAGATTTTCCTCTCTTTTTAACTAAATTTTTACTTTTTTTTCTCTCTATAAGTTTAAGAAAATAAAATTTCTTATGAAAAATTGTTATTATGAACACTTATTTTAAATAAAAAATTATATGCTAAAAAACTATTTTGGCCATAAACTAGTTTCGTTAGAAAATTATCACCGGTAAAAATTATATGCTTATAAAAACATCTATTTTGGCCATAAATCAGTTTCGTTAGAAAATTATCACCGATAGAATAGTAAAATGGTTATACGCATTTATAGAGGGGCACTTACTTTTGAATAAATTAAAATGACAAAGTGAATATTTATATTAGGATGAAAAACAATTTTGTCAACCAAAAATAAATAAGGGTTAGTGGTTAATATACTCTTGAAAGTACAAAAATATTTTGTGACAATTTAAATATTAAAAATTTGTTTAGGGTAAAATAGTAAAATGGTTACCACACTTTTTAAAACTTATACGAACATATTTATATGATAAGGTAAATAAATCTACACCAAAACGCGTTTTATTAACCTTTTGATTTGATAATCATTAATTTTTCTAAAAAAATTAAGTAGAAGAGAAGTTATTATCGAATTAACAATATTTTCGCAATAAAAGAATAACAAGGTGTTAATAATTCATTAATTCCTTTATTTCTTTTAAAACCTTTTATTTATTTACACTGTGTTCTTAAGATTTATTTTGAGGGTAAAGGAATATAAATTAAAGGAAATAAATAAATTGTGGTGTTCTCAAGTTTTTTTTTAGAAAGGAAAACAAAGAAATTAAAAGGATTAGAAGTTAAAGTTTATACATTTTCTTTAATAAAACATCACGGCCATATATGGGATGACTGTAAATTTAAATAAATACTTTTCTTTACTTTAATTTCCTTTTCTTTACATTACTTTTTTTTCCTTTAACTTTAGATTTGAGAACAGAACGTGGTTTTGCTTTTTTTATTTCTGAGTCTAATTCTTCTTTTATTAGTGTGAATTGGGTTTTATATTTGTGTTGGTTATTTAGTGATTTGATTTTTTATATACATTATTGGCTTTTCTCGAGGTTTTGTATTTTTTAATTTTAGCAATTAATTCTGTCACGTATCGCATACCAACCACCCTCGTTTAGTGAAATTTATCACAAAATTATATTTTATTAATCCATAATATAATATTAATCCAATATATATTATATTACTATACTATATTATATTATATAAATATATATTTTAACATATTAGTATTAGTATTAGTAATTATTAGTAATGCTAACATTTACGATATTACATGATTTTACTTTTCGAAAACTTATTAAAATATTAATATATTTTTCTTATGAATAGTGAACTAGGCACGCTGTATGTTTGCAACAGCTAGCTTGCCAGCTTAAAGAAAATTATTTTATTTTCTAACTATTTTTATAGGATTTTAAAATTTATGTATATTTTTTGGGTTAAGCTACGAAATAATGTAACTTCTTACTCATTTCGATTTATCACTAGGTAGCCTCTCAGTTTAAAAGAAAATAGCCTTTTTTTCGAACTATTTTTATCGGACTTGAAATTTTATGTTTACCTTTCGGACTATGCTACGAAATATGTGATTTTTAATCATTTCGATTTATCATTTATTTTTACAATAGCCCTTGAATAATACAACTTTTTTTTTATTATAAATTTTTAGCTTTTATATATAGATCATAGTTATTTTTTAGCCCTTTAATTTGTATTTATTACAAACTATATATTCTTTTATTTACTATTTTTATTTTATAACGATTTTTATGATTTGATAATTGTTATAACTTTAACACAAGGTATACTTTTAACTATTTACATATTATGACTAAGTTTTTCCCGCCACAATACACGAGGCTAATTTTCTCGTTATTACTATATAGTATACTTATCACAAAATTATATTTTATTAGTTAATATTATATTATTATATATATTATATTACTATATTTTATTATATTATATAAATATATATTTTATTATATTGTTATATTATAATATATTATTATATTATATTATGATATATTATATTTTTATTACATTATGAGTTCATTACGTAAATCACCTCTACGAATTATCTTAATTTACATATTTCGTCCATAAGTTTAAAAACTTTAATAAATTATCCACTTTTAAAAACCAATTTCGTTTTTCATCCCTAATGTTTGCCTCGAGTTACGGATTTTGTTCCTAAGATAATAGTTAGTATACTTTTACAAGTAAAGACTATTTTGTATTTAAATATTAAAAGTTATTAAGGGTAAGATAGTAAAATGGTTAGTATATTTTTCTAAAATTTATATAAACATATTTATATGACAAGGTAAAATAAATCTAGAGCAAATCACGTTTTATTAACCTTTTGCTTTGATAATCTTATGTTTTTGTTAAATGATTTAGTGGAAAAGTAGTTATTATCGGACGAATAGCATCTCCACAACAAAAGAATGACAAGGTGTCAATAATTCATTAATTGCTTTATTTGTTATCAATTTTTTATTTTAGTTGGTTGTTTTTCTTTTCTATGGGTTGAATAGTCTCATTCTTCTTTATTTAGTTTTAACTTTTTTGTATTTGCTTTGGATTATTGAATGGTTTAATGTTTTACATATATTTTTGTTTTTTCTAGAGGTTCCGTAATTTTCAATGTTAGCAATTATTTCCGTCGCGAAACGCGGACCAACCGTACTCGTTACTGTATAACTATAGAAACAAAACCAAGAAACATTATGTAGATTGTGATTTGTAAATATATGTTAATTATTTATAAATGTATTATAAATCTATTATAGAAAGTTATTGTAGGTTTTTGCTTTCTTTTACAATACAAGTTCTTGATATTTGGTAAAGTCAATAATAGGTAAAGTCACAAAAAGAATATGATGGTAACTTATGGTTAGACTGCATAAATAGGAATCACCCATAACTCGACATATGCGAAATATTAACCGTCGTCTTCCACTTGTACCATTTTGGTTGTTTGTCGGCCGTTAAAGGATTTTTATATAAATTATATACGCTTGTATATTTTATATCATACTTAAACGTACATGGTGTAAATTGGATTACGGTCGGGAATCACCGCATAACACCACAGGTGTGAAACATCAACAATCGTCATCAACTTGTGGCGTTTTTGTTACTTTTCAGCCGTCACGGTCTACCTTTGATCGTTGACAACGTATTAAAGTACATATTTTTACATACGTTAACAATCTCATTTAAGACACTCAATTGATCATCGTACATTTTATAAGGTCAATCTCATGTATTTTGTCATTTCTCAATTAGCAATCAAACAAGTTAAAGAGTTTAAACTGTTGTAGCATAAAAAGAGTTATGGCTGAACCTTTTAAAGACTCTTCATCAGTGTTTTGTAATAAACATTTAGTTCGGATGAACAATGTTCATCACCCGAACTAAATCTTAGTTAGGACATTTCATGAAGACTTTAAGTCGGGTGAAATAACTCTTCACTAGAGTTAGTTTCAAGTTCACCGGAGCTAAAAGTTAAATGAATGTTTTGTTTATTTTTTCACCCGAAGTGTTCTTAAATGAACATAAGGTTTGATGTAATGTATGTAGATAGCGTATGTAGTCTACAAATAGTGGAGAGAGTGTGACAGTTGGAAAAAGCTTATGTGTGAGTGAGAGTACCATTTTGTAACAACTTTTCCCGCCATTTATGGCTTATCAATGGTTGGGTCTTAATGCCTGTCAAACTCTCCTGTGCACCACTAGGTGATGCAACAGTAGTATGAGACCTTCCATCATGGTCATCCTCCTCCTTAAAGACCACCTCCTGGAGCCTGGGAAAGAGCTCATTGTGTTTCCAAAGTAAAGTCTCACCTGAATGTTGTTCAGGTAAGTTGCTTTCAAGTGTAGGTTCAAGGGTCGGTGTAGACACAAGAGAAGGAGGAGTTCTCTTTGTCTTTCTTTTAAAATGTAAAACAACTGGGGCTTAAGTTTTAGATTGAGAAGCAGATATATTGGATGGTGTAGTCACAGATGGAGTGATAGTAGGAACTGCTGATGTATTCACAGTAGAAACAGGAAGATGAGAAGATGAAGCAATATTAGGTGTGGGTTGAGACATAAGTTGAGCACTTTGTCTCTCACCTGAAGAAGGTGTTACGACCAACATTGTAGAGAATAATGTTGTAACATGTCCAGAAAAACTTTTATTTATTCTTTTCATATTTACAAAAACTTTTCTACCATGAGATTTAGGAGGAAAAACAGATTTGGATATAGAAAGATCCTTAATCTCACAGTTAAGTAGAAGTTGTAGAAACCTTGGATGCATAAAAAACTTTTAATCATGATGAGCCAAGTTCCGCAACATACCATCAAAAATTAGTTTTGAAAAATTGAAAAGTTGGCTAGTTGCAAAACAGACCATGGTTGTTGCCAAAGAACTGCCCACTTTATTCCAACCTGTTCTTTTCTGAGAAAGGGATTGTTGCAAAGTATGCTTTAAAAAATTTCATTGAGTAGACAACATTGATTTTTGAAAAGAAGTTGTAGTAAGTTGTCCCTCATATCCCATTCCTTGAAAGTTTTCAAAAAGAGTTTGAGAAGGAATAGTGGTTATACCTCCTTCATCCTGAAGTTGCAGATGAGTTCTAAGAGTGGCTTCAGTCACAGTAATCTCCCTTCCATCCACAGTAGTTGTGATAACAGGGTTATCATTCTGTGTAGAATGAACAACATTAACCCAAAAACGCCTAACATGATCTTCTTGAGTTTCTGTTTTAACCAAATAAGCACAGACATTATGTCCATCAAAGAATTTTAGAGCTTCCATTATTAATTTAGAAAAGATTCAAGACAGTAGCAACTTGATTGGAAAAATTAGGGTTCAACCAATTTGGGGATTTTCGAAAATTTGAATTTTTTGAGTTCGAAACGTTTTTATAGGTCAATTGGTTCAACAAGTTGGACAATTGGAGACTTGACGCGAGCCGTAATTTCAATAATTAGGTCTAATAGTAGATAGCCACGTGTAAAAGTAATTGCAACTTGATATATTGACTTGTCAACGCAGTAGCAACAAAGTAGTTTATTATTTAAAAATTACTCTGCAGTAATAACTGTTGCAGTATTAACACATTAGACAGTATTAACCAGTTCAGCAATAGTAATGAAACTACGTGTCGTACTAACCACTCCAGTAGTAGTAAAGAAACTACGTGTCGTACTAACCAGTCCGGTAATAGTAATGAAACTATGTGTGGTACTAACCAGTCCAATAGTAATAACAAATCGTACTAACAAATAAAGTCTAATATAAAAATACCATTAATGTTGCGGTAATAATATAGTGCAGAACTAAATACTACCGCGGTACCAAAATTGCCAAATAATCTATATTCTGGTCAAAACTTTAATCAAAATCATTTAAGAAAAATATTCAATATTAACTTGTGTCAAAATAATTACATTACAGATATACTCCATCTTTTATAGGTAAACTACTTAAATATATTTCCTTTGAATATAATTTCCAATTTAGAGGGGAAAAAAAAACTAAAATACCAAAAACAAATTTAAACTTCTAGTGTTGGAGGAGCTAAATTAAGATCAAGGTTAAGTTCTCTTTTCGAGTAACTTGTGTCGTTTGCGGTATAATCTGCTACAGACGACGATCCCGAGTCACTCTCCGCCCGACCACCGTTAAAATGTTGATGGATCGGGTATTGTTGTCCGTAAACCATTACACGTTGCGCGTGAGGTAGAAACGCTACCGTCTCTTGATTCTCCTGAACAAAAAACTGATAACCAACAAAACAACGCATGAGATCAAGTTCCACGGGAGCGTGGCTGTGAGTCTCTACGCTAGATGACTCTACAGTACTACTCTGACTATGGTTCACATCATTAAAGGAAGGAGGGAAGTTGATCTTGGCTTTCGATCCACGAAAATTGATGGCGGCAGTGTCGTAGGCACGCGCCGCCGCCTCAGCCGTATCGAAAGTGCCAAGCCAGACGCGGGTTTTGGTACCCGGGTCTCGAATCTCGGCCGCGTAACGTCCCCACGGCCTCTTTCTTACACCACGGTAATGAACTTCATTGACAGCCGCCGTTTTAGGAGAGGTTTCTTTTTTCATAACCATTGTATATTTGTAATTATTATATAATAATGGTTGTGTTTGTAATGAAGTTTGCATAATACAATGGTGGTGTGTTGTTTTTATAGATATAAGAGGGTTTTAGAAAAAGAAGGTGGGGTCAACTAATGGTTTGACTATGAGGCGCCGCCCAAGGGATGAGATGGTTACGTGTCACGCGTTTAAGTAGAATGACAAGCGGCTTCTGTGCCGGCTTTCTCTTTTATATATTTATTGATTGTTTATTTATAATGTTTGGACGGCCGCGTTTTACACTATGCGGGTGTTTGTTTGGCCTTATTAAGTTTTCGGTTTATGTTTTATAAGTTCGAATTTTTTGGTTTATGTAATTGTTTATGGACTTATTACTGTTTATTATGACATAATAAACAGTAATAAGCCCATAAACGATTACATAAACAAAAAAATTCAAGTTTATGAAACATAAACCAAAATATTAAACCATAAACCGTTTATATAAACTCAAACAAACACCCCTATTCCCACGACATTTTGAAAAGGAATCCAACATATCTGATTATAATGTAGGCCTACGGATGTGGTGGGTTACCTTCTAATTCTCTCAAAGACTTTTACGTGCCGCCAGTGCTGGTGCGCTCAAACCTTCTTTAAAACTTGTTTATTTTTTTTCCTAAAATAAACAATATATACTTCTAATAACTACTTGTGGAAATGAATAACAAATTTTAAGCTTTTTTTTTTTTTTTTTTTGATAATACTTAGTTCGTGGATTTATGTGTGTGGTATTACACATGCTTTACAAAATAAAAATGAATGTAATATTAAAATCAGAATTAAATATAAACTAATGGTAAATCAATATTAAATGGAATCAATCTAAGCAATGTTTTAAAATTCGAGGCAACCCGCCCGATTGAATCGTCACTCGAGTGATAAAGTTGTTCAATGCGATTTAAAGTATGTTTTTGGCTCGGTTCGAATCGAGTCACCGCTTTTAATCTTTAAATATTTTTTTATGATGAGATATTAATAATTTGTTGCAAAGAATCAAATCCAGCCCCTCTAACTTTTTGAATAAGACTTTGAAGTGTTAACAACTACACCACAGCGTGCAAATGTTAAAATTTACAAACAAGCATTACATATATATGCTAACTTTTTTTTGGAAACGGCAAATGTTAGTGATTCGGGGCCACATGCGACCCACGAACCATACACCAAAGTTAGTTATAAATCTCCTAATAATCACCTAAGGAGGGACCCCGGAGGCTCGAACCCAAGACCTCCCCTAGGGGGGGACAACCTCCTACCAATGAGACATATATATGCTAACTAGATGTGTTAAATAAATAAAAACTTTTCAGGTTACCAAGTTTAAAACCTATTACCTTAACTTGTGAGACAAAGAGAGCTAAACCAGTGCGACAGAAGCCTTTTCTTGCTTATATTTTGACAATTTATATGTACGTATATTATTTTTTATTTTTAAAGGTTAAAAGTACAATGAGGTTGAACCGGCATTAAAAAAGTTTGGTTTTAGTGACGAAATTTTATAGCGACGACAGTTTTTTTTTCTTCCACTAACGACCTTATTTAGTCACCATTTAAAAAGGTGGTTGCTAAACAAAAAATTAGTGACGAAAAAAGAACCTTATTTGGTCATTAATAAATTAATGACGGACCTATAGTGACGAACCATTCAAATTTGGTCACTAACATCATTAGTGACCAAATATTTCGTGACTAATATTGTTAGTGACCACACAATTGGTCACTATTAGGTTAGTGACCAAATTTTGAGTCGTCATAAACACTATTTTTCTTTAGTCGGTGACCCAACCGTAAATCCGTTTCTACTATAAAATCTGGTTTTAAACCATTGTATCTAAGACAATCTCTAAAAATATATTCTAAGAACTCAATATTCTTTATATTTAGAAATTTTCTTCTAGAGTATTGAATAATAATACCACAAATATACATTATCATTATTTATTTTCTTATAACTATTCTATAATATTATAATTCCTTTAAAGCATGTTTGGTACAAAGAAATGAAACTAGAAAAAAGAAAATGATTTCATTTCTCTTGTTTGGTAGCATAATTAGAGATAAAAACACGGAGAGTTGAATATCTCTAGAAATCAATCCCTTTGTATTTCCATCCAGAAAACTGATACAACAATTAACACCTTGGAATGGGCAACTGCTCAGTTACTATAAAATCCTGAAATGTTGTTTTGATGGAATCGCAAAATGTTACAAACTCATATACGATCTTTGATTGGAAACTTGAAGGAGATATAAGGCCCGAATATGTGGATATGAGCGAAACAAAAATGTTATTCTGCTAGCCATTCTAGTTATAATCTGAGATAATCACGTTAGGAACTCACCCGTAATAACAACAGTTTTTCTTTTGTAAGGATGATGGATCATAGACTCATAGTCATAACAACAACTCGAGTTAGGAGCTCGTTTTGGGATCAAAGTTAACACCAAGGTTTGGCATTAACAGTTAGTCAAGAGCAAATTTTGTTGCCTTCGAGCTTCCATTGACAACTTCTTTTGTTTAGTATTAATTAGAAAATTGTAAATTTCATTTTCAATTGTTTGGATCTTGTTTTTTCATGGGCTAAGTGCATGAGAATGTAACAAACTTTGTGCGATTTGCTATTGTATGTATCCAACTTTCAAAATCTCTATTGTATGTATTCAACTCTTATTTTTTCACAAATGATGTAACGGACCGCATTTTTGCTGACGTGTAACCGGTTTTTTAAATTTAATATTTCTCAAAAAAATCCGGTTCTTACATCATTTGTTAAAAAATAAAAGTTCAATACACACAATAGAAGTTTTGAGAGTTGGATACATACAATAGCAAATCGAACAAAGTTTATTACATTCTCATGCACTTATCCCTTTTTTCATTAACTTTTTTATTATTAATAATTATTTGAAACATATGAAGAAAAAATATTATATAATTAATATGGATTTCGTTTATGTTATCAAACAAGAGAATTTTGTTACATGGTTATTTTTCGGGTCAATTCTATCGCTATTAAATCGTAAAATTCATTTTATTTTCTCAATCAATTTTATTTGTTTAAATTTCTCTCTACCAAACGTATCCTTAGTGTTTTCTGTATAAACTTATCACATAAGAATATAATTTTGAAGTTTAAATCCCTTGGAGTTTTTATTATATAGTATATGGTCGGTGAATGTTTGATTTTAGAGTTTTAAGATTCTTAGAACTTACTTTTCGTACTCTCAGTGATATTGGTGCAAAGATGTATCTTATTAGCTTGTTTAGAATTTTCGCTTTATTTGTGAGTGTCAAGAGTGTCATATGGTTGGTGATTAAATCTTTTTAAGAGTTTTAACATTCTTAAAACTAATTTTTCATACTATAAATATAGATGTTATGGCATCCACGATGGTAGGTCCTATGTAAAGGTTTATTAATTTGACATGTCATGTCATATCGTTAGGGGTGGCAATACTCGACACGACACGAAATCCGACCTTAAATCGATACAAAAATTAACGGGTTAGGTTATATAATCTCAATTCGCCAACCTGTTAACCCGAATTATTTTTATCAAAGTATCCTTCAGGTAGGGTCATATAGACATCCTCACTCAACTCACCATACAAAAAATCATTGTTTATATCCATTTGAAATAAGGTCCGTCCATTAGAGACAGCAAGACTAATGATGCATTGGACAGTGACCATTTTGACAACATGGGAGAAAGTTTCCTCATAGTCAATCCATTCTCTTTGGGAATAACCTTTGGCAACTAGTCTAGCCTTGTATCTTTCAATCTCTCCATTAGCCTTGTATTTTATTTTGAAAAGCCATTTAGATCCTATGACATTGCTATGTTCAGGTTTGTCAACAACATCAAAGGTGTTGTTTCTCATTAGAGCTTCAACCTCAAGATTCATTTCATTAACCCAGTTGGGATCTTTGCATGCTTCAAGGAAGTTTTTTGGTTCAACAGATTTATTTAGACTTGTGGTAAAGCAAAAATTGTCTTTACAAAGTTTGAAGTAGTTGACCACTTTGTCTAGACTGTCTTTTACTTTCCCATTTGGAACATAGTCACCAAATTTCTTAGGAGTTTTAGGGATTCTAGAGGACCTTCTAAGATTGATTTGACCAACCACATCATTTATGGTATGGTTGTTGCCTTCAAGGGGATATGATATCAGCACTTGAAGTTGCAATGGTATCCTCAATTCCAGTAGCACTTGAGCTGTCAGGGATTTTCAGATCAGTACCACTACCATCATCCTCAGTGTCTTTCCCTTCATCACTGGGACTTGGAGAGTCTTGGGTGTCATAAAGATCAAAGAAGTTTAGATGATTTGTTTCAGAAGTTTGACTTGAGATATCATTTTTTATGGCAGTTTTAAAAGGGAATATGGTTTCATAGAATTTGACATCTCTAGAGTATAAGATTTGTTTTGAGTCCAAACTGTATAGTTTGTACCCCTTTTGAAGTTTGTGTAACCAAGAAAGACACATTTTTCAGCTCTTTTGTTAAACTTATCCAAGTTGTTTAATATGGTAGCATAACATAGACACCCAAAGACTTTGAGATGGGAAAGATTTGGACTTAGGCCAAAGATTAAATCATAGGGACAATTACCTCCTAAGACCTGTTGATCAAATAGGTAGCAGTCAAAATACATTCAGACCAAAGATTTAGAGGTATTCCCCCCCTGAAACATAAGGCTTCTAGCAATGTTTAAGAGATGCCTATGTTTTCTCTCGGCAATACCATTTTGTTGGGGGGGTGTAAGCACAAGAGGTTTGGTGGATAATACCACTTTGGCCAAGAAAAGTTTCCAATTTATTGTTAATAAACTCAGTGCCATTATCAGACCTTATGACTTTTATTTTTTAGAGAGTTGATTTTGAAGGAGATTATGAAATAGGACAATTTGGTCAAAGACTTCATCTTTAGATTTTAATAGGTATACCCAAACAGCTCTAGAGAAATCATCTACAATAGTTAACAAATATTTAAACCCTTTTTTACCTGTAATCTTGTAGGGTCCCCAAAGATCCAAATGAATTAGATCACCAACACTATTAGACTTGTGGTCACTGAGAGGAAAGATTTCTCTAGTTTGTTTAGCACAATGACAGATATGACATGGACTTATGCTTGGGTCACCTTCTATGTGAATTTTGTTTTTTAATATGTTTAGGACCTGGTCTGCAGGGTGACCCAATCTGCAGTGCCATAGTTTTTTTTGAAACATAAGAGGAATGCACAAAATTGTTGCACTTAACTGGATTGTTAGTCATGCAATCAAAAAAGTATAGTCCCTCTTTTGCTTTACCAATCCCCAGATTTTTTATGACCTTCAAGCCCTGAATATAACAGTTTTGTTCATCAAAAGTGACAGAAAGTTTGTTATCCCTGGCAAGTTTGTGGACAGACAGAAGACTAACAGTGTAGCCAGGGATGACAAGAACATAAAAAAGAATTATATCATTAGTAAGTTTAAGGTTTCCAATTTTAATGATTTGAGCTTCAGTGCCATTAGGGTGTCCAACTTTAAGGTTTAAATCAGTAACATCGACAACATTTTCAAGTCCTTTCTCAAGCAGTGTCATATGTTGATTTGCACCAGAGTCTATTATCCATCCTTTTGAAAACATTTGATTCCTTTCACAAGAGTTTGAGTTGAAAAACTTATGAAAGTTTTGATTAAAATAGAGATTTTAATTAAAAAACAAACCTACCATGTTGGCATTAGCACCTTGAGGACTTGGTTTGTCATTAATAAAATTGAGAATTTTTTGCATTTGGTCAGTGGTAAAGTTCATGTTCATGTGTCATGCACTATATTCACACTTATTAGCCATGACATTATTATTGTAATTTGTGTTTTTCTTTTTCCAGCCTGGAGGGTACCCCACAATTTTATAACACCTTTCAATGGTGTGACCCACTAAACCATATTTTTGACATTTGTGATTGGGATTTGACCCCCTTTTATTGTTTTCAAACTTTCTATTGTCAAACCTTTTTGAGGGATCAAAGGTTTTTGCAGTAAAAGCAGAGTTTTGACCTTTGTTGGACCCAAAATTAGACTGAGAAGATCCTCTATGGGACTCTTCTCTAGAGATTATAGAAAAAGCAGTTTTGACACTTGGAAGGGGGTCCCTTGTAAGAATGTTACTTCTTAAAGATTGATAAGTATCATCCAAGCCCATAACAAATATGAGGAACCAAGTAGTCAGATAAGTATGCAAATGTTCTTAAAGGTGAACCTGGCCAGGGACAGGATTTTGGAACAAGTCAATCCAAGAGGCTAACCGTCCAATACAAGCCTTAACCAGGGCCTTATCTAGGGCATGTTTCCTCAAAATGACAAAGCCCCTACAAGTATTGAGCCAGGACTTACTCCCAATACTGTAGTGCAAAGAGCAAATAAAGCAGATGCACAATTAGGTAAAGAATTAAGCACATATAAGAAAGCAAGAAGCACACAATTCAAGTAGGGTCCTTGGCTATGGTCCAAGTGTTCTACAGGAGGCAGTTGATCCCTGTTCACACACAGAAACGCCCTGAGAAGGTACTTGCCACAACACAAGGTAGGTTTAGGGGACTTACAAACCAATAACACAAGTGATACCAGATTCAACCAACGGAAAAGATGAGCACAAAGGGGGATAATGATAATCCCCAAATCCTTTTAATCACGAACACCAAGATCGCCCAAACAGACACACTTTATTACCCTTCCGAGGATCAAGTTATATAGGGAAAGACATCCGTCACGAGATTTAGGTTAAAAACCTAGATCAGACAATTTTTTAAGAGAAAAATCCCAAATTGACTCAATTGATCATATAGGTTGATCTGACACAATTAGGGATTTGTATTTAGAGCCGTAACTCTGATACCATGTAGAAAATATGAGAACAAACCAGGAATAACACAAACAGAAATTCAATTATTCTTATAATCAAAGGGTTATAAATAACCAAATGATTAGAACAGTACAAGAGAATGAGACAATACAAACACCTAAAAGATGTATAAGAATGAAGTACCAAATCTGAAAACTAGACAAAGACAATGATTGTATACACAGTACAACTGAGAGAGACAAAGATTGGTCTTTTGTGTGTTCTTCAAAGTGTGTGTATACGTGTGTATTTATACACTTTCACAGCTTCAGCCATTCCGTCACACTTAATGGACATAATGGTCCTTCCTAAAATAGCTTTCCATGAAAGACACAAAGCCCCCTTGATCAGCATATTCATAACAGGTTTGGACCTTTCTGCAATAAACAAAACGTGTGTCAATTGTATGAAATGTTAAATGCCAAGGTTGGAATGAGATATAATTTGCGACGAGCTCGGTTAGCTTATTAGTTTAACTTAGAGTTTGATTGTGTCAAATATAAAAAGGTGAAGGTTCATTTGTAAATCACCAAGATTTGGCGTTTACTACAAAATCACGTCACCAATTAGAAAAGAAACAAAACGAACCGAGTGGAGAGAAATGGAGGAGAAGAAGAAATGGGGATTCCGAGCAAACCCAGGTCTGAATATGAAGTCGGATATAACCATTAGAGGTATGCTTTATATGCTAATGTCAAAACTTAACCAATCAGATAACAGAGCAGTCATCCCTCTTGGTCATGGTGATCCTTCTGCTTTCCCCTGTTTCCGTACTGCTCAAGTTGCAGAGGAAGCCATAGTCGACTCCGTTCGTTCCGCCAAGTTCAACGGTTACTGTCCTACCGTCGGTATTCTCCCTGCTAGAAGGTACTTACCAACTTACTACATTACCTGGAATTAACAAATTGCTATCAAACTTTCTTGTACATTTATTAAGTGGGTGTTTGATATTGCTTAATTACATGGTTTATTTGCTGTAAACGAAAAGACGCAGATAAGCGGAAACACCTATTAAATTTACTAATACATTGTGATATAACATTGCATTATGTTACGATAATATCTTGAAAACTAATGACAAATATACTATTAATGTTCAAAATTTGACATTATATCTTTTATAGGGCTGTAGCAGAGTACCTTTCTCAAGATCTTCCAAATAAGTTATCACCGGATGATGTATTCTTGACACTAGGTTGCACCCAAGCTATTCAGACCATATTAAACGTTCTTGCTGATTCCAAAGCAAACATTCTACTCCCTAAACCAGGGTTTCCATATTATGAAGCTATTGCTCAATCGTGTAATTTGGAAGTCCGTCATTTTGACCTTCTTCCGGATAGAGACTGGGAAGTTGACCTTGATGCAGTCAAAGCACTTGCAGATGAAAATACAGCCGCCATGGTTATAATTAACCCGGGAAATCCGTGTGGAAATGTTTTCACACACCAACATCTACAGGAGGTGTGTTTATTCTTTTGTTTTTGATTTTTGAGTCATGACAGAATCTTACAGGTGAAAGTTTCGACCCGATAATTCAATTTGTGTCGATTTGGGTTGTGTTTCAAACAGGTACTATTAAATTCAAACGGGTCAAACATGTTGAAAGTCACCCACATGAATTTCCAATGCATACAACCATTTAAATCGTTTGTTCGTTGTTGATTAGGATTATTATTGAAATAAATTTGTTTTTCCTCATATGATTTTTATTGATTTATATATATTTCTGTAAATGGACAGAAAAGAGTTTGAGTGTCGATCTAACCAAACACAACCCACGAACCAAGACTTTGTTACTAAAAAGTGACTCACTTTAACCCGAACCTGTTACCCAACCCGCCTGCTCCATCTTTAGTTGTATTATGAAGGAATTCTTAGGGGTTATGAATATGATATTATATTGTTAGGTTGCTGAGACTGCCAAAAAGCTTGGGATATTAGTGATTTCTGATGAAGTTTATGATCATCTTGCTTTTGGGAAAAACCCTTTTGTTCCGATGGGAGTCTTTGGGTCAATTATCCCTGTCATCACCCTTGGTTCCATATCAAAAAGGTGGATCGTTCCTGGTTGGCGGCTAGGGTGGCTTGTCATCAATGATCCTTCTGGCATCCTTAAGGAACACGGGGTTCTCTCTCTTTCTCACAGACATATAGATACATAATCTTTGAGAAAACTTGTATAAACATTGTGCTAACTTTAGATTTATTTTCAGATTATTGACGGCATTACCGGATATCTGAATATATCTAGTGACGCTCCAACGTTTGTTCAGGTTCCTTACGAAAACTATATACATTAACATTCTGAATGTCTAAAAAAAGTTTTATTTTCTCATGCTTTTCTTTCATATGATCTCGGTTTGGTTTTATATGTAGGGAGCGGTTCCTGATATCCTTGGGAAAACCAAAGAGGAATTCTTTAGAAAAATTGTTGGTATCATAAAAGAAGCTGCAGATACTTGTTATGAAGGAATTAAGGATGTCCCTGGTGTCATTTGCCCTAGCAAGCCTGAAGGATCAATGTTTGTCATGGTACGAAACTAAGAACATGTATGCACGCATATATATTTAGATTTTAGATAAATTATGTTATAAGTTCATGTATTTTTATTTACACGTTTATTTAAGTTTTGTTTATAAATTCATCAGTAATTCTTACTTCGGTTTATATTTAAAAGGCGAAACTAGATATGTCAGTCTTCGAGGATATCAAGGATGATATGGACTTTTGTGTCAAGCTTGCTAAAGAAGAATCGGTTATTATCTTACCAGGTATCTATTGTGATTGTTAAATTAATCTCTTTGTATGCCTTACTAGTTAATACTCTGTTGATTCCTAGAATACATATGCATACTTTGATTTTAAACATCCAGCGTACCACTTTTCGAGTTTAAAAAGTAATAAGAATTTTGCTACTCTATTGACCTAAGGATATGTCTCTCTCCATGGTCATTGTCATGGTTATGTCGGTAATCATTTACGATATCTGGGTGTCTTTGACCCATCTGACCAGTTCCTATTTTGACCCGTGGGAGATAAAAATATAACCCAAACCTATTCATTTACCATATTTGCTTCTTTATTGTTCAGGTATAGGTGTAGGACTCAAGAACTGGCTTCGGGTAACATTTGCAATCGACCCTTCATCTCTTGCAGATGGCATCAAAAGGCTTAAAGCTTTTTGTGAAAGGCACTCCAAGAAAGCATAAGGCATCAAAACACTCATAGGATCATTTCTCGTGATCTCCCTAATTTTCCAAAAGAAAGGAAACTTGCTGGATCATCAACTGCTTGTTGAATCGTATATTGTGTATCTTTATTTGTATATGCTTAATATTTATGCACTATTTCATGAATAAATTCCTCGAAGAATATTTGATTGCCATTAAGGAAGATTAAATCTCCTCCCTATTTTCATATGGAACTTTTTTATCCAGACCAAAATGATAAACTACAAATACTCTTTTAAATTTATATTCTGGCTACGCCGCCAAAAAGACCCATAAAAATGAAGCAAATGATTCACTTGACATGCTTAATCGTCTTAACTGTTTGCGACGATTAACAAAAAAAAATTGTGTTAGATAATGTGATGACAACGATGTAGTTGCCGGATCATCAATTTATGTTGTTATTTACATGTCAGAACATACACTACTATTGAGGTTTCGATCTTTGCTGAGTGAAAAAATATTCAATGGTTCTAATAACAATCAAGGTATTATTATCCCGACTTGTGAACATGTTAAATAACAGAGAACAATTATTAGAAAACATTAAAAGTTGGCAGGGATGATTATCCGATACGATTCAAACTTTCCATAACTCAAAAAGTTAACATGTATGCAAACTTATCGTCAAGGGAAAAAGCTTTCTTTGTGCAGTTTTTGGCATTCAAACCAATATCATGTTTGGTGTTCCAAAACTCACAGATGTTGGAAATTAACTCGGTAGGTAGTAATTCAAGATTTCACTAAAATTCAATGGAAGAGCACACAAATACATACTTATAGATCATGAAATACAAGGAAATGCAATCCTCCTTCGGGATTTTATTCAAGTTATAGTGTGGGATCCAACGAGAGGTGGATGATCCAACAAGCTTCCGTTTTTGGAATCTCAGGAGATCACAAGAGATGATCCAATGAGTTTAGCACTTTATGCTTTCTTGGAGTGCCTTTCGCAAAAGGTTTGAAGCCTCTTCATGCCATCTTCAAGAGACGAGGGATCAATAGCAAATGTTACTCGGAGCCAATTCTTGAGTCCTACGGTTATACCTAAACAAGAAAGAGGAAATTAGACTAGTCTCTATGAAAGTAAGCACTAAGCACAAAAAAAATGACTTTTAAATGAAAGCATGCCTTATAAACACCATCTACAATTGAATTTGCATATTACCTGGTAGGATTATAACCGATTCTTCTTTGGCAAGCTTGACACAAAAGTCCACATCATCCTTGATATCCTCAAACATCGAGAGATCAAGTTTCACCTTTTCAACATGAAATAAGTAAGACAAGCTACACACTTGACCAAAATAACATAATTTATCTTAAATTATCAAAACTTTATTTGTGCGTCTATGTCGTTACCATAACAAACATTGATCCTTCAGGTTTGCTTGGGCAAATTACCCCATGCACGTCTTTAATTCCCTCGTAGCACGTATTTGCAGCTTCTTTTATTATATTTCCAATTTTTAAAAAGAAATCCTCTTTGGTTTTCCCAAGGATACCAGGAATTGCTCCCTGCAAACAAAAGAAACCCGAGATCATTAGAAGGATATCATGAAGTACACCGAGATGTTTATACAACATTATCTAGTCCATTTCCTCCTAAAAGATATAAGCAGATGTTTACTAGAAATCTGTTTTTGAGGAAATAGAAGACTGTGAATATTTTTTTAACGAAGAGACCATAACATTAGTAAGGAACCTGAATAAAAGTTGGAGGGTCACAAGATATATTGAGATATCCGGTAATGCAATCAATGATCTGGAAAAAAGAATTATGTCAGCAAAATGCATATTTAAGTTTGCTTAAACAATGAAAATCTATTTGCATTTGAGAAAAAGAGAGAACCCCGTGTTCCTTGAGGATACGATCTGGATCATTAATGACAAGCCACCCAAGGCGCCAACCAGGAACAATCCACCTTTTTGATATGGAACCAAGGGTAATGACAGGGGCGATGGATCCAAAGTTTCCCATCGGAACAAAAGGGTTTTTACCAAAAGCAATATGATCATAAACTTCATCAGAAATTACTAATATTCCAAGCTTCCTCGCAGTCTCAGCAACCTAGCAAAACACCAGAAACTCGTTACAACAAAAGAGAATTCCTTGTTAAACCGGAAATGTAAAAAAGCACACCTTCTGTAGATGTTGATATGTGAAAACATTTCCACAAGGATTTCCGGGGTTAATAATAACCATAGCGACTGTATTTTCATCTGCAAGAGCTTCAACTGCATCAAGGTCAACCTCCCAATCTTTGTCTGGAAGAAGATGAAAATGACGTACTTCAAGTTGACACGATTGAGCAAAAGCTTCATAATACGGAAATCCTGGTTTGGGTAGCAAAATGTTTGCTTTGGAGTCTGCAAGAACCGTTATTATCGTTTGAATAGCTTGTGTACAACCAACAGTCAAAAATACATCATCAGGTGATAGCTTATTTGGAAGATCCTGAGAAAGATACTCCGCTACTGCTCTATAAAAAACAAGTAGTGAAAACGTGAAGAGTTATACATAATATTTACAGTCACATATTTATTCGACACTATTCAAATACCTACAAATATAACTATAAGTATAAGTATACAAAGTATAAAGCAAAGTTATAATAATAAGTACTTTCGTGCGGGAAGCACGCCAACGGTAGGACCATAACCGTTGAATTTAGCCGAACGGAGAGCGTCGGCGATGGCATCTTCTGCAACTTTCGCAGTACGAAAACAGGGGAAAGCAGAAGGATCGCCATGGCCAAGAGGGATGACGGGTCGGGTGGTGTCTGATTGGTTGATATTTGAGTTAAGCATATTAAGAACACCTCTGATGGTGATGTCTGATGCCGTGTTCAGCTCTGAGTTTCCTCTGAATCCCCATTTTTTCTTCGTTGACCCGTTCTCCATCTTTGTTTGCTAGATGTTGCACTTGATAATCTTCTAATCTAATAAACGAATCTAATAAACGGGAGTATTTGATCATGTCATAAGGCTGAGTTGGCATGATATTAGGTCGTCCATCTAGGAAAGAGAGAAGTTTAGTGATGTCATAATCCAATTTATTAAATAAGATATATTTAATATATACATATTGTGTTTATCTATGAGAAAACCAACATGCTTTTTGCTTTTCCCGATTCTTTTTAGGTAAATGAGATTTCATTTTGAATCAAGCCTTTAATCCATGTTTTATTCATTGTAAACTCAAAATGATTTTTTCAATGCAACACTCAAGCCTTTTTATACAGCTTTCTTTTTATATTTATTTTTTCAATCAGAGTAGCATTGCTTTTATTAATTTTTCTTTTAAATAACAGAGGAGCAGGATTTTTTTTTTTAAACTTATCACTATAGACTAATATTTTTTTTAAATAAGTCATTTAAAAGCTATTGCTTATATTAATTTTTTTCTAGCGATTTTAGTTACGCTTCTAATTCAAAACCGTATATCATACGGGCACTAAGCTAGTTGAAACTAAATGAAGCATATATAAAGGGATTAGTTGAAACTAAATTGGAAAAATTATTGCTCATAAATTTATTGATTGATCAAGTGGATTATTAAGAAACGTAAGAAGAAAAAGTAAAATTATATGTGAAAGAAAAATTGGTAACATTATTAGTACTTCGTTTCTTTTTTACAATTGTTATTCATTAAGAAATGTTTAGTATTTGGATAATCGAATTGTTTATTTGGACCATTAGGATTGTACTGCATGGTTTGGTTTTTTGGATTTTTGAATCGGATTGGACCAAAACCGAATAATATTTTGGATTTTGGATTAGTTTTTGGTTCATATAGAAAAACCGAATTTTTCAAATAAACCGAATAAGAATTTATTTACTCTTTATATTTCATAATACATAAATATTTTATTAGTTTGTTCAGTTATAATGGTTTGATACCTATAAGATTAGTATTTTTATTACGTATCAATGAATTAGTGACATTTAACAAAGACTCTCAACTTTTCCTCCTATTTTACAAACACTTTCGTTCAAGACATTTGCGCATAAGTGTCGTTAGAATTATTGGGATATACATTTAGATATCACTAGAAAACCGATTTTTAAAAACTGATCCAACCGAATAGTAATTTGGTTCGGTTCGGTTCGGATCTTAAATTTGTTTGGATGGTGTGGGTTCATATTTTAAAAACCGAAATCCAATCGGATTCAACTATTTGGATCGGATCAAACCGATCCATCCAAACGAACACCCCTATACACATACGAATTAACATTTATTATTTATCATTTTTTTAAATCAGAATATCATTTTTCAGTCAGAATATCATTTTGCTAAATGTTGCACTTAATATGCATGAAAGAATCAAAATTGAAACTAAATGAAGCATATATAAAGGGATTAGTTGAAACTAAATAGGAAAAAGTATTGCTCATAAATTTATTGATTGATCAAGTGGAGTATTAAGAAAGGTAAGAAGAAAAAATAAAATTGTGTGAAAAACAAATTGGTAACATTATTAGTAATTCGTTTTTTTTTTATAATTGTTATTCATTAAATGTTAAGAAATGTTTCCGAATCGTATTAGGCCTTTAGAATCTTGTTCATCATATACATTTTCAATTAATTGGATGTCATTGTTCATCACCCAACTCTAATACTTGATACCTAGCCTTAAGATTTTAATGCAGGCACCAATTTATTGACATTTTCCACATTCTATTTTGAGGCCTTAGTATGTTAGGTAGATTCACTATGTCAATGGATGATGGTAAACAGGACCGAGATCGAGGTTTTGATCCACATAAAAGTTAGGGTAAATTGCATAAATTGTTTGTGTGGTATGTCTAAAGTGTCGATTTAATCGCCAAGGCGAAGAAACAACACTTGTAGTCCCTGTGTTCTAAGATTTTGCCCAAATTCGTCCCTATCAGTTGAATTTAACATACTTTCTTTTAAATATTTTTTAAATTTGACATTTTTAATCCCTAACTTATAATTTAATTTATAAACAATAGCAATTTAAAATTCTATTAAGTTTAGTTTTCTATTTGAGTCTATCTTTCCACATGTTATTATTTTACTTTAATTTTATTAAGTTTTGCCAAATTTCGTAAAAACATAAAATACCTATAATATATTTTTTAAAACCCTACCTATTCTTCTTCTCTGGGCAGTCACGAGGGATCCATTGAGATCGATTCGGATTTAAAATATATATATTTTTTTAAATGTTGTTCGAAGCTTTTATAACTGTCGTCAACACGATAGACGGAAAAAAATAAAGTTCAAAAACTTTGTTAATTAAAAAAAAATCCAAAAAACATTTTGAAAAACGTGTTGAGGTTTTTAAAAAATGACTTAGAGGTGGTTCTCACGTTCTCGCAACATTAATCATTCATATTTTTACATAACCATATATTAATATCTTTATCTCAATTAAATTTGCTCATTTTTTTTTAAATACTAAATATGAATCATTATCATAAATTCATGTGTAAATTTTTAACATATCGACATATAGGTTTAAAAATATTTTTCAATGTACTTCAAAAAACATGTTGATATTCTAAATTTAAGTTAATCATATTACCTTCAGTATTTCATGATATCATGTCTATAACTATATAATACTTTTATATAAATTTTTTTAATATTTTATCATATAATATTTAAAAAAATTATTACATAAATTATTAACTATATACAAATATCAACGCGTATATGTTATACTAGATTATTGTCCCGCGATATCGCTGAAAAAATTAAAGATTAAATCGTAAATTTTATTTTATGTAGATTTTATTTTATTATGAGAAAAATAATGTTATACATATAATACATATAGATTTTTACGTTTATACAAATGTGGTTTATAATTATAATAACATATAACACATTTACTTTTATACACACGTTTTGATAATTTGTATTAGGAGATTTTATAATAATAAGGTAAATCATAGTCCAAATTTAACGATTCTATAAATAAATTATAATTATGTTTTTTATTTTAGTAGAGATGGAATGAAATAGAGAATGTAATTATCTATTGTAAAATGGTGTAAAGTGAAAATAATCTTTGATGACATCATCAAGCTGATCTAACGGCTGACATCAAAGAAGTTAACCCATCAAAGAGACTTTACTTTGTCATGTGGCATTTAATGCCTCTATTTTATTATATATTAAAGATTTGGTATTCATAAGTTAAGATTCTTATTTTTAAGAAATAGACAGTAAAAATACCGATATATAACATTGTGGAAATTTATCTTTTATCAAAATAAATTTATTAGTTCCGGATTAAAAATGTCAAATTTTAAAAATATTTAACAAAAAGTTTGTAAAATCTAACTGATAGGGACGAATTTGGGCAAAACCTTAGCCCATAAGGACTAAAAGTGTTGTTTCCTCCCCTAGGGACTAAATCGACAATTTGGACATACCACATGGACGATTTATGTAATTTACCCTAAAAGTTAAGTTGTGTTTGTTTGATAGCTAGGTTATTGTATAAACATAAATCTATATTTGTTATTATACGTGCAATATTATATACTCGTAATAACTTAAAAAGAATAAATTATTTGTCTTTATTTATCCGCGCTATCGCGAGACAATAATCTAATAAGTTAATAAGAAGAGGGTATGTCGACCCTTGAGGAAAAGAAGAAAAAGATAAAAGTCAAAAAGTAGTGATATGTGGAACAAAACATACACGTTGAAATTTAGTAACACAAAACATACACGTTGAAATTTTTGACGGTATACTACATACATTGTAATTCATTATATATATATAACTTAAAAGAACTGTAAAAGATATATTTGATCATTTATAAAGATCGAAATACATTTGTTGGAGCATAAATGCTTATGTTTGCAGTTAGTATTTAGCTTATAACGTGTCGTGTAGTATGGATGTATTTAGATCGAGTTGTAAAGTGTTGGCGCGTCTATGTAACAGTTACACTACGTAACATTAGTTACGCTCAATTACACTTAGTGTAACTAACAGTTACGCTAAGTGTAACTATCAGTTACACTAATTGTAACTAACAGTTACGCTAAGTGTAATTATCAATTACACTAAGTGTAACTAACAGTTACGCAGCGTAACTATCAGTTACGCAGTGTAACTATCAATTACGTAGCGTAACTGTTTGGGCTTTTTGGTCAAACCTATAAATAGCAGCTATAAGACCAAGAAAGCAAAACAGATTTCTAGAGAGAGAAAGAGGGTTTCGGTTCTAGAGAGAGATACACTTCCGAGAGGTCTAAAGTCGTTTTAATCAATTGTATTTGATATTATTCGTAGTGTTTAACATTACGTTAGTTTTAATAATATCAATCTTTAGTTAAATCGTGAGTTTACTGCTTTATATTCTCTATTTATTCATTCCCGCACTTAAATAGAGTTAGAGTCCAAATTGAGGTTCGAGAAATGCGACCAACAACATTACTTGGAAGAATTTAAACAGATAAAAAATTAACATTTGTATTTATATATTTGTAAACAAAACTAACCATTTAACAAACCTTGTACGTGTTCTTCAAGTTATAGTAATTGCTGAAGATGCTTAAGTAGTTGTTTGGTAGCTGTAGCAAATTTATGCACGACTACTTGCATGGACCCACCTGTCCCTCACTACAAGCCTCAGTTAAAGACTTATAAATATCATATAAGAGAAGAAACATATATATATAGAGGAAAAAGAAGAATGGAGATGATGCAGAAATGGGGTTTTAAGGAAAACAAGGAAGTGCATGCTGCTGCTGCTTTAACTGTTAGAAACATCCTTGGAGACATCATTGGAAACATCGATGAAACAAGGACCGGGAAATCTATGATTCATCTTGGACATGGTGATCCTTCTGTTTATTCTTGCTTCCGAACATCTCCCATAGTTGAAGATGCCTTAGTTAAATCCATTCGATCCGCTAACTTCAACTGTTATGCTCCTGGTGTAGGAATTCAACCAGCAAGAAGGTTTGTTATCTTTCTCTACTTTCAACTGGAAAAAAATACTAGAATGGGTTACAAAACACAAAGCTACCTTTATTTTGTTCATTGTTAGGGCGATCGCTGAACATTTGTCAAGAGAACTTCCTTACAAGTTGAAAACAGATGATGTTTTCCTAACAGTTGGAGCAAACCATGCTATCGAAGTCTTACTAAAGGTTCTTGCTTACCCTGGTGCAAACATACTATTTCCCATACCTAACTATGCACTGTATGAAGCACATACGATGTTTAGTAAACTCCAAGTTCGTCATTTTCATCTCCTACCTGAGAAAGGTTGGGAAGTTGACCTTGATGGTGTCAAAGCATTGGCAGACGATAAAACAGTGGCTATAGTTCTCATCAATCCAGGAAATCCTTGTGGAAATGTGTTCACATTTGAGCATATGGAAAAGGTACTATACTACAACAAAATGTCATTTGTTCACGTATTTTTCTTCACACTAAAAACTATTAATTTCTTCATATTTAAAAATGTGTATAAAAGCTCAACATTTAAAAGTGTGAAGAAATTTATGTAATCCACACTTATCTACGTAGGAAAAAAAATATTCTTTTTAAAGCGTGAAAAAATATAAACCTTGTTACATTTAAAAGTGTGAAAACCAATTTGTTACACCAATTTGCTTCACACTAAAGGAAGTGTGAAAACATTGGGTGTTACAAATTAACCTCCACTTTTTTAAGAGCACTTGGAATGGCCTCGTGGTCACCATCGTTGTCAACCCACAACGAGTGTGGGTGCTCGTTATCATACCGCCCCACCTCGTTGTGGGGGCTCGTTGTCCGGTTCGTTGTTGTTTTTTTTTTTTCCAACGATTAAAATAAAAAATAAAAATTCACAAAACCAAAAAAATCTCACAATCATCCCACAACTCTCATTATCACTCCACCAAAAAAATTCACAACTTAAATTGTGGATTTCACGTCAGCAAAAAATCTCACAAACAATCACTCCCCGCGCTGTAAGTGTGGATAAAACTTGTATTTGTTCACGCTTATAAGTGTGAACATTTTGTTTCGTCAATTATAAGTGTGAAAATTGTTATGAGTTCTTAAATCTGTTCAATTTTTAGGTGTTAAAATTTTTTATACATTTTCAAACGTAAAAGAAATTATAAATTTTTCACATTTATTAAAAGTGTGAAAATGAAGAATTGTGTTGTAGTGAGGTGTCTTTCCAGCTTGTAGCTTCATTTATTTCTACAGCTTTACACTCAAAAAAAAGATACAAGCTATGTGTAAATTGTTAGTTATTTTTCAAATAAAACAATTCAGTTAGGCAAGTTTTGCTCATTTATTTGTGATTGATGACCTACTTTCTTGTTTTGTATTTCTCCATACTTAAAAGATTGCGGAAACAGCAAGACAACTTGGGATTCTTGTGATAGCAGATGAAGTTTATGCCCATCAAGTATTTGGAGACAAACCATTTATTCCCATGGGGGTTTTTGGACACATAGCACCGGTTGTGACTCTCGGGACATTATCAAAACGATGGATTGTTCCTGGTTGGCGTTTTGGTTGGATAGCCATTACTGATCCTATTGGCATTCTTCACAAAACCGGGGTTTTGTTTCTCTAGCCCTCATTAGTTCTCACTACTTTTAATTTCCGTAGAGTGTTTCCATATATCTATATATATATATCATGTTTCCCCTTTGTCTTTCATTTAATATCGTATCAGATTGCTGGTTCCATAAAGAGTTGTCTCGAGCTAACAGCAGATCCACCCACTGTCATTCAGGTATATGATTCCACTTTCTTGGACTCGCTTAATGAAATTTGATACTTAATTCATCGAGTAATCTCCAGGGAGCAGTACCTTGTATCTTGGAGCATACACCAGACTCTTTCTTCATGAATATCAACAAGTTACTAAAGGAGGCAGCGGATATGTTCTATGAGAGACTTAAGGAGATACCCCTTGTCACATGTCCACACAAACCCGAGGGATCAATGTTTGCCATGGTACTATTTTGTGAATCAAGAAATTACATACAAGAATATAAATTTTGAAAATTCTTATGTATTAATTTGCAGGTCAAGATAAATCTATCAGCATTTGATGATGTAGTTGATGATATAGACTTTTGTATGAAATTGGCGAATGAAGAATCTATGATCCTTTTTCCAGGTAAATAAATATGCAATGATCTAACATAGAATTTATGTTTGAAACAATTATAAATAGTAAACTAGCTTAGTACCCGTGTTATACACGAGGTTGGATAAGAAAGTTACGTTAAAGTCGTTAGAAAATAAGAAAAAAATTATGTAACCAGTAGCGTTTTGCATATAAAATATAGGGAAAATGCACTGTATAGTCATCGTACTATTGAAAAAAGTTTATCTAGGTCATTGTACAAATATTGTATTTAAATACATCACTTTAGTAGAATAAAAATTTAAATTATAACCTTAACTTCAAAAAACCGTTCAATTTGATAACTTAGTTTACCTGCTACCTTTTGTTAACCGGTTAGTGTTGTCACGTCATCGTTTTTAACCGGGAAAATATATTGTATGGTCATTGTACTATTCCAAAATGTCTATATGAGTCATTGTACGTTTTTTAGATTTATTTACATTATTATACTTATACGAATAAATTGGTGTAAATATATTCTACAAGTTTATTCTACTGCGGATAAATCTGGTTTTAATTTGGTGTAACTATATTCTACAAGTTTATGAATACGGAATGCGGATAAATTGAAAAAATATTCGAAGTATATGTAGAAAAAATATAAAGATAACATATTATTTCTATTTTAACCTAATATATTATTTCTGATTTTAGTTTTTAATTGTAACAATATTTGTGTAGGGTATGCTCTTGGATTGAAGAACTGGGTTCGAGTAAGTTTTGCAGCGGACCCAAAAGTGCTTGAAGATGCAATTGGGAGGATGAAAGCATTTTGCTTGAGGCATGCAAAACATTAGTACGTATAAAATGTCGCAAATGAATATTATGCATAAACAAATGCAATTAAAGTAATAAAAATTTAAATAATTATGGTTATGTTGCATTAGACTTTTCTAGACACGTTTATAACGCTTTTGTTTAATTTGTGTAACTTCTTTTTTACCGTAACGATTATGTTTCCACGTTTTATTTTCCGGTCTAAGCGACATCTAACAATTAGTCAATGTTTGAATTTAATTTAATTACTTAATATGAAAATGACTGAATACAATAAGTCACGATGACTAATTGTAACTTAAGCTGAAAAATATGATTTAAGTGGACAAAGTCATAGGAGTAATGTTTTCTCATTTAAGTAATGATAATTCATATGCTTTTTAGAAGTTTTATGTATTTATTTATTTTCTCTTTTAACGTATAAAACAAATATCATTAGTTTCTATCTCACTCAAACATTATTTATTAGAACACGCAATATATCTAAACAGGATTTCCCCGCCCACGCCTTTACGGCGTAAAGGTCCGCGAGACAAAAAACATATTTAAACGTTTTTAGGGTAATTGTGTGGAACGGTTTTTCATTCAGCGGTTTTGATTCGTATCATTTAGGTTGTATTTGGTAGGCTAGAATAAAAGAAGTAATGGAATAAAGCATTACAAGAAATTGGGAAAATGTTATTTGTTTTAGATGTAATGGTTAATTGCTATATGAGCATATCAAATGTGAGAACTTTCAACTTTTCAAGGGCCCAATGAACTAATGAAGCAAATATAACAAAAGATAAAAGAAGTAGGTGCAATTTAAAGTTGAATATGGAAAATAGAAATGAAGGGAACAGAGATTATTTTCGTTAGTAGTTTCTAGCACACCCTATCGGGATTATTTTAGGTGTATAAATCACCTCAATCTAAATCGAAACACGTTACACTTCCATTCAAGTTTTAATCATTCTCCATAAAACACTAACAATACGTGATCTATCGGGTCTAATATGAAGAGTAAATAAAACCTAGTATCAACTCAAGATATTGGTCACCAAGGATACCAATACAAAATCAAAAGGTACAAAAATAGAGTTTACCAAATAGTGAAAGAAAAAAAAAATAGGAAATAAGAACTCGAAGGTCAGTCAGATACGTAAACTATTATATCATGTCTATACATTATGATTGTTCAAGTTAAGTAGTTTCTCTTCTTCACCAGATATGTCACTCATCTGAATGTTCTGCTTGGAGTTCATTTTGTTCCACTCATTTTCTACACGGAAGAAAGCCCATTGGAATCTGCGGAAAATCTCCAATGTGGTAATGGCAAAAACTGTAAGATGATTATGACGAAGATGAGCAGATAACTTGTATGTCCAAGTACACCGCAAGATTAAATTGCTTCCTATCACCCAGAAATATACCTGCAAAGTAGGCAAAAACTTATTTCTTGCACCAAATCCAAACTGTGCAGACCTTTTGATATTAAAAACATCAAATAAGAAAGTAAAGGTGGAAAGATAGATATATTTGGCCAAGACTAATGAATTAAAATTTGGCGAATTGGCCGAAACTTCTGCTACATTTTATATGTAATTTAATGCTTTCAACTTTCAAATATGATTACAAGGTATTTGTATTAAATAAATATTGAAAATGTGGTTGTTAATAAACTCAATGGTTATTAAAGCAATTACTATACCCTATTTGACCAGATAGAGAAAATAGCATAACGTTCTTGCATAAACGACACACAGTTTGACTATGAGGTCAGATTACAATAAAAAAATCTGATGTAGGATAGTCAGGGAACCAAAACAGTGGCTAAGGCCCATAGTAGTTGAGCTACTGGATGCGCACTCTTAGTTAAACAGATAAAAAGCAGATTTGCATATTTAGACCTTAACACGTTTTCTAGAGGTGGCAACATGGGCAGGATGGTATTGGGGTTCGGTTAAAACAGTTCATTTTGTGGTACGTGCCAAAACAGCTGAGCCGGGTTGACAGACCCACAACCTTTTTCCCTTTTTTATAAATTGTTATCAGGTTACTTTTGATTAAAAATAATAATATTATAATAATAACCTAAATCTACAGATAAAACAGAAGACATTGCATTAATTTAAAATAGACTTTGCGCAACATTCAAACAGTTGCAACCGTTTTCTTTTAATTATTTTGTATTTGCCTTTGAGATAAAACACACTCAAATCGGCTCTTTCATAAGTCAATGGACTGAAATTGCACTTCTAGGTCTTCATTTGAGTCACGTAGTTGACCCTAACTAGAAATATGAGTATAACTCGTGTAGAATGATATTAACATTAGTTGGTACTTACCCATTTTTGTCCATAAATAATTTGAGAGACGAGATGCGGTTTTGTGAACTTGAAGATTCGAGTAAAGCAGCTGGTGGAAAAGAAGAAAATGGTTATTACCTATTTACATAATAAAAGAAACTAATGCTAGCATATAAAGTGGAAAATAAAAATAAAAAAATATACTATGAAAAAAGAGAAGATTAAGATGTCAAATAAATGATACTCCCTCCAAGCAATTTTCATCTTAAAATTACAACACTTTTATTTGAGGGAAGTTGTCATGCCAAAATTGTTGTTGATTCGGGCACACAAACAATTCCTTATTTTATCGTTGCAGATGGTTATTTTAGGTAACTGACAAATAGTCAAATACTTCATAAAACTATATGGAAAATCTAATGTTATTTCATGTGTCGGAGAGACTATCAAAGATAACATGATCACGTGAATCCTAATAGCACAATCTTTTCTATCTAATAAAGGGGACTCTTCGATTATGTCATATTGCTGACTTGTCGTTATATTAGATTGTCCAACTAGGAAAGATAATGAGATTGATGATGTCATAATCCACTTTCTAAATCATATATATTTTATCTTTTACTAATTTATTTAATTAAATAAAATTTAATTATTACACATTGGTTTATGATATCTACCTTATTTTCAAGTTTTGTCCTTTGTTAATTAGTTTACCGACTTTCTGACTTTCTTATCTTTATCTTTTGAATCTATAAACAACTTTAATAAACAAAAAATTAAAAGACAATTGTTCTTTTTAATAAATTTACTAACTTGTCAAAACCACATTAGATTAAATATTTAATATATTATTAATGAATTTACTTTTTCTATTACTATCTTTGCAAAGAGTGCTTTTTGTTATTTTTTACTAACTTTCTATATAGTTCCGTGTAGTACACGGGCACTAAGCTAGTTTAATCATATTATACGTAAGTATATTCCATGGATAAACTAAAGTTTCAGAGCAGCAATTTTTGGTTTAACACACGTACATTATAGATAATATTAATGAAAATGAAAGCATACTTGCTTTAGGTTTATTTAGGGTATTAAATGCTAATGGATTATATGATGTCTATTTGATAAAAATAAAAAATAAAAAAAATAAAAAAGTCATACCTTAAGTCCCAATCTCGAGTCACATCCCAGTAAAATGAGTACAAAGAATTTAAAAAGCTTGAGAGTAGCCATAGAGGCCGGTAGAAGTTTATCCAATTATCAGGGAAAACATGATACTTCAAGGCAGAAAGAAAAATGACGGGTACAGCAGTTGAATACTTCAATGCTGAAATCATAGAGGAACAATATCATTTTATGTAACATCCAAATAAGGAAAATAAGATGTCCTTCTTTAATCGTTATGCCCACCATCTTGCGCTATATTAACACAACTGATACAGTTAACTCGGGGAATTATCTTGTTTATCCTGTTTATGCTAACTACAGACTCCATGGTCTAGTAAACATAATTGAACGTAATAATGGCAAATTCAACCCATTTATTTAAATACTGGGTTGATTTTAGCAATGCTTATGTCTAACAAACCAAACCAGTAAACCACAAATAATAGGTAAAAGGAAATGGGTCAAACAGGAAGAAAAAAAAAACAGGCCAAAGTGTACCTGTTAATGCAAATCTCCGATATTGTTTTTATTTAAAGACATATTTTATTGTAACAAACTACTCCTAATAATCACTTAACGTCATAACATGTTAACTTTACCATGAGAAAGTGTTTGCGGCTCAAACCAACCTGACCCAGCTTGTTTGCAATGTACTTAAAGATTAGCCATTTTGAATTGAACCTGTTACACACCCCACCCAGCCCTCCTATTTTGCCAACTCGATTAGACCTATATCTTATGAAAACCTAGATGACTAGGCCAAGTAATTTTGATGCGTGTATAACCAAACTAGGGATAACTTTTTGAATATAGATTTTACCATTGAGTAGAGAAGTTTTTTCCTTGGTATCCTTGTATTGCCTCAAACATTGAAAGAGACGGAATATATAAGGCAATACAAGAACGATAGGTATAGAAATAGCATGACTGCCACAAACTGAATCAGCTTCAAACCAAGCAATGGTTGCCACCTGCAAAAGGCAACATGCAATGGGAATGTTTAAGTAATGAAAATTGAAAAGAACTTAAGCATAATTTAGTGACCACTTGTATCAGCTTCAAACTAACCCTGTAAAATAATTGGTCTAAAGTTTAGCTACGATATAATCATACCTTGTCATTAGTTCATGTCGTTCATCATATAATGAACAATATTAAAGTGATCATGGTTTGAATCTGAAATATTATGTCAACTTTTATTTGGGTTTAAAGTTTGAAACACAACACTTCTGAGTTCTAACTATAAAGTCAACTCCTCAAATTGATTTTCTTGCTTAGTACCACACTCCCACTGAATTGACATTAGTGTCTCAGAACAAGAAAGCAACTTCTTGATCACCATTATAGAAAGATATGAAGTCTGACAAAAGTGCTTGAATTTTGTCTTCAAGCATCACAAAGAGAGAATTGTTGCATTTTTTTGGGACAAAGTATGTAATTTTTAAATATGTTTCATCCTGGTGATTAAAGAACTAAGAGGTTATTTTGCATCAACTGTAACTTTTACGTATATTAAAAGTTGGATTTCTAAACATCTTAAAGCTAACCTTCATTGTTTCAAAGAAGATTGTGATTTCATTTAAGATTTCATTCAGGATTGGGATAAATAAGCCTCAAGCCAAAAATATGAAACGGGGAACAACCGAACAACAAACATTTAAGCATTTTAGACAATTTCAACTATTAGCAGTAATCTCTACTAGCAAGTTCATCTGACTAAAATTGAAAGAAGATTGAATACTAACCTGCCTGTGAACCATTCTACATACAGAACGTTCCAAATCTGAAAAGACCTGAACAGCAAAAAGAAAATTCAGGCAGACAAGTTATATCTGTGCTCGTAGATCTATTTCTTGATTGCATGTGATAACCATATTATATAGATAGATCAGTCAAAGTTTCACAGTCAACTTTTTACCATAAATAAATTGTGACGCAAATAAAACTGTTGCGTAAACTAATAATCATCTTTTAGAACACTTCCATTCAGGAAATAGGGTGTTTGGATAATCAATTGACTAAAGTTAGGGAAAGTCAGGCAATTTCACGTTCATCTCATTAATCAATGTTCTTCTAGCTGCACCTTGTCTAATTATCCAAAACTCATTATTTTGACATTCAATAATTATAGTCAGCTTCACTACATAGATGACTACTGCAACTTGCGATAAATCACTTTAGTGCACATTCAAACATTTTTTAGCCAGCTTGACAAATCTTTGACTCCTTGTTTATAAAAAGAAGTTCGGAAATTTTATTTATATCCAACGCTGAGTTTAGAAATTTACATGGCAAGTTGACCAAAAAACAGAATCTGGATGTATTTCAAGAAAAGAAGTTGATGTACCTGTAATTAAAAAAGAACAAAGAAACGGAAGTTTGAAAGTATAGACCCTACCCTCCCAAACTCACTCTTCCGAAATAGAACTTATATGATTCTAAATCAGCATATTATCCTAATTGACCTGAAAAGCCAAACTAATATTAGAGAGTGAATCAATCAAAGTTCATATTTACGTCTCAAAGCTTCCCTTACTCTCTGGATTTTAGCTACTTAGACAAACACCATTAGAAAGCATCTGATTCATCAATTTCTTACGCACACGTTATTACCCACTTACTGTATTAAAAAGACTAATATGTTTAGTATCAACGATTAACTAAATTGCAGTATATCAATGACTTCCAAATACATACCTTTGACATGGAGGTCAGTATATCAGCCACGAAAAAATCAGCAAATGCAATAGCCTGTTGACATCAAGTAAGGCAAGACGTTAATTCATATGTACAAAAAAGGTTCGAATGTTCAATATATCAGCTACTAACAACACTTCACTCTATCAACAACGATACAACATCAAGGTCAGTTTGAATTTATTTATAAATCCATCGATCATGAAAAAGAAAATCAAAACAGTTATGTTCTCATAAACATTCACAGACTTTGAAATACAAGACAAAGTATGATAAGGTAATCCCTATAGACTTGCCTGAAAAGGAAAAACTATTCTCCAAAGTGTCTTCAACAAAAAGAAGCGCGTCGACAAATAAAATATATCAAAGGGGAATATCAGGATAATTGCAACAGCTGTATACAAGAGTACCTGCAGCAGAGCATGTTTAAAATTTACTGTGATCAATTATAATAAACTGTAATCATATAGAAAGTTAGAAATAGGAGATTAAAGTCCACTTCGGCATCGAAAATCCACAACAAAGTATAATAATATGTGCCAACACAGAAGCGGTATAACAGATTAACAATGTAACGAGGTTGTGTTGGGCTCACAAAACCTTTCATTAGAATAAGAAACCTAGTTTATTGCTGTCATCTCTGATGTCCACAAACATATAGTATGAATTTTTCTAAGCGATTACATGCTTTATCCTCACTTTGCTAAGATTTCACAATCTCTATAGATCAGTCTGTTACATATTGCATTTGTTTTCTCTTGAGTTAAAGTCGTCAAAGTGTAACATACTTTCAACAAATATTTATAACTTCATATTATGCCATGTACTTTTGTTTTTGTTCATTTGGCCAATGTAGTTTTAAAAGCGGCAATTTAGGTTAGTGTACTTGAGTCACCATTTTAAAGTTTGTATGATTGGTGGGTGATTTTACTCGTGAGTTATTAATTTAATTTAATGCTATGGATTGACCTAAATAGTAGGCTTAAGAGTCCAGTGACCCAGAACAAAAACAAAAGTACATGACACAAAACATAAATCTGGAGAAAGTACATTATATCCTGACAACTTTAACCATATATCTTCTACTAAATATTATAACAAGATATGCATGTGATTTCTGGAAGGGGTTCTAAATTACCTCCCAGAGCAGTTAGAAAAATAATAATAAAAACAATGCACGTCCTGTAGGCACCAACCCAACTCAACAAAGCCATCTATTGCAAGCAAGTTGGGAGGATAGTAGCCAAAGAATATAAAATTAAACAGAGTACTAATGGCTTATTTACTCTTGCATTTTATAGTCATTCACCTGGTTAGTTACTAATCAATCAAGAATAGAAAATGGCATGAACAAATATTCGTTCAAATGAATATCCAATGTGCAAAAAATGTGAAAGGAAGCATCTATTACACTGGTTGAGATGCAGCCCATGAGACTTCTCCGTGAGAATATAGATAAAGATATGACGTCATGCTGGTTGGAACAATTATTGTCATCCACATAGCGCACTGCAACATAAAATCAAACTATGAGCAACTCCAGAAAAAAAAAAAACTTTCAACCAAAAACTTGAGGGTAATTACAGCATAAGCTTCATAGAAAGGAACCTTGAGAAAAACTATATAAGTAGATAAGTAAACATGGCAATAGGTTCAACAATTACGTAATGAAGACAATAAAATAATAATAATAATGATAACTGGCTGGTGAATGAATATCTAAATAAGAGTAGGGCTGTCTTCATATCTACCTTCCATATTTCCTTATGACTAAGATGATTCTGATCAAGGTCAAAAATCTTCGAATAATTGACGTTAGACTGAGCAAACACCCACAAATTCGCTCCCCAAAACCAAACAGCAGCTGTCTGCAAATGTTTAAATACAACAAATGATAAATTACTGACTGAATTCTCTTATGTTAGAAATAGAACAAACGTAAAATGTTCACTTACCACAAGAAGAAGAGGATTATAATACAAAAACGCCTCATAAAGAAATAGATCCCGTAAATCAACACTCATTCTCATTACCGAATCCCATCCAATCTAATATTTGATAAACATGTATTAGGTATGCAACTAAAGTATACGTAGTCAAAAAATCTTCAAACTCACCTTGCAACAACAGAATCCCCATAAAAAGAACAGCATCACCTGTTATACAACAATATTTTCAACATTATCAAAAAAAACGAAACCTCGTAAACTGAGCCTTAAGTCTAAGGATAGGATATTGATGGAATTCGAATATTGAGAGAAGTAAAAGGATCACAAACAGATAAGCAAAAAACTTCAAATTAGCTACGTATGTATACCAATCTCCGTCAAAATCTAGATTAACATTATCTAATTTCTTTAACATCAAAAGAGGGACATTTGTATTCAGTTTTGGCCTTTATCTAATCAAAAAGTATAAACTCGATACCTTAAGTCTCCAAAGCAAAACGGGAGACGGTAACATTACAGCAGTAGTCAAGGGTGTGCCTGCTGCAAGCTTCATATCAGTTGTCTCTATTAAACGAAACAACGCAATTTAATTTAAAAACAAACAAACAAAAAAAAAAAAAACAACTAAATGAATTCTGAGAGATGAACTGACCAAGGTCCGAAAACAATTGACGACTTCCGGATTTACGGAGATGTGGACTGTTAGCAGGAAGAGTCACCACATGACCTCCAAACATAGATAACAGCAACAGCAGCAGGATGAGGATCTATAGTATACTATCTATGATTATCAAATACTTTACAAATATCAAAATCTGCAATTAAAAAAATACATTATGCGGAAATTAACAACAAATTAGATGTTTAGAAATTGAAGATGAAATAGTAGATTAATTAATAAAGCAATGAGATGAGATTAAGTTGCTTACGGAATTAGGGTTTTCGGATTGATAAATGCAATATGAGAGAGATATGAATTGCGGGATCTCCTGCTGCTGGATCTCGCGTAGAATTTTAGGGATATGTGAGAATTAAGGAAAACAATTAAAGAGACAGAGGTATTGAGTAAAAGATTAGCAAACACACTAATTAAATCATAAAAATAACTTAAATTACACAATTAAATCTTTAGACTTAACTTTAGACTTACAATCATTTTTGACAATCTTCGTATAAAATATTTAAATTAGAAAGAAAATCTATTTTGATGTCCACAACTTGTTATGTGAAATTATGTTTGTATTTTATAAATGTGAACTTCTATTTTATGTTTCATATTTTTTGGATAATTTTTTGTTAATGGAGAACAAGATAAAAACCCGATTCAATTGTTTTGATGATAGTTTTTGTGTTTTGACAAAAAATTCTCGAATGGGTTAATAATTTGTTTCAGGCCATCAAATTTCGATGATTCAATCTTTTAAATTGATTAAGCGTGTCAATCGAGTCTTCTAGATCTTCTAATTTTCTTTATGCTTGATCTTTATTACAATGAAGTGTTACCTTTCATCTTTGTCAATTGTAAAGTCTATTTGATAACCAAAATACTTTTTTTTCATGATAAAAAATTGATGTCGAGAATCCATTAAAAGTTTAATAAAGAAGTCACAAGTTTGGAAATTTGAAGTAAAAACCAAGTAAGCTTGACCCGTACATCACACGCTTGAATAATCGTTGTTCCGAAACTTGTTGAACAAAATGCTGAAAAATAGCACCGTTGTAGTCACTTTTCAAAGTCGATTCTAGAAATATATATTTCGTAATATTTGGACACTTAAAACTTGTTAAAATAAAGCTTAATCACTATATAAAATTTTGCTAGAAAAAATAAATTTCATTGTAGAAACTCGTGTTTCGTAGATTCGTCTCTAATGTGAAAACATGGAAGAAACTTCGCTTTTTTCTAGATTATTTTTACTCTTTTTTTTTAGTGAAGCTTGAAATTCGACATTTCCAATTGATCCTTATATTTAGTGTTCGTTTACAAAAATTGTCGTTCTAACACGTTCTAATGTGTTCTCATGATGCTTGTTCGAATGGGTTGTGTATTTATCCGAATGAAATGTCTTGTTCGAATGTGAATAAATTTGGTTCGAACTGAGTTTGTTCGAATGTGTATAATTTCGTTCGAATGTGTACAATTTGGTTCGAAGGAGGAGTCTATTTGAATGTGTAGAATTTGGTTCGAATGTGTACAATATGGTTCGAATGGGAAGTCTATTCGAATATGTACAATTTGGTCCGAATGTGTACAAATTTCCCGCATGAGATTTTGGTTCGAATCTGTTCAATTCTATTCAAAGTAGTGTAAAAGTGTTCGAATGAGATTTTGGTTGGAATCAGTACAATTCTATTCGAAGTAAAAGAGTTCGAATGTGGTTTTGGCTTGTGTCAATGCAATTTGGTTCTTGTATACACTATTTGGTTCGAATGAAGACAAATATGTTCGAATCGTATCCTTGTTCGTGCGAGCACATTTCCATTTGTGTATGTGTAATTATGTCCGTGCTAGTTAAAAACCATTCAATTCGTGTCTTTGAATTTCTATTCGGACTGGTGTAAAACCCTTCGATACGAGCCCTCCATTCGTGTCTTTGGATTTCTCTTCGAAGGGGAGTGTTTTCGAGCACCATGCTCTGATACCAATAATTGGATTAGCATTAAGCTTCAAAGGTTACATATACCCTTTATTTAATAAGTACAAAATTTAAACTAAAAAACTTTATTTCTCTCTCTATACTTTGTGAGGTCTAATCAATCTCCAAAGCTAAATACTCAATGTATGGAATCAATAACAGGTTGCGGAATCACAAGTTATTGATTAAGCTAACTGAATTAGAGCAAGGAATTCAACAATGGAAGTTATTATTTTCAAAGCCTTAAATGGAGGGAAAGTTTGTTACAGAGATATTAATTCAACAACTCACACTTTTTTGGAACTCCTCTCACCACTATTTAAAGACTAAGCTATCTAACTATTACATTATAATAACCCTTATGTTTATTTAAAAACACTTCGGGTGAAGTAATAATTAAAACATGATTTAACTTTAGTTCGCGTGAACTTGAACTTAACTCTAGTGAAGAGTTAGTTCACCCGACCTAAAGTCTTCCTGATATTACACTCTAATATTTAGTTCGGGTGATGAGCAATGTTCACCGAACTAAATATCTAACACTATACAATATGATTAAGACCTTTGGAAGCTTCAACATCAATCCTATATGCTCCAACAATCTTCCCATTAGATGATGCTTCCAAAATCTTCATCTTGCTAATATAAACTCCTTCCGATCTTCCAAATAACAATCAATCTCTACCTTTTGTCTCTTGTACCCATTCTGATTTTATCAACCTCCCAAGCTACAACCTCAAGAGCCATCCTTCTTTCTTTATCATCGGGTTGTAGTTTATCAAGTGGAAGGTTGAGCAAGAATATCATCATTAGAGAGTTCTCTTAGATCAGCATTTTCATAGAGCCTCTCATCCTCACAATCTTGTATGCTCAAAACAATCTCATCATTCTCATAGTCTACCCACCATCCGAGTATCTTGGGCTTTTGATGCACAAGTTTGACTTTCTTCACGAGAGCAATAAACATAGTCATCCTTTTCCTTTTTGCTCTGAATTTCTTTCCAAAGTTGGAAAAATCAGTCTTAGCACATTCATGAATGAACCTCTCATAATCATATCCATGAGCATATTGACCATGGTTCACGATCTTCAACTGACAGAGTTTTTTGGCATCTTTCACACAGATTGCATAAGTTTCTCAGTTGTGTCAAATGATTGAGTCATTGTTCCAGTTCTGATTTTTCTCTTGGTAACAATTGCACCAGTATAATGATCTAACCTCCAACCATCTATAGGTGGAAGAATACCTCTCTTCATGTTCATCAGTTCTTTTCTTTCAGCCCTCAACTCCTCTTGGGATACATTCTTTATTCTAGATCCTAAAGCATTGTCTTCTCCTTAAACTGGAACATCAGCAGCATCAATGGGAAACCCATATTGATCTAAATCACCTCCATCTGCTAATTCTTCAATCATAGCTGTAACAGCAGGATCATCTACATAATAATATTATGGCAGTGTAGATTTAGAAGATTGAGCAGGAACTAGGTCTTCTTGTTGAGTCTTTTTAAACCAAGACTCCTTCTCCATATACTCAGCAAAAGGATCATCTTCTTGCTTCACCTTAGTCTTTGATTGCACATCTTGAATCTGTTTCTCAACTAGAGACTTCAATGTGACATTCTGACTTGGATAACTGTTTTTGTAGAAGACCCCTCACCAGTTTGAACAGAAGGAGCAATTTGAGCTTCAGTTGCTTCTGTTCTTTGACTTTCAACATTGACCTCAACATTCTCATAAGCTCTTTCAGTTTGTCTTTTGTTCAGCTCATCCTCTATCTTCTTTTCTCTTTTAGATTTCAATTCACTTACCATGACCTTAGTTTGAATATCTAGCCAGTTTTTCTCCAGGGTCTCAATCTTCATTTTCCCCACTGATCTAGATGACAATCCACCAACAACCACCAAGTAGTTCTTCATATAAAGTTTGTAATTCTTCTCTGAGAACTTATTTTTGTATTCTAGCATCTTCTTCTTCAGATTGATCACCTTAGAAGGTACTAGCTTTGATGCTTTTAATGCTCTACTCTTCACTCTCCCTCCTTGTTTAATATTGCTTCCAACCTTGGGAGTTTCTTTAACTATTCTCTCTACTTCTTCCTCTTTTACAGTCACTTCAACACTCTCATCACCTTCCTTGTCACTATCAATCTCTATCACCACTTTCTCTCCTCCCAATTCTTCATTCCACTGATTATTTATGTCAAATGCATGTACAGAAACAGGGTACCTTTCCTTGATATAAACAGTGAAAGTCTCTGCTGCATTGACATCAAAAATCCCTTCATACAGCCCCTAAAAGTTTTTTTCAATCGTCTCTTGATCTATTACTTATCCAAATTGATCAACAGCTCTAAATTTCTTGATATTCTTTTCAGCTTCAACACTTTCAATTTCATCTTCATCACCAGAATTAATAAGTTCCTCACCCGATTTAAACTCTACATCACCAGCTTAAACAACTTTTCATCAGATGTAAATTTTCCTTCACCAGATGTAATAATTTCTTCACCAGATGTAAAAATTTCTTCACCAGATGTAAACTCTGTGATTTTTTCCTTTCCTTTTGAACTCCCAGCCTTCTCCAAATCTTCTACAATCTTTCCCACTACGAATAGATCAATCTCAGCTTCCTCATTAATACTTTCACTGCTCTCCATTCTAACTTCAGCTTCAGCTTCAACATGTTCTTCTTCTATCACCACTAGTCTTTCCTCAGCTTCAACTTCAACATTAATCTCAGTTTTATCTCCCCCTATTTTGGATGCATCATCCATAGGAAGATATTTTACGCACTTTTTCCTTAATTGCTCTCTGATAACTACATTTGAAGCATCCTTCTGAGCAGTTGAAACAGTTGTAGACACAGGTGGAATCTGAGAAGTGACAGTATGTGAGGCAGCCAGATTAGGCAGGGCTTGGCTCTACTCAACTGTATAAAACCAATTTTCTCTTTCATCACTCCCGTGAGCTTGCTGAGCAATAGGTGATTGAGGTGGAGGTGATGGAATAGGAATAACAGGTGACTCAGGTTGATCAACCTCCACTTGTTGTTGTTGTTGTTGCTCTTCTTGTTGTTGTTGTTGTTGTTGTTCTTATTGTTGTACATTCTCTCCCCACTGGCCTTGTAGCTCCAAAAACATCTGTATAGCTACCCTTGCCTGATTTATCATTGGTGGGAAGAAAGGAGTGAACTGTCCTGAGAATACCACTCTTGCTTTAGGAAAAGATTTTCTCATATTATTCATGATTTTTCAGTTCATGTTCTCATCCTTAAGTGTAGGACCTTCTAGCATCAGTCCCTGAACTTCATATTGCAAGATGATCTGAAGGAATCTTGGATAAAGAAGAAATTTATGTGAACATCCTTCAGCCATTCTCTGCATGCAGTCCATGATGAATTCAGAGAAGTTAAACCTCCTTTGAGTGATCGTACAAACAAAAGCAGAGGCCAATGTTTGATTCAACTCATCAAACCCCCAGACCTTCCCGATATGCAGCAAACCAGTACATGGATAAGATATCTCCAGTTGAATGAGACTCTTGTCTTATTCACCATACTCTCTGTGAAATCACCCTCATACCCAGTTTGTCTACACACATTCCTTATTTCTTCCATCTCCAATCTCTCTACACCACCAACACCATCAACTGTAATACCCTCCTCAAAACATCTTCAATGATAGTAACATTCTCCATTTGTACAGTTGATGTAACAGTCCTCACTCCGTTTACAATGGCAAACCTTGCATTCTGCCAGAACTCCAGGAGTACATCTCTATATAGAACATGACTCTCTAAAATAGAAAATCTAAGGTTTGAGTTGATTAGAAATCCTAAAATCAGCTTCCAATCCTCATCAACTTCATAATGGCCCATATCCAAAAATGCAGCAACATTATGTTTTGGTTTATAAGGGAAAGCCATATGAAATCAGTTACAAATCATTAGTATTCAATCAAAAGTATAAACTGAATAAACATATATAATAAAAATTAAAAATACCTTAATGAACTCAGAAAACAGAGGAATAATACTCTAAAACCGGAAAAACCCTAAAAACTATCTCAAAGGCGCTAAAAATCTATAGAAAAGCTCTAAAGGAAATCGACAGTGAAATGAAATGGTAAGAAATTTTATTGAGATTAGCAATTTTGATCCGGATAATAGATGCAATTTGCATGAATTGAAAAAGATTATCTAAAGTTAAAAGTACTAAAAATAAATTAAGAGAAAATATTATATTTAATTTCCCACCAAAAAGTCATCCGACCTAAGTAATAGTGTCTCAGAGTTAAAATTAAACAAAATTATACCCGACCTAAAAGTTAAAGAACCCGACTTAAACTTATGGTCAAAATAGTCAACTCAAGTACCAGATTTAAATAAATTTAATACCCGAGATAAAAATATGGCCAACAAAGTAAAAGTTATTGCCAGACATAAATTAGATCAACACCCGACCTAATATTTTATTACCCGAATTAGATTAAATCAAAATTAACTCAGTTAAATCTTTATGGGTTAAATTCTTAACACTAGAATTGAAACATTTCAAACCATCAGTTAATCTTGAAATTGTTTAAAAAGCAAAATTTCAATTTCAGAAATCAAAAACTATATCCCAAGACTCCACAAATTAGTTCATATGAGCAAATTTGCTTCAGAAATAAATGTTTTATAAAATGCAGAAACTTGTATTTTTATTAGAATTCAACCTGTGTCAAAAATTCATAAATTGCAGGTTTTAATAATATAAAAATGACATGATATATAATCAAACTTATTCAATTCTTGTCAAGTAAAAATAAATAAAAATTAATATTTTACTTAAATATGGCATATATACCTAATTGTCATTAAAACAGAGCAGTTTTATGACATATTTTAACCAAAGAATTTATATGAACACATGAATAATCTTCAATTTTTATTGAGAGTCCCCAAAATATGATTTCGCAACCTTATAAACTGCTTTTTCTCTCAAGATATTTTTGATTATAAATATATTTTTATGTTCAAAATTAGACTTAGTACTATTGTTCAACTCATTCCCCTGTCTCTGCCGTTTATCAATTTAGCATCAAGGATCTAAGAGGACAATAGACTAGTTTATTAAAGAATTTGGACTTATTCATCTGTCTCCTGCCGTTTATCAAGTTAGCATCAAGAATCTCAAAGTCAATAAATTATTAAAAATCACTTTAAAACTTTATAGTTTTTATGATAAATAGATTTAAATGCCATTATTTACTGAAAATATATATTTTCTTGGTTTTTCTACTTGACAATCACTGATTTCCCATTTGACAGTTATCAATTTTAATGACTTTATGTAATGTATAAACCACATATTGCTAAAGGTTTCAAAATACAAGACTATGTGCATTTTTGAAAACATTTGGTTTCAATAAATTCTTTACAAGAATATGTGCATTTTTACCAGACTTAAAAAGAAACACTATCAGACTTAAAAAGAAAAACACTACCAAACTTAAAATTTTTACCAGACATAAAAAGAAAACACTCCCATATCTAAAAATATTTTTGATTTTATCCATTTTCTCCCCCTCTTTTTGTATTTTGAAATAAAAAGAAAACAAAATGCAAAAAGATATGTACAAAAATAGTTTGAAGAAACACTCAATCAAGATTCATGAGACCAATAGCCTGAACAAGAAAATTGAATCTTGAAACATCAAATGCCTTTGTGAAAAGGTCTGCTAATTGGAGGTCTGTGTGAATCTTAACCATATGAATCAAGTGTTTTTCAAAACAGTCTCTTATGAAGTGGTGTATAATCTCAATATGTTTTGTCTTAGAATGTTGGACAGGGTTCTTAGTAATGAACATTGCAGCAGTAAAACCTGGGAAGTACAAGAACCAACAACAATGTATTCTGTTTCAACAGAGGATTGAGAAACAGAGGTTTGTTTCTTGCATTGCCAAGAGACTAGCCTATTTCCTAAAAACTGGCACCCTCCTGTAGGAGATTCCCTATTCAAGTTGCAACCTCCATAATCACTGTCAGTGTAGGCATATGATGTGTAAAATCTAGTCTTAAAACTCAACCTACCATTTCACGTAATTACACACTTATAGGCAGTGGACCTATTCGTATATAATATAGTTTAAAGCAAGTAAAGGTTCGAACTCAGGGACTAATTTGGAAAACAACACCACTCAAACGAAACCGTCGGCTTAGCCGCTAAGGCCTAAAGTCAACAAAATCAACATGAAGAAACCCCACCTAAGGTTGGACAAAGTATTTATGTTTACAAATTGTAAACCTTATTCTTAATTATGATTCCTAACTCTTGACCAAAAATCTGTGGAGTTCTAATAGTTGCAAGAGATTGAAGATTGTTGTTGTTTCAGTTTGGTTATTACACATACTATCAATTAATTATCAACTATTTTTGACTTCCAAGTGTTGGGGATTGAAAAGTATGGATGAAACTATGACATCTTAAAAGTGTGTGTTCATGATCTGAATGTTTAAGTCGGGTGAACTAAGTTCATCACCCGACTTAAATATAAAAAGTCACTCAGTAAAGAATTTAACTCGGAAAGCTAACTAGAGTTCATCAGAGTTAAATTTAAACTAAAGATTACGTTAGTCAACACAAGTCAACGTTGAAGATTATAACTCTGATGATGAAGACTCTACCTCCGAGTTAAAGTGAACAGCTTCAGAGTTAAAATTAAGATGAAGACTTAGTTGTTATTAGTATAATTTTATGTTATGATGTCTATCAATAGTGTGATGTGTGAGTAGAGTAAGTTGTCTTTGTACCCAGACTCACTATGAGTGTCGTCGAGCTTAAACAGATTCATGTAACGGATTTTCCCACCAAATCATACTATGAATGATATCTAAACAATTCAACTTTGAATTAATCAAATCCTTAATTACAATTACTTGTTTTGATTCAGTCAGATCATGAGATTCCGCATCATGATCTGATCATACGATTCACTGAATAAGAGCGTAAGGATCCTTTTTAGTCTTGTCAACAAGGCACCATCAGCGCAGAATGTGAGCACTCCTGCACTATACGGCTTTTTTGTGTCGCCCTATCTTGCTGGAGGCAGATTTCGAAAAAAAAAGGTTGTTTTTTAGGTTCTCGCGTCCCTGTACCAAAATGGATGGGTGAGTTCGGTTTGAGTGTTCATCGATCGGGTGGATCTATATGCTCCGGGGTGGTGAGACGAGGTGTAGCGCATAGTCAGCGTAGGTCAGGTCCAGAATCAAAATACAAAATAACTTTTTTCTTGTAGTAAATTCTTTGGGACAATTTCATGAGCTAACTTAGTGAAACATATAATTCTATTTAAATGTATATCTTGAGAAAAAAAAAATGAGATATCCGTTGGACACATTGTCCGATCTACGACATCCATTCTATCCTCAATGAGTTCTTTATATTTCATTTAACTTTTCCCAATATAAGTAAACAACAAGCACTATCAAATCTCACCTATATAATCTAATAAATATAGGAGAGTTTACGCTTGTGTCATATGACTGATGTGGCGCAATATTAGATAGTCTACATAGGATAGATGTTAAGTTTGATGATGTTATAATTGAAATTATTTTAATGTATTTTTATTTACTTAAATCCCCTATCTAATAAATGGGAGTTTACGCTTGTGTCATACGGTTGATATGGCGCAATATTAGATAATCTACATAGGATCGATGTTAAGTTTGATGATGTCATAATTAAAATTATTTTAATGTATTTTTATTTACTTAAATCGGATTCACAAAAGATCAGTTAATATTCATTGTTTTTAACGATGAAGAAAGAGAGGGTTTTTATGTTCCTTATTAAAAAATGAAAGGGCTTTTTGAATATAGCCTCGCTTATCTATACTATTATATAAATAGTTTCTCCAAAAGTCATAATCTCTTAATTTTAAGTAATTGAAATTACTTTGTTACCCTTAATGACTACTTTTAAGAATTCAAAATAATTAATATATTTGAATCTATACTATTATATAAAGAGTTTATCCAAAAGTCTTAATATCTTAATTTTAAGTAATTGAAATTACTTTGTTACCCTTAATGACAACTTTTAAGAATTCAAAATAATTAATATATTTAGAATGTTATTAAAGATATTAACTTATATATTTATAACAATTTATATATTTACAATTCATCTACTTTTACAAATAATAAGTATTTATATATAAAAAAATGTCAATTACGTTTATTATCTTCCATTATGATATTCAAACATTCAAAGTCATGTCTAATACTGATACGGTGTTTATATGAGTTTAATCTATACTATTATATAAAGAGTTTCTCCAAAAGTCTTAATCTCTTAATTTTAAGTAATTGAAATTACTTTGTTACCCTTTTAATGACAACTTTTAAGAATTCAAAATAATTAATATATTTGAAATGTTATGAAAGATGTTAACTTATATATTTATAATAATTTATATATTTACAATCCTTCTACTTTTACATATAGTAAGTATTTATATATAAAAAATGTCAATTACGTTTATTATCTTCTATTACAACATTCAAACATTCAAAGTCATGTCTAAATATTGATACGGTGGTTATATGAGTTTAAAAGGTTTAACGAGATATAATTTTTTATATAGCTAATCTATACTATTATATAAAGAGTTTCTCCAAAAGTTTTAATCCCTTAATTTTAAGGAATTGAAATTACATTTTTTTTACCCGTATTGACAACTTTTAAAAATTTATCTATATTTTTATATTAAGAGTTTATCAAAATTAAGAGGGAAAAGAAATTGAGAAACAATTACCATTTAAACCGAATGTTCAAACCATAAAACTTGCTACATGATTATTTCTAAGGTCCGAATGACCGAACCAAAAACTATTACATGATGTAATTTACATCGAACAAATATATTAACCGATGAATGAGAAACTCTCATCAATGTTTTCTAATAAAATTTAATCGAACAATAATTTTTTACCGCCGCTGCATCGCGTGGGTTCTATACTATATCTTTATAAATTTCTTGAAAACTCACATCTTGTTGGGTACGTTTCTCACTGCCAATAAGGTTTGACAAAATTTAAATTTTTGGCAGTGTATTTCTCCATTATCAAGACTGTCTTTTAAACAAACATTTTGAAATCTCTCTTTTTCTATTATCAAAATTTTGAATTTGTTTTTCTGTTCATCAGTAGATCTGCATCAATAAACCCTAAACTTGATCTTAGCACATCATCGATATCTCTATTAGGTACCCTTACCTTTTTAATGTTTTGATGAAACCCTAATTTGAAAGTTAATAATTTTGGGCGCTTTGTATATTTTTTCAAGGGTGGGTCTATTTTGTTCGGTTAGGATCGAGCAAGGAGAGTAGCTTTATCGAAAAGTGCCTCTTAGCCCCGAGAGCCTCGAACCCGATACCTCCCACAGTTAGGCAGCATGCTATAACCACTTAGGCAAGCCCTTGTGATCGAGCAAGAGAGTAGAGGACGCCAAATTCAAGTTATATCTATGCAAATTATAAACATAGATGATTATATTAGTATTTTAAATTAAATCAGACAAAGTTATACTCATTGTTGTTTTGCTTTTTTCTATCAATTTATTACATCTTCATCTTCATTTGTTTTTTTAGATTTTTAATTTTTTGTTGTTTTGACTTTATAAGATCATAAACATGGATGATTATATTAGTACTTTACATTAAATCAGTTATGATTTTTACTCGCATATTTCAGCTCCAATTTAGAGTAAGTCTTCTTCGAAAAGAGGTGACGTTGGATTTAAACCGAATGAAGATTTATATGAGGTACACATTTGATTCCTATATCATTGCTTGCAGTAGTGGTTTCTTTTTCACTACTCGAAACATCCAGATTTAGTACTGATTTAAATAAACATCTCTTTAATAATGGTCGAAAAGGGTGGGCATAGTTAACCTAACAAATTTCCGTATGTTCTTTTGAGATTAGACAAAAAAAATACTTTTTTTCGAAAATATATGTTTGAAAATTTAATCCTTTAAAGACATTTTGAATCAATTTACCCGTTATTTCTATTTGAGATACTAAATATACTAATTCAACACATTTTTATGTAAATGGATTAAAATCAACACATATGGTGACAATCATATAGATACTCATAACAATTTGCATGTATATAAAATGCTTCAAAAAGACAACATTGAATAAGTGACACACATCATGATTTCGTAAGAGCTTGTGAGTATACATACAAAAGGACATAAGGCAGCGCTTCATTGTGATTTACAATGATGATCATACTGAAGTATGGAAAGTGAATCAAGTTTCTTGAGATGGAAATTTACTTTATATATGACATCATTCTTGTAGCTAGGTATCCCAAAAGCTGTTTTGTTAAGATTGTAAATTAGCTATATGATGGGAATTTACAAATAATGTCTCATAACCGTAGTTTTTCTATATGAATACAATTTATACAATTCAAACTATTTACTACGAGTCTTTATTCTAGAAATTTCAAAATATATATCAGAAGAGTTATCATAAATTAATTTGTTTTTACAGACATTTTGATTATTTAAATTATGCATTTTTGTTTTCTAGTTATTTAACATTACTTTATTATAAAACACCTTTATTATAAAACACCGTGTATTGTAAGGATAATAAGCTAGTATATACCAGAGAAGGAGGTCAAAAGATACTTTCAACACTATCTAAGGGGTGTTTGTTTTGACATATATAAGCAGCTTATGGCTTATTAACAATTACATAAGCAAGAAAATTTGAGCTTATGAAACATAAGCTGAAATGTCAATAAACCATAAGCCACTTATATAAGCTCAAACAAACACACTCCAGCAACAATAAAATATTCATTTACAACAGGAAATCGTAAGTTTTTCAATTATCTCTGCTCACAACTAAGAACTTTCAATGCGGTGGATATGTCTTGGTATGTAACTACATCGGAAAACAGAAATGAAAATATTAATAAAATGTTAAAAACGAAATATTGTGTAAATAGAAATCATGTAGTTTAAATGTATGAGGAGTTTCCCGGATAAAATGGTATTAGAAGACCAGTTATCAGAATGGCCACATTTATTATTAATATTGCATCCGAGCCATTACACCGTGAGGAACCAATTTAATCCTCCAGAATTGGTATTTGGATGCATTTAATATATAAAGAGAAATATCCAAATTGAATTGATTTATCCACTGCCCTAATAACACCCCTACGGTGCTTTAAATCATCATGGCAATCAAAATCATTCCAACATAAGAGCCTCAGTGTGTGTAACAATAAGATATCATTGATTATAAATAATCTCAATGAAATCCGCTAAGATAATTATATTTATCATCATAGGCTCCAACTTATAACAAAAAAAACATTTATAAATTCAGTGCTCAGATAGCCAAGGGTTTTGTCGTCAAAATAAAATGGAATATCAGAAACTCTAGTCCACACATAATTCATCATAGCACAACAACAACAACAAAAAAAGCATCAACAATCAGATCATTGGTTAAATTAAATTAACCTCACTGAAATCCGCTAAGATAATTATAAATATAGATATAGATATAGATATAAATATGTGGATGTATGCTCAGATAGCCAAGGGTTTTGTCGTCAAACTGAATGGGAAGAAGAGCCCAAGATCAGAAACTCTAGTCCACAAAGAGAATCAATGATTTATAAAACATATGAATTTTAGATAAGAAAGCTGCTACCAAGAAAGAAAGACAAAGAACTGATTCAAAGAGAGATCATGTGTTTATTGATTTATAGTGTGTTGTGCATATCTGCTTTAGGGTTTTAGGGGATTCGGGGTTGTTTTATGGGCTGTATCTTTATGGACCCGGCCTTTTCTTCAACATTGCCGACCCATTAAGGACAAATATACAAACTCTACTAGTATGGTATCTGCGTTGGTTAAAAAAAATCATATTCAACAATTTTACAGTGGGTGATTTATGATACCTAATCATTTGTCTCGTTACATATATGTGGAGTGTAATAGTTTAAAGTTCTGCCCTTCAACCAATATAATTTTATAAAGTGTTTGATGTTAGTTACCTAAACCATCCACAATGATATAATAAGGAATTGTTTGTGTGCCCGAATCAACAACAATTTTGGCATGAGAAATTCCCTCGAGTAAAAGGATTGTAATTTTAAGATGAAAATTGCTTGGAGGCGGTATCATTTATTAGACTTTGTATATTTTATTTTCCACTTTATATGCTCTCATTAGTTTCATTTATTATGTAAACTAGATTATTGTCCCTCGACAACACGGATAAATATAGACAAAAATAAAATCGTAAACTTTATTTTTATATACACGTTAAAAAAGATATGTTGCACTGAATACAAAATCCTAAATTTAGTGAAAAATGAGTAAAATGAAATAGAAGATTTTAATGGTTAAATATATAAGTAAACACCCAATCGAGTTGAAAGTTCAAGGCTAGTGAGACAAATAACACCATGGCAAGATATAAATGTGCAAAAGATATAGTTTTATGTTTATTCACGTGTTTAAATATTTTGATATAGAAGATTTTAGAATAACTATAAGATAAATTATAGTTTGAATTAAGCGAATTTATAAGTAAAAAGGATTAACAAAATATGAGAACAAACGTTTGTTTTTTATTTAAATGAAGATGGAATGAAATAGAGAATCCAGTTATATATTTTAAGAGGGTGTAAAATGAAAATTATATCTGCTGACATCATCAATATCATCTAACGGCTGAAATAAAAGAAGCTAACTCATCTAAGGAGCCTTATTTCGCCATATGTTATTTAAGGTCCCTGTTTTATTGTGACCTATTTGTTTGTGTCAATTACTTTTGAGACCAATCATAATTTTTTAGTTTCAATATGTACATTATTTTGAAGGAAAATGACAATAACCTATATTAATCAGCCGGGACATGATTTTTTTTATTTTTTTTTGCACATTAACAAAAAAAGACATCTTTTATGATATTTATACATATATTAATTATTAATTAAATACTACAACTTAATTATAAATGTTATAATTTATTATCATATTGGATTATTGTCCCGCGATAACGCGGATAAATATAGACAAAAAATTAAATCGTAAACTTTATGTTTATGAACCTGTTTTTTTAAGTTATTATGAGTATACAATATTGTACGTACAATAACTAATATATATTTATGTTTATACACATGTTGTTTATAGCTATAATATATATACATTTACGTTTATACATATATTTTAATATTTTGTATTAAGAGATTTTATAATAATAATAATAAGGTAAATCATATTCCAATAAAAAGACAAATATTTTTTTTATTGTAGTGGTGATGAAATTAAAGAAAGATGCAATCTTTAATCTTTAATCTCTTTTATCTAATAAATGGGGGTTGAGGCTGACATCATAGGGCTGATGTGGCACCTCCTTAGGTTGTCCACCTAAGATTATTTATTCAACCAGTGATGTCATAATTCAATTTTATATAATTTTTGTTATAAAATAAAAAAATAAAAAAATGTTTGATGCGTATAGGGGAAGCTACGCAATCTTCCCCGCTGCCTTTTTCTCTTCCCAATAGTATCGAAGAAATTTAAATCTGCTACTACATTTTTCAACAAGTTTGGTATTTCTATGGTTCCCTTTTATATTTCATCTACAATCCACCTTATAGAAATTCGATTTTTGAAGATTGTGATATCGAAGGTTTGATTTGGCTTAAAGATATCTCTTTCAAAGGTAAACCTGAGTTTAATTTATTATCTAGGGTTTCTATTTTGAATTTTAATGATGTATTTGAATGAATTTTGATGGTTGAAAGAGATCTACCTCACATTAAATTTTATGTTATTTACATTTATTCTATGTAGATGTTGCTAATTTGGGTACTTTCTGTGAGCGCCCATAATGTGTTTGATGTTATACTAAAGAAAACTTTTGGTTATCAAGGCCACATTAGAAGCTCATAAAAATCGCTGGTCTAATCTATATGATCACCTTTTAGGTTCTTCAAAGAAAGACATAACAACAACATAAATACTCACAGAATTGCTAGAGTCAATTTATATTGTTGGTTCCGGTTTGTTATACCATCTGATCCTCTTTATGTTTTTTATGTTGCGACGAGAAGTGTTTTCTACTTACTTTTCTAATTTAATGAGATTTTATTCTGTTTGTTGATGTTGATTGGGGATGGTTGTTGTTTTGTAGCTATATTTATCAGTTTTGGCGGTGTTTGTATGTTGAATACAAGAAGTGTAAGATTGATGTCCAATGACAAGTATTAGGTAATGAGATTTGTTACTTTTTTTGCTTTCATAGGGTGATTGGTGTTGGATTTTTGAAATGCTAATAATAGTTTTTTACGTTTAGGTATAGGAGTGCGTTTGGGATTGCTTATTTTAAAAGTGATTATCTTCTTCTAAATAGAGGCTAAAATGTACTTTTATCGAATCATACCTGCTCCTTTATAAGTTAGAAATTATTGGGAGCCTCAAACTCCCATTGGCTGGGAATTGAAGAGACCGTGTATTCCAACCAAAATCTATCAATTTTATTTTATTTATGATTGTGACAAGCAGATCAGCACATTGGATGGCAATCAAACTCCGAGCTATTTTGTTTGGGAAGTTCTTTTTACAACGGGTATCATTTGCCACAGAGTCAAAAATATTATGGGTTGGGTTGGTTGACTCATGCAAACGCTTTATTAGACATTTATTTTGAATTTTTATAATTATCAATGTGATATCTATGATCAGATAAACAGAATTATTACTATAAATCTAAATCTTTGAATAAAGTGATTTAGGAAGTTGTATATGTTACGCTCGAAAAAATAAAACACAATTCAAGTCGACCCATTCGTTAGTTATTGGGTCGAAATTGCCCCTTTAATTTTATGTGTCAATCATGTTCATGCAAAGCTTCAACTTAGCCTTAACTTTAAATTTTTCGTATAATATGATCCTTTGTTGGCTATTTGATAAACAAATTAGTGATTCTTCACTTGCATGTATGTCTATTGGCTGGAAATTTTGAACATATAATAATTTGATGTGCAGAAAAGTTATAGAGTCGGAGCGTTATAACTGGGCCGCTACCCAAGGAGTTAATGAAGAACTGCTAATGGAGAATTTGCCTGAAGACCTGCAAAGAGATATACGCCGTCTCCTCTTTAAATTTATCAAGAAAGTAAGATTCAGTTAATCACTTAATCAGTTATTAAGAAATTAAGACTAGGGATCCAGCGTAAGGTAACAAGGTCCTAAACGCAAATGACTGCTATATAAATGGTCTACATGTTTAACGTAGTTTTGAAAGCATGGTATTGCACACTTACCGTCCCAATGACTTATTTTTATGGTCAAACTCAAGGGTACGCGCATTTAAGCCTTTAGGGCTCCACTGCGCGTGGCGTTATGCTAGGAAAACACACATATGTGAATAACTCTTCTGATTTTGTTTTGCTCTACTCATGACCAATTGGCGAATTAGCAGGTCAGACGGACGGATGTGTGGTCAAAATGAGCCATGCTAGGTCTGGTTGACCAAAAATATTTTGTATGAAAAGTTAGTGTGTCAAACATGATTACTGCAATGTTTTTAGGAAACTGACTCAGTGTTGGTTTTTGTAGGTCCTGATATTTTCAGTGATATTTTCAGTGATAGAGGCTTTGTGTTTTATTTATTTATGTATATTGATTAGTTTTTGGGGTGTTTGTATGTTGAATACAAGAGTAGTTTTTGATGTATACTAAAGAGTCCTTTTGGAACTTTTATTGTTTTTAAAGGGTTGTCTGGTGTTGTCTTTTCGAGTTGCTGATAATCGGTTTTTATGTTTGGTTGCAGGTATCCTATGGATGGAGAAACAATTGACAACGATAAAATATTATTTTAATTAATCCAAATAAAAAGAAATACAGGAGACGTGTTTCCACCGATTTATCTACCCAATAAGCTTCGATGATTTTGAATTCATTCATCTGATCTTCTGTCTCGAAATTCCAAAAAATTCTTCCATACTCTTTGCTTTCTTTTTTGTTGAATCAATCCATCTTCATCTTTCTTCTTTCATTAGATCCGGGTAGTTTTTTTTTTTTTTTTCTTTGCTTTGATCTTTCTAATCAACAAAACGGTGATTTGGGTTTAAGTTCTTTGGATTTAAATAATTAAAATTAATATCTTTGATTATGATATATCACTTTTTGTTCGTTCGTTTTATATTAATTTTTGATTGTTTGTTTTTATGTGTTTGACAAAGGTGATATCTCGAGTCCTATTGTTACTGCTTCAGATTGTGAAGGTGCTGGTGAGCAGTTTTGTGTAACTACATTGGTATGTAAGTTTATATATCGTTCAATTTTGTAACTATTATTGTATTATTGTGACTTAAAAATGTGCTGAATTATTTTGTTTACAGATACCAAGCTCCAAAGAACCCATTCATTCTCCAGCTGATGCGATTCCAAGAACAAAAGATGGTCTAATCGATTGGTCGCAAGTGTGGCTCATTTTTCTTACTAATTGTACGTTTATATAGTATATGATTCCTGCTATATAATTGCTTGTTATGATTTCACAGCATTTTTTTTGAAAAACCAACATTTTTGACGGTCTCTGGGCAACTTAACGCTGAAACATATGCAACGGCTCTGTCTGATGTACAACTTCTTTCTTCGTTTTATATTAATTTTTGATTGTTTGTTTTTATGTGTTTGACAAAGGTGATATCGACAACATGTAAGTATTGCTTTGATCACCATCTCTGCCTTTGCTGTCCCAACTGAGGTAATGTTTATTTTTCTCTTTAAGTTAATTGTGTTTTGGGGTTTAAGATTTTTGGATTCAAATATTAATTGTGTTTTCTCCTTAACACGTCTCTTCAAGTTTCATGATTTTTCTATGATGCAATTGATGTTTTTGTAAAATGTATCTATGTAAGCTTCTATTAGCTATTTGTTCCGGTTCTCCCCAAGAATTGACTTTAGAGTCCCTATTTTCAAAACGTTTTAGATAATGAAATATCACATGCAACCTTATAGCTCTTTAATATTGATTTGATAGATAATATAGGTAAAACTCTTCTTTTTAATCTACCTAACAACCAAGTGAAGCTATCTTTCTAGAATTAGATAGTAAGATTTTTTGATTATGTTAGAATAAATTGTTACTAATATTTTACTAGGTTGACCCATTAGAGAAACCATAACCCATATCAACCCTTTCACAAATAAATGGGTCAAATTTGCTAATTTTAAATCTAAATGCTTGTAGTATGATTCAATATCTTTGATCAACCTGCTCTAAATATTTTGGATCTTACCGTAGTTCATGCAAGACCGGGAGTTCAGTCAGTAAAAGGTGGTTATCCTCTAGGCCAATAATATAACACTCTAGATCTTTTTTCTTCTTCTTAAACCACGCTTATATTTTACTATTATCAAATGCTTGGTTTTACTACATGTTGTAAAGGGCCTTGGAGAGACTTTTTGTAGGACCTTATATTTTCGAGTCACAACAATATTTCTAAAGTGATTGAAGATCACACAATGGCCCTTAAGAAAGAAGGTTAAGAACAGTTGAAAGAAGAAAGATGGTCTCAAGAAAGCATGTTAAGACCGACAATTCTTCAAATCATTCTAAAATGTTGTTTATTCAAGATTTTCATATGTTAATTATCTGTAGAATTGTGTTGTAGTTTTCATTTAAAGTTAGATGTATGGATATCCCCAATGTTATTAATTTTGTTTTTTCAAGTATATGTTTCTGCATATGTTGAGCATTTTATCGGGTTATATGTTTAGCTCGAATAATATTTAAATCTGAAACTCTTCAAAAAGGTGATTTTTAAGAGTGTTTCGGGCTTTCAGCTCTGTAGTTATTAGTATTATTTATGTTGAATTTAATATGGTTGATCCATGTAAAGATCCGTTCAAACGGGTTGATATGTTGCATCACTTATTGGGTAACTAGATCCTACCTTTAGACCCATTCGAGTCGCAACAATATTTCTGAATGATGTGATCAAACGGCTTATTGTAGCTTAAGTTTAACAAGTTTTAAACAATACCGTGTATCACACGGGTACTAAGCTAGTATATAATAAAAGAGGGGCCTTAAATGCCACATGGCGAAATAAGGCCCCTTGGATGGGTTAGTTTCTTTAATTTCAGCCGTTAGATGATATTGATGATGTCAGCAGATATAATTTTCATTTTACACCCTCGTAATATATATAATTGCATTCTCTATTTCATTCCATCTTCATTTAAATAAAAAAACAAAAGTCTGTTCTTCCATTTTGTTAATTCTATTTACTTATATAATCGCTTAATTTCGACTATAATTTACCTTATAGTTATTCTAAAATCTTCTAATTCAAAATATTTAAACACGTGAATAAACATAAAGTTATATCTTTTGCACCTTTATATCTTGCCATGGTGTTATTTGTCTCACCAACCTTGAACTTTCAACTTGATTGGGTGTTTACTCATATATGTAACCATTAAAATCTTATATTACATTTTACTCATTTTTCACTAAATTTAGAATTGAGTGTTAATTTTTCTCATATCTATTACATATTTACATAGTACTTTTTGTACCTCTCACTCTTCTCCTGGTGTTGTTCGTCTCCAAAAACCCAATATGGATTTTGTATTCAGTGCATCATATTTTTTTTAACATGTACATAACATTAAGGTTTACGATTTTATTTTTGTCTATATTTATCCGCGTTATCGCGGGACAATAATCTAGTTATGTATTATATAAGGGTGTAAATGAAAAAAATATATAATGACATCATCAATATAATCTAACGGTTTAAATCAAAATATCTAACTCATCCAACGGATCTTATTTTGTCATGTGACATTTAAGACTCCTCATTTATTATATATTAAAGATTAAAGATATGCTAGTATTAGCTTCTTTTAATTTAAAAACGAATTATGTAATGTTGTCCAAACTATATTATTATGGAGACGATGCTATTATATACCAGTATATATTTATATTTATGGCTTAAAAGGTCTTTATTTAAAAATTATGTCGTGTTAAGTCATTTGATCACACACACACACACACACACACACACACACACATATATATATATATATATATATATATATATATATATATATATATATATATATATATATATATATATATATATATATATATATATATATATATATATATATATATATATATACGATACAATACAATCAATGTCAACTCTACACACCAATAAGTACGTTTTAAAATTATTAAAAAATAGTAAAAAAAGTTTCTTTTTCACATTTTCTTTCGAAGAATCTTCCTAAAATAACCTTCCGAATCTTTTTATTAAATAACGAAAAATTGGATTTTTTTCGTAAAAAAAAGTAGATGCATTTTTCTAATTTTACGCAAAATGCATCTACTTTTATTCAAATATGCATTAACTTTATGGATAAAATTGCATCTTATTATTAATATTACAAAAAAGAGGTAAAATACACCAAAGATTATTTGATACCAACCAAATGCATTTCTTTAATATATAATAAAAAAAAGACCTTAAATGCCACATGACAAAGTAAGGCCAATTGGATGAGTTAACTTATTTTATACCCACCATTAGATCAGATTGATGATGTCATCAAAGATTATTTTCATTTTACACATTTTACAATACATAATTACATTATCTCTTTCATTTCATCTCTACTAAAATAAAAAACATAATCATACTTTATTTATAAAATCGTTCAATTTGGACTATAATTTACCTTATTATTATTCTAAAATCTCTTAATACAAAATATCAAAACATGTGTATAAAAGTAAATGTGTTATATGTTATTATAATTATAAACAACATGTATATAAACGTAAAAATATGTATGTATTATACGTATAACATTTTTTTCTCATAATAAATTAAAATCTATAAAAACATACAATTTACAATTCAATTTTTATTTTTTTTCCCGCTATCACGGGAAAATAGTCTAGGTCAATATATAATAATAATTTTAAAAGGTTAGCCAAAGGTTTTAAAACTAAGATTCAAGCTTTATTTCACTACGATTAAAGTGGTCAAAGCGGATGAGGTATCCTTAGATACCGATAGATTTAGTCCGTTTAATATAAAACAAAATAATATTTTTGACTTTTTTTTATTTAAATACTGATCTCCACTACAAAAAAAAGGTATTTAGTGACGAGACAAACTTGATCACTAATATTATTCGTGACCAAATATTTGGTCATCAACATCATTAGTGACCAAATATTTGATCACTAATGATACTAGTGACTAATTTTGAGTGGTCATCTTTCGTAGATATAAGTCTGTCAAAAATATTTTATTAGAGACCAAATAAAGTTTTGTTGATTTAGTGACCACTTCTTTTTATAGTGACTAAATAAGATTATTAGTAACCAAAAATACTCGTCACTAAAAAATTTCGTCACTAAAGCTATTTTTTCTTGTAATGCTCTTATAGTAGATATTAATAAACATTTCAAAATAACAAAATGTTTTTATAATATGATTAAATGTTCTGTTGGGATTCATGTGATTCCAAGAGATAAATGGCGCATTTAGACACAACTGGTCTATGTGACTTTGCTTCCATAATTGTTACTCTCTCTAAGACACTAATATCTTATCCACGTAATGTAGCGGTTGATAAAAAAAATATATTTTATAAAATTACATTAAAAAACATGACTTCGGAAACTAAATACGTAGAATGATAAAAATATATAAAACATGTAAAAAGAATTAAAACTACAATCATAATGTGAAAAGTGAAAATACAAAATCCCTTCAAAAGAATAACATTAACTCTTGAAACAAATGTAATTTATTCATTATGTAAACTTTTAGATTGAAAACATACGAGGAGTATAATTTGTCCCGTTTATAATCTTTTACAACTTCACTAATACATTTGTATTTCCACGTGATATCTCTCTTGACAAAGCGACATAGAGATGTTCCTCATAAGATAGGTTATGTACCTATGTGAAATAATAAAGGGTATATTGTTCATGTTGTTTTAAACATTGTTGCTTATAATCTTTTACAACTTCACTAATACTTTTAACTTTAAGTCCGCTAAGGACCAATTTTGTAACAAATTTGCAGTTTGAGGACTAACTTTGAAATATATTTTAATGTTAACTTTAAACGTATAAATAATGACAATAATCACCCTAACTAACTTACGAGCATACTTATATCCACCAGGCACCTAGGTTAAAATGCGGTTTCCGTCACGTTATTACCCAAATTTAGAGTTCTATAAACAGCGATCATGGCCACTTCTAAAGTTTTCCGATATAGTCATTGAAATTTCAACAATGTTGCAGGTTAAACTTATGCAATCTTGGAGATACATCTCAAAACAATTGACTAATCTTAATCTACCAACTTAACAAATTGAAAAAGAAAATGTGACTGTCGCGAGATGCAGTCATTGAATATATATGAAACAAGTAATGAAGAGACTATGTTGGCATTGAGTGTGAAAAGAAATTATTGGTGTCACATTCTTGTTGATTTTTTTATCCATACCAAATTCCCACAGAATGATCATATGTTTAGACAACACTTTAAAATCTCCAAGACAGTTGCCGACCCAAAGTGTCTTCAGTTCAAAGCTTAGCTAATAGAACTGTTTTTCGGACTAAAATCAATGATGCATAAAAACTTTGACAGCTGTGGGATTTGAACCCACGCCCTTTCGGACCAGAGCCTAAATCTGGCGCCTTAGACCACTCGGCCAAACTGTCAGATTTGTTAACTCTAAACAGTTACTTAATTACAACTACAAAACGAACTTGTTATAATATTTAAGTATTAAGCAACAAATGATGAGTCAAATGTTTTAAAGAATTTATTATGGGAGTCATGGTCGAATAAATAAACACAATTCATACGTCTCAAGAAATAGTCCAAAGATCATACTCAGCAAATTAGAGTTGGCATTACAAGATGTATGTAACAAGTTATTTTAGTTAGTTGATGTTGCTAGTGGCTCGAGCAATCAAAGATGGTCCTGAATTATTGAATCCTAGAACGGGAGATCCTCAATATGAAGAATTCTTTACACCGGTGTTTAAACCTCATTCAAAAGCCACTTTGGAATTTGGAATGCCTATTCCATAAGATTTGTTTGATGGTGTTCCTATTGGTGATGAGCGATTGAAAACCTTTTGGAATTCGCGCTCTTGAATGGATCAATCAGAACCGATTGATCCTTCCCAACGAGCAATAGCGCCTTATCAAAGTGAGGGTCTAGATTTAGGAGAGCGTAAAAAATGATGAAGAGTTAGATTTTGGTGGAAACAATGATCCGAATGATGATGATGACGATGCTAATGCTGGAAATGATAACATAGGGGGTGAAGGGATAAATGTGGTCGTACAAACACCAGTACACATTCCAGTATTTGTACTTGAGAGTCCTTCGGGCACATACGAGGAAGGAGTTGAAAAAAGGGAGAGTAAGAGTGAGCGTAGAAAGAGTGGGGACGAAAAGAAAAGTAAAAGAGCCTCATCTGACACTAGGTTTGGACACTGGGGCACCACATCCACTACTCTCAGTCGTTTGTTGACAGGGGGTATTGAAAAAGACGTTGACTCCCCACCAACGCAAAAGTAGGATACCCCTCTTCACCACTCACTATCCCTACTTTGTAGTGTTTCACAAAGCACGGGAACAAACCCACATCTACTAACATCCTCTCCTTTTGAGTCGCATGTTATTGAAAAAGAGAGTCAAGATACCCGACTCTCGACATCTATTGCACACGAGTCATTGAGTTCTTACTTAGTTAATACTCTTAGGAGTTCACATACATCTAGGCGTCTTAGTGACACTAGCAGACGGTTATAGGACGTTCGCAATCGAAACGCTTCCAAGGATTAACTGAAAATACTGCGTATGTTAACATCATGCCAACGAACGTAGCAGGTCCTTCTAGTGGTGCCTTTGTGTCATCACTAGATACGACAACGAGTAATCTAAGTGATTTCGGGTTACCCTAATAGATAATCGAGCTTGCTCGAATATGTAGTCATTATCCTGGCTCGGACGGCAAAGACAAAGCGGTAGAAGAACTTGATCCAATTCGGAGAATTCGTCATCATTTAGATGTCATAAATGCAACAAGGGCTATTACTGGACGTTCGATTCCAATTGATGATCGAAAAAATAGGTCTATTCAACCGATAACCGATAACCGATCAAATTCCTTTTCCAATTCAGAATGTTTCTTCACATCTCCAAGTTATATGAAGTTAAATTTTCTCCTCAAAAATAGTCCTTAATTGATAATTCACAAAGCTCAAAGGGTGGATCAACGAAGAAAGGGAAAAAGTCGAAAAATTCGAAACAAAAGTTTTTCATTCCAGTTGCTACAATTCCCGAAATCCTGGAAGTTCATGATGATACTAGATCGGATTTTGAGGTTGTCAAAACCTTTTTGAAGACTCTTCCAAGAAAATTTATCGAGGAAGTACATTATGACATGGTTCTCGGCTCCAAGCCTCATTTTCTTCAGGATGTTGCTATTCTTGATGCCATTCTAATTTCTCGTGATTACATACTGTCACACCCCGCTCAAAGCGGAAACACGGAGTGTTCCAGTTAATGATATCAAGAGTCAAGGATTACAACATTTACAACCAATAAACAAAACATCGGAATATATTAATCATGCCAAAGGTTTAATAAATACAATACAAAGTCAAATGTGAACCAATCGTCAAATACGAATACAAATCAATGTCATAAAGTGGATCATAAAGGAATTACATCAACACAATGAATTCCAAATACATAAAATAAATGATCCCAAAATAAGCATGACATGATCAAACAAATCCTCAAACTCCTGAAAAAGCGTTAAAAACGACATCAACACATGTTGGTGAATTATTCGCAATATTTAAGTAAAAATTGACCCAATAAAAGATTTAGTAAACATGACAAGTCTCAAAACAGCATATCTTGAATTATAACCAAAGTGCGAGTATAAATACCTAGATTAAGCATACACTGAACCTGACCAGACTGTATCCCCTATCCTAAGGTGATGTCAAACCAAAGGCAACAACAACATACAGCCATAACATCTACTCATAGGGACGGCCTATCGAGCAATGAGGGTGGGTCAAACCCATATAGATCTATATATATGCAACCGTGGGCAAAAGCTAACAAGTGTATAAAGAGGGGGGGGGGGGGGGGGGGGGCTTACCCAAGCCTAATGACATCTAATCTGAGGTGATACTAATCCACTAGGTAAACAAGATATACATACATGCGACAATCTAAAATACGCTTTCCAGCCCAAAAATAGTAAAAGAATAGGGCTACGAATAACTCACAAGATAAGCTCGGCAAGTATCGGGTAAATAATCAACAGGGAGCTAATACTTCGCCGCCTAAGTGCCCTAAAACAATACAACATAGTCTAAGTATCTCCAATAACACAGTATGGTTTAGCCTTGTCGGTTAAGTTTAATATTTAAGATTTTAATAAAATATTCCAATGATTCCCAAGTCGAGTCGTGATGAAGGATCCAGGTGACGATGTTCCGCGCCGATAAGGACGATAGGAAGATATCGATAAATTCACGTCATAATTGACTATTAGAAAGGAATAATATTCCGAGCCGAAAAATGACTACCAGGAATATCAGTTGAAAGGAATACTGTTACCAAAGTTTTATTGAGATCGACCAAAGTCAACGTAAAAATGTTGACTTGGTCAAAGTCAAAGATGTTGACTTGGTCAAAGTCAAAGATGTTGACTTGGTCAAGGTCAAAGATGTTGACTTGGTCAAAGTCAAAGTAAACAATTTGAATGAAAAGTCAAAATTAGGGATGTTGATTTAGATTAGTCAAAAGTCAACGATTTTGAAGAAAAAGTCAAAGTCAACGATTTTTGAAGAAAAAGTCAAAGTCAACGATTTTTATAGAATGGAAATCAACTTTGACACTTTAAGAGTAAAAAGACTTTTATTTCAAAATAATATAGTAAAAAGTTTTAGAACGGTTTTAAATGATTTTGACGTAAAAAGTAAGTAAGACGTTTGTTTTAATTAAATTTGATAACGTTTAAGATTGCGGTAGTGTCTTTGAGTCCAAAGACGTTATTTTGACGTTATATAATACATTTATACATAATAGATTACTTATATATACGTTTAAAGTTGATCAAGAGTGTGAAATATGCTAAGAGCCTTTGCTGAATATTTAACAAAAAACTGAATTTTGAGGAATAGACCCCCGGTGTTGCGCACCAAGGGTTTGGTGCTAAGCACTGGGCCATTTCCAAATTTATAAAAAATTACGTTTTAGTCGAAAACTGATTCGTTTGACGTTTTATGGTAAAAAGGTAAACTGGCCGAAAGTTAAATTAGGTTCAAATAACATTTACAAGGTGTTATATATATGTATGTGTGTAGTTTTTTACATACTAATATAGTAATTACGTTATTTTCGGGTTATATCACATTTTTACATATTTCATGTTTTAAGTCCACAACTTCAAGAATGTTATGTGTTGGTCTAATATGTTAACCTAGCCGATTTTACAAGGCTTAACCGAAATAGACAAAACGAAATGAAATAGTTAAGAGTTTGTAATGATTTTACCGATTTCACCCGCAAGACGTGTAGATATAAAAGAATTGCAAGGATTTCGGAGAGAGACTTGATGGTGGTGGTGAGAAGGTAGTCAACTCCAAAAATACAAAAGTCCACCGGTTAGTAAAAGTCCCAAAAGAAAGAAAATAAGGACTTTCGGAGAAGTTTTTTTCCGAAACTAAAAGTGAAATTCTTCCTCCGAGATGGTATCCAATTTTTCAAGACAAAGAGTGAGGGTAAGGGAGCTTCCATTTCACACATGAATAAAATGGTGTTAGAAGTTTCCAAATGGAGAAAGAATTAGAGAGAGTTCGGAGAGTTTACATACCCAAAACCGAATTAACGTTTCTTCAAAGAGATTCACCGAAACCCTCCATCTTCATGGATGTCACCGGAAGTAAAACTTGGTAAGACAAAGGAAATAAGATTATGAGTTAGAAACTCCAAGTCAAATGGAAGGAAATAGAAGAAATGTTGAGAATTTAGAGAAGGAATAACTTACCGCAATTGATGGGTTTTTTGTGAAGGCTTCTTGAGAAGATGGAAGGTTGTAAGCTTTCCTAGTTTGGGAATTCCTTCTTCAATGCCACTAGGGAAAAGCTCTCTATTCTCTAGAAAGTTTGAGAGAAAGTGAGTCAAGTGTGAAGAGGAAATTGTGTGACAAAAGTGATAACATGTTTGATGTAAAGTTTTGATTTTTGGAAAGAGAAAGGTCAATAACATGTTTAGAGATCCACAAACACATCTAGCATTACCCAAATGGGGCAAATTGCAGAAGAAATCACATGGAAAAAGGTTTGGAATCTCAAGATATTGACTCACAAAGTCGTCTGGCATTAATCCGAAATTGAAGGTGGTGATGCGCACCAAGGGGGAGGTGCTGCGCACCGTGGACCGTTTTGGTCACTTCCGTTATCTTTTCGTTAAAGGATCAGATTTGTAACAGATTCCGTTAGTTCTCCGTTAAAGGACTAACTTTGTAATAGAATAAGTTAGATGACTAACTTTGTAATGAAATTTTGAAATATAATTTTCTTAACCGACTTCCATGGCGTAAACACAATACTTAAATAACGTGAGTATACTTAACTAATAGGCACTTAGACGATTCTAAAGCTTCCGTCTCGAGAGACAAAGTAATTAAAACACATAAACCCGACTCAAATGCATAAAACGTGAGTAAAAATAAAGCGAAATACAAGGGTCCAAATAATTGCGAATAAAAGAATAAATAACGGTAATGAAAAATACATCAAAAAGACGGATTGTCATAGCCTCCCCCAGTAAAAATGAATTTCGTCCTCGAAATGACTACTGAGCACTGTTGTTAGAAAAGAGAAATGGGGATACTTTTGCTGAATCTCATCCTCCCGCTCCCAAGTAAACTCGGCTCCAATCTTAGAGTTCCATCGGACCTTCACTATCGGAATCCGACTCCGTCGTAACCGTTTGACATCTCGGTCAACAATCTCCACCGGCTCCTCTATCATATGAAGCTGATCATCTAACATAGTTTCTCTAGTGGCACGATCAAAGACTCGTCAGCAAGGCACTTCTTGATATGCGATACGTGAAATACGTTGTGCACACCGCACAACTCAGGTGGCAACTCAGGACGTTAAGTCACTGGGCCAAAACGAGACAATACTCTGAAGGGGCCTGGATAATATGAGTCTTCAAGTTCGACTGAAAAGAAACCATCATAGCGTGAACTCTAACCGGTTTAACCGACTCCTTGCGACTCAACGCATCGGCTAAAACATTCGCCTTACCTGGATGGTAGCGAATCTCACAATCATAATCGTTGAGCAACTCAACCCATCGACGTTGCCTCATATTCAACATCTTTTGATCAAATATGTGCTGTAACGATTTATGATCGGTGAATACAATACACTTAGTACCGTAAAGATAGTGGCGCCAGATCTTCAAGGCAAAAACTACTGCGCCTAACTCTAGATCATGTGTCGTGTAATTCTGCTCATGAATCTTCAACTGACGAGAAGCATAGGCAATCACTTTCCCATTCTGCATCAGTACGCAACTGAGTCCCTTATGCGAAGCGTCGCAATAAACTACAAAATTCTCGGTAACCTCGGGAAGACTCAATATAGGAGCATTACACAACCGCTTCTTCAACAACTGAAAGGCTTCCTCCTGTTCTTCACCCCAAACAAACTCCTCGCTCTTCTGGGTCAATTTCGTCATAGGCGAGGCTATCTTCGAGAAATTCTCGATGAAACGACGATAGTAGCCTGCCAAACCCAAGAATGAACGGATCTCAGTGGGCGTCTTCGGAGCGACCCAATCTCTAACGGCTTCAATCTTGGCAGGATCAACGTGAATACCCTCACCGATAACCACGTGGCCAAGAAACTGAACCGCAGATAAAAAAACTTGCATTTCGAGAACTTAGCGTAGAGCTTCTCCTTTCTAAGCAACTCCAACACTAATCTCAAATGCTCCTCGTGCTCTTCCCGGCTACGAGAATATATCAGAATGTCGTCGATGAAAACGATCACGAACTTGTCGAGGTAAGGACGACATATACGGTTCATCATATCCATGAAAGCTGCAGGCGCATTCGTGAGACCGAAAGGCATAACCAAAAACTCGAAGTGGCCGTACCGTGTCCTGAAGGCGGTCTTCGGAATGTCCTCCTCCTGCACTCTCAACTGATGATATCCGGATCGTAAGTCAATCTTCGAAAAGAAACATGAACCCTGAAGCTGGTCGAATAAGTCATCTATACGTGGCAAGGGATACCGATTCTTCACTGTCAGCTTATTCAGCTCCTGTAGTCGATACACAACCTCATAGATCCATCCTTCTTCTTCACGAAGAGTACCGGCACGCCCCAAGGAGAGAAACTCGGTCTAACAAGGCCTTTATTCACCAACTCCTGAATCTGCTTCGATAGCTCTAACATCTCCGAAGGTGCTAACCGATAAGGAGCCTTCGCCACCGGCGCTGCTCCAGGAACAAAGTCTATACGAAACTCTACCTGTCTACTAGGGGGTAAACCAGGTAAGTCCTCCGTAAACACATCGGGAAAGTCACGAACCACCGGCTTCTCCTCAATCTTCTCTGCGGAGTTTTTCTTCACAAGGTGTGCAAGAAATAGTGTGCAATCCCATTTGACGTACTCCCGAACCTTCAAACAAGAAACGATCTTAAGGCGCTTCCCCGCCTTATTCCCCTGTACTAACAACGGTCCACTAACTGGAAATAGAATGCGAATCATCTTCTCGAAACATACGATCTCTGCACGGTGTGTCGCTAACCAATCCATACTGATAATAACGTCGAAGCTACCCAGCGTACTCGGAATCAAGTCGATAGGAAAAGAATGATCATTGAAACTAACACTACAGGAAGAAAGTACTTCAGTAGTAGGCAAAACTCACCATCGGCTAACTCTATCTCGAAGGAAGACACTATCAGTCTAGAAGTACGAGCAATCAAAGTCCTAAACTCATTAGATATAAAATTCTTCGAATGACGGACTAAAATATGGAGTCGAACCTCTCGGAATCGCACTAGTAGGACAACATCGTCTCACCGACTTCTTTGCAGATAAGAGTTTTCTTCGGTTCCAACGAGAAAGAGACGTAAAGAGAAGACGAAAATAAAGGAAGAGAAAAAAAGGGAAGTGCGCAACACTAAGAGAATTAAGGCCAATCATTAAAATCAAAATAGAATAAATGCATGCTGAACTTAGATAAGAAAAGTACCCGTAACGACGCGAGGATCTTGTTCAGCCTCCTGAGCTCCAATAACAAGTGCTCTACCACGGGGATCCAAATCGGACGATGTGCCAGCACCGGCTGCAACCAACTCGGGACACCTGTTCCTAAGATGCTCGGTAGAACCACACTCGTAACATATGCCTCTGTAGGACTTACAAAACACAAATGTGTGTCCTAGCTTCTTACACTTAAAGCACTTCCAACAAGTCACCTCCTTGGCATGTTTGTTACCACACCGATCACATTGCTGATACGTACTCCGGATTTCTGGAGTCACCACCTGATGATCATTCTGCCTCCTAGACTTCTTCCGCGATTTACCATGACGGGAGCTACCACTTCGTTTCTTTCCGGAATTCTGCTTAACTACAACTGACGGTGCCCCACCATCGCTACTCGGCACTGTGCTATCCCTGATCTGGGCGACAATAGTGGGTATCAAAGCTGTCAACTGCTCGGAAATGAGCTGACCGATGTATGTCGTCATATCCGTTTCCTCATCACTGACTTCCACACTCGGAGTCGTGTTACAAATTCTCGCGCTCGGACGACCATGTCTCGCTGACCATCTCGTCGCTGTCGTCTTCACAGGCGGCATCGTTCTGAAAGTAAAAAGAAAGAACCAGATAAGCAAAATGTGTGCGACACGAAACATAAGGCCAAGTGCCAAAAATAACAAACACGAAGATAAGCACATAAGGCAAAATGGTGCACACATAGCAAATAAGAGAAAATCGATTTGAAAATCTTACGGTCATAGTCCAAATGATTTCCTTCATAAAATAACTCGGTTCGCTATAACCATTGGCTCTGATACCAATTTCTGTCACACCCCGCTTAAAGTGGAAACACAGAGCGTTCCAGTTAATGATATCAAGAGTCAAGGATTACAACAATACAACCATAAACAAAACATCGAATCATATCAATCATGCCATAAAGTTTACAAATACAAAACAAGATCAAAAGTGTACCAAATGTCGAATACAAATACATAACAAATGTCAAATACGGGGATCATAAAGGAATTACATCACGCAACGAATTCCAAATACATAAAATAAATGATCCCAAAATAAGCATGGCATGATCAAACAAATCCTCAAACTCCTGAAAAAGCGTTAAAAACGACATCAACACATGTTGGTGAATTATTCGCAATATTTAAGTAAAAATTGACCCAATAAATGATTTAGTAAACATGACAAGTCTCAAAATAGCATATCTTGATTTAACCAAAGTGCGTGTATAAATACCTAGATTAAGCATACACTGAACCTGACCAGACTGTATCCCCTATCCTAAGGTGATGTCAAACCAAAGGCAACAACAACATACGACCATAACATCTACTCATAGGGACGGCCTATCGAGCAATGAGGGTGGGTCAAACCCATATAGATCTATATATATATATATATATGCAACCGTAGTCAAAAGCTAACAAGTGTATAAGGGGGGCTTACCCAAGCCTAATGACATCTAATCTGAGGTGATACTAATCCACTAGGTAAACAAGATATACATACATGCGACAATTTAAAATACGCTTTCCAGCCCAAAAATAGTAAAAGAATAGGGCTACGAATAACTCACAAGATAAGCTCGACAAGTATCGGGTAAATAATCAACATGGAGCTAATACTCCGCCGCCTAAGTGCCCTAAAACAATACAACATAGTCTAAGTATCTCCAATAACATAGTACGGTTTAGCCTTGTCGGTTAAGTTTAATATTTAAGATTTTAATAAAATATTCCAATGATTTCCAAGTCGTGTCGAGATGACGGATCCAGGTGACGATGTTCCGCGCCGATAAGGACGATAGGAAGATATCGATAAATTCACGTCATAATTGACTATTAGAAAGGAATAATATTCCGAGCCGAAGAATGACTACCAGGAATATCAGTTGAAAGGAATACTGTTACCAAAGTTTTATTGAGATCGACCAAAGTCAACGTAAAAATGTTGACTTGGTCAAAGTCAAAGATGTTGACTTGGTCAAAGTCAAAGATGTTGACTTGGTCAAGGTCAAAGATGTTGACTTAGTCGAAGTCAAAGTCAACAATTTGAATGAAAAGTCAAAATTAGGGATGTTGATTTAGATTAGTCAAAAGTCAACGATTTTGAAGAAAAAGTCAAAGTCAACGATTTTTGAAGAAAAAGTCAAAGTAAACGATTTTTATAGAATGGAAATCAACTTTGACACTTTAAGAGTAAAAAGACTTTTATTTCAAAATAATATAGTAAAAAGTTTTAGAACGGTTTTAAATGATTTTGACGTAAAAAGTAAGTAAGACGTTTGTTTTAATTAAATTTGATAACGTTTAAGATTGCGGTAGTGTCTTTGAGTCCAAAGACGTTATTTTGACGTTATATAATACATTTATACATGATAGATTACTTATATATACGTTTAAAGTTGATTAAGAGTGTGAAATATGCTAAGAGCCTTTGCTGAATATTTAACAAAAAACTGAATTTTGAGGAACAGACCCCCGGTGCTGCGCACCAAGGGTTTGGTGCTAAGCACCAAGTGTTTGGTGCTAAGCACTGGGCCATTTCCAAATTTATAAAAAATTACTTTTTAGTCGAAAACTGATTCGTTTGACGTTTTATGGTAAAAAGGTAAACTGTCCGAAAGTTAAATTAGGTTCAAATAACATTTACAAGGTGTTATATATATGTATGTGTGTAGTATTTTACATACTAATATAGTAATTACGTTATTTTCGGGTTATATCACATTTTTACATATTTCATGTTTTAAGTCCACAACTTCAAGAATGTTATGTGTTGGTCTAATATGTTAACCTAGCCGATTTTACAAGGCTTAACCGAAATAGACAAAACGAAATGAAATAGTTAAGAGTTTGAAATGATTTTACCGATTTCACCCGCAAGACGTGTAGATATAAAAGACTTGCAAGGATTTCGGAGAGAGACTTGATGGTGGTGGTGAGAAGGTAGTCAACTCCAAAAATACAAAAGTCCACCGGTTAGTAAAAGTCCCAAAAGAAAGAAAATAAGGACTTTTGGAGAAGTTTCTTACCGAAACTAAAAGTGAAATTCTTCCTCCGAGATGGTATCCAATTTTTCAAGACAAAGAGTGAGGGTAAGGGAGCTTCCATTTCACACATGAATAAAATGGTGTTAGAAGTGTCCAAATGGAGAAAGAATTAGAGAGAGTTCGGAGAGTTTACATACCCAAAACCGAATTAACGTTTCTTCAAAGAGATTCACCGAAACCCTCCATCTTCATGGATGTCACCGGAAGTAAAACTTGGTAAGACAAAGGAAATAAGATTATGAGTTAGAAACTCCAAGTCAAATGGAAGGAAAGAGAAGAAAATGAAGAAAAATCTTAAGAATTTACTTACCGAAATGTGTGGAATTGAAGAGTGTTAACAAGAGATGATTTCTCTAACTTTCCCCCTTGGATTCTCACTTCAAATGTGATGTTATGAACTCTTATTTCTCTGGAATTTTTGAGAGAAAAGGTGAGTTTGAATGAAGTGAGAATATGAGAAAAAGTGATAGTATGTTTAGATGTAAAGTTGAAGTTTTGGTAACATGGAGAACACAAACCACCTCTAGATTCACAAACTTACTTGTCAAACCCATATGGGGCAAGTTACAGCCAGAATCACGTGTAAAGGAAGTTTGGAATCTCAAGAATTTGACTCAAAAAGTCGAATTGGAATTTAGTCAAAAATGGGGGTGGTGCTGCGCACCAAGAGAGGGGTGCTGCGCACCGTGGCCCCTTGTGGTCAATTCCGTTATATTTTCGTTAAAGGACCAGATTTGTAACAGATTCCGTTAGTTCTCCGTTAAAGGACTAACTTTGTAATAGAATAAGTTAGAGGACTAACTTTGTAATGAAATTTCGAAATATGATTTTCTTAACCGACTTTCATGGCGTAAACCCACTACTTTAATAACACGAGAATACTAACTATTAGGCACTTAGGTGATTCTAAAGCTTCCGTCTCGAGAGACAAAGTAAATAAAACACATAACCCGACTCAAATGCAATAAACGTGAGTAAAAATAAAGCGAAATACGAGGGTCCAAATCATTGCGAATAAAAAGAGTAATAAACAATAAATGGAAAATACCGCGAAAAGACGGATTGTCACAGCCTCCCCCAGTAAAAATAATTTCGTCCTCGAAATGACTACTGATCACTGCTACTGGTAAATAGATGGGGATACATCTTCTGCATCTCGTCCTCTCGCTCCCAAGTAAACTCAGCTCCAATCTTCGAGTTCCATCGGACCTTCACAATCGGAATCCGACTCCGTCGTAATCGTTTGACATCTCGGTCAACAATCTCCACCGGCTCCTCAATCACATGAAGCTGATAAACCAAACGTAGTTTCTCCAGTGGCACGATCAGGGTCTCGTCAGCAAGGCACTTCTTGAGATGCGATACGTGAAATACGTTGTGCACACCGCACAACTCAGGTGGCAACTCAAGACGGTAAGTCACTGGGCCAAAGCGAGACAATACTCTGAAGGGCCTGAATAATATGAGTCTTCAAGCTCGACTGAATAGGAACCATCATAGCGTGAACTCTCACTGGTTCAACCGACTCCGTGCGACTCAACGCATCGGTTACAACATTCGCCTTACCCGGATGGTAGCTAATCTCACAATCATCATCGTTAAGCAACCCATCCCACCGGCGTTGCCTCATATTCAACATCTTCTGATCAAAGATGTGCTGTAACGACTTATGATCGGTAAATACGGTGCACTTGGTACCGTAAAGATAGTGACGCCAGATCTTCAAAGCAAAAACTATTGCGTCCAACTCTAGGTCGCGTGTCGTGTAATTCTGCTCATGAATCTTCAACTGACGAGAAGCATAGGCAATCACTTTCCCGTTCTGCATCAGTACGCAACCGAGTCCTTTATGCGAAGCGTCGCAATACACTACAAAATTCTCGGTGCCCTCAAGAAGACTCAATAGGAGCATTACACAACCGCTTCTTCAGTAACTGACAATCCTGCTCCTGCTTTACACCCCAAACAAACTCCTCACTCTTTTGGGCCAATTTCGTCATATGCGAGGCTATCTTCGAGAAATGTTCGATGAAACGACGATTGTAACCTGCCAGACCCAAGAATGACCGGATCTCGGTGGGTGTCTTCGGAGCGAATCAAATCTTTGACGGCTTCAATCTTGGCAGGACCAACATGAATACTCTTCTTGCTAACCACTTGGCCAAGAAACTGAACCGCAGATAACCAAAACTCGCATTTCGAGAATCTTGCGTAAAGCTGCTCCTGACTAAGCAACTCCAACACTAGTCTCAAATGCTCCTCGTGCTCTTCCCGGCTACGAGAATATATCAAAATGTCGTCGATGAAAACGATCACGAACTTGTCGAGGTAAGGACGACATATACGGTTCATCATGTCCATGAAAGCTGCAGGCGCATTCGTGAGACGGAAAGGCATAACCAAAAACTCGAAGTGGCCGTAACGCGTCCTGAAGGCGGTCTTCGGAATGTCCTCCTCCTGCACTCTCAACTGATGATATCCGGATCGTAAGTCAATCTTCGAAAAGAAGCATGAACCCTGAAGCTGGTCGAACAAATCATCTATACGTGGCAAAGGATACCGGTTCTTCATCGTCAGCTTATTCAGCTTTCTGCAGTCGATACATAACCTCATAGAACCATCTTTCTTCTTCACGAAGAGTACCGGCGCGCCCCAAGGAGAGAAACTCGGTCTAACAAAGCCTTTATCCACCAACTCCTAAATCTGCTTCGTTAGTTTCTAACATCTCCGAAGGTGCCAACCGATAAGGAGTCTTCGCCACTGGCGTTGCTTCGGGAACCAAGTCTATACGAAACTCTACCTGTCTACTAGGGGGTAAACCAGGTAAGTCCTCTGGAAATACATCGGGAAAGTCACGAACCACCGGCTTCTCCTCAATCTTCTCCGCGGAGTCTTTCTTCACAAGGTGTGCAAGAAAGAGTGTGCAATCCCGTTTGATGTACTCCCGAACCTTCATACACGAAACGATCTTAAGGCGCTTCCCCGCCTTATTCCCCTGAACTAAAAACGGTCCACCAACTGGTAACGGAATGCGAATCATCTTCTCGAAACATACGATCTCTGCACGGTGTGTCGCTAACCAATCCATACTGATAATAACGTCGAAGCTACCCAGCGTAATCGGAATCAAGTCGATAGGAAAAAAAAGTGATCGTCGAAACTAACACTACAGGCAGAAAGTACTTCAATAGCAGGCAAAACTCACCATCGGCTAACTCTATCTCGAAGGAAGACACTGTCAGTCTAGAAGTACGAGCAATCACAGTCTTAAACTCATTAGATATAAGATTCTTCGAATGACGGACTAAAGTCTGGAGTCGAACCTCTCGGAATCGCAATAGTAGGACAACTTCGTCTCGTCGACTTCCTTGCAGATAAGAGTTTTCTTCGGTTCCAAACCCGAAAGAGACGTAAAAAAGAAGACAAAAAATTAAGGAAGGGAAAAGGAGTTCGCAATACTAAGAGAATTAAGGCCAAACATAAAAAAAATCCAAATAGAATAAATGTATGCTGAACTTAGATAAGAAAAGTACCCGTAACGACGCGAGGATCCTGTTCAGCCTCCTGAGCTCCAATAACAAGTGCTCTACCACGGGGATCCAAATCGGACGATGTACCGGCACCAGCTGCAACCAACTCGGGACACATGTTCCTAAGATGTTCGGCAGAACCACACTCGTAACGTTTGCCTCTGTAGGACTTACAAAACCCAAATGTGTGTCCTAGCTTCTTACACTTAAGGCACTTCCAACAAGTCACCTCCTTGGCATGTTTGTTACCACACCGATCACATTGCTGATACGTACTCCGGATTTCTGGAGACACCACGTGACGATCATTCTGCCTCCTAGACTTCTTCCGCGATTTACCATGACGGGAGATACAACTTCGTTTCTTTCCGAAATTCTGCTTAAATTCAACTGACGGTACCCCACCATCGCTATTCTGCACTGTGCTATCCCTGATCTGGGCGACAATAGTGGGTATCATAGCTGCCAACTGCTCGGCGATGAGCTGTCCGATGTCTGTCGTCATATCCGTTTCCTCATCACTGACTTCCACACTCGGAGTCGTGTTACAAATTCTCGCGCTCGGACGACCATGTCTCGCTGACCATCTCGTCGCTGTCGTCTTCACAGGCGGCATCGTTCTGAAACTAAAAAGAAAGAACCCGATAAGCAAAATGTGTGCGACACGAAAAATAGGGCCAAGTGCCAAAAATAACAAAAGCGGAAATAAGCACATAAGGCAAAATGGTGCACACATAGCAAATAAGAGGGAATCGATTTGAAAAGCCTACGGTCATAGTCCAAGTGATTTCCTTCATAAGTATCGTACATTCAAATCGCATTGTCGTGTTGAAGTCGAGGGTGCATATAATCGCAAATATTCGGATGATCAACCGAATGAGGGGAAAAGTGAGCGTTTAAAGAAAGTGAAGTTAGAAAAAGCGGCTTCGGAAACAGGAATAGGATCGAGTTCTTCTAAGCAAGGTGAAAAGGATGTGATAAACATAGAAGAAGTAGATCTTGAAAGTGAAGAGAAAGTTGATGAAGAGATAGAGATGGAACAACAATCACCCAGTGAAAGCGAACAACATGTAGATGAAACGGTTGGTGAAAAGGTTATTGAAGAAAGAGACATTGAGACGTTGTATCAAAACGTGGTAGAGCTTGATAAGAAAGAAGATATCGATCCATTGTATAAGAAAGTGGTTTGTGCAAGACTTCGAGAACAAAGGTTCAACGATGCTGATGTTGATTTGAGATTAAGGAAGTATGATTTTGACAACAGGTTGAAGAAACAAGATGTGAAAACCGTTCATAATGAAGATAAATAAAAAGAAGAGATACGGTTGCAAAATGAACATAAGGAACTCTACAAATATGCAGTGAAGAATGAGTTTAGAATTTCGAAGTATACCAACATTGATATAGAAGAACAAAAGAGATTGCATAAACGAATAAACACTCCAGTTATGGAAGATCAAGTGATAAAGTTCTTTGTGAAGAAACCAAAGGTGGTAGAACCGGCGATATTACATGGGTTTACTAAGATTGAAAAGAATTTATGGAATAATTTTCAACACTTCACTCATAACAAACGCCAAGGGAAAGATAAAGTCTACTCTCCTCATGGTATTGAAAATGTTAGGAAGTTTGGAAGGATCTATCAATGTGGAATTTCTTATCCTACAATTGTAGTTGAAAGAAAAGATGGAAAGGTGTATGAATTCATAGAAGTCGATTTCAAAGATCCTAATCCTGAAGACATTGAATGGTTCTTCACAACGATGAATAGATGGCCAGAAAAGAAAATGATTGAACGTTTTTCAGAATTTCGTATCAAAAGATTCATGGAAAGTCAAGTCAAGGAGGCAACACAATTTGATTTCCAAATTGAATTAGAGAGCAGAAGGAGTAAAGTGAATCTAGTTCAACCAACAAGAGATTTTTTTAGTGAAACATGTTCAACTTTGGACAATCGTGAATGTTGGAGATAAAGGGATAGTTTACACTAGTCCTCATTGGAATGGAAATCTCGTGATGTTATTCAAAGAAGTTCATCATTATTCCACGGGAACTCTTAGGATGATTCTAAAGGAGATCAATGAAATAATCAAGAATGGAGATGAAAAAGAAAGTGCGAACTATAATGAATATGCTAAGTCGAAAGTAGATCGTAAATAATATGAGTTTGGACGAGATGCAATTGAAACATGTTTATCAATAAGAAGATTTATCCAACGTTATGAAATGTGTCTCAGAATTAGGGAAAACAAATACTCCATTTTCGCAACTTTCAAAGCACAACGAGGTCATGAAATGCAACAAGAACAAGAAGAATGTGCAAAGTTGTATCCTTAATTCAAGGAAATGGAAACTCAAGCATCTCAAGCTTAAGAATGAAGATTTGAAGATTAGCATAGATATTTTGTTTTGTATTGTAAAAATATTGTACTTACTTTTCTAGAAACTATATTAAAGGGGGAAATTGTAGGACTAAGAATGTATTATTATCGTTTGTAGAAGGTAGGAAATGTAACTTTACAACAACACACCCTTTTCCTATATATAGGTGAGGGGTGCATATGAAATATGTAACTTTTGAATTAATTTCTCATTTGTTCATTCTGATTCACATACCTCCTTTGATTACCCGAGTTGTGGGATTAATTTATGGTATTTTATTCAAACTGAATATTTTGTGAAATGACTAGCCATAGTACAAGTTCCTACTTGTGTGTGGCGACATTGTGACAAATTTGTTAACTCATTTAATGCATTTAGTTGAATTTCTCTATATATATATATCTCTCAATGTGTTATGACGATCGTCAATCGATTAAACCTCACGTATCCTCCAAAGGTAGCGTGTGAATTAAAACACTCAAAATCCTCCCATAACGCACACAAAACGCTAAAAAATATAACTAAAAATTCTCATTTCTCAAATGGCAACTCAAAGTTCTTTCGTTTCCCCTGGTGTTGTGTGCACCAATGATTATTGAAATGTTAGAAACATCCTGAAACAAAGCTATTTGGTGTAATTTACACTTAGTGAAGTTGTCGGATGAGCAAAATAATGTGTATTGTAAAACTTTCGGTAATTTTTTGAAAAGTGATTCCAACTCAACGTTTGAGATGCATACCGAAAAGTATTACCAATGACTCAAATCTGTTCCGGAAGCGGTTCAAGCATCTATGTCACGAGAGGGGGTATTTTAACATATGAGGTGGAGCGATGTTATCAAAAATTTGCATGCTTTGTGATTCAAGAAGGTTTGTCGTTCAATAACTTTGACAATCTTCGATTCACTAAGGTAATTCAAATGCTCTTCAACCGCGATATAATCAAGTAAGTCGTGCTACCGTTAGACGTGATTATATTAAAATATGAAGAAAAACAGTATAACTAATAAATCGTTTTAAAAACTTAAATACAAATATAAACTTAACAACCGATGTTTGGTCGGCTCCTCATGGTTTGCCCGATTCGTACCTTTGTGTTACCGCACATTGGGTTGATCCTGTAATATGGAAAATGATGAGGCGTACGACTGCTTTTGAAAACCTTGAGTATCCTCACACGGGTCAAGATTTATATCATATGTTACAAACTATAGTAAAAGAGTTTAAATTAGAAGAAAAAGTTGTTTCAATCTCATTTGATAACGCGAGTAATAATCCTAAAATTCCAACCACCTTTAAAGGGTATTTTTTTATGATAGTCGATTAGCCGTATCCGAAACAACTTTAATAAAAAAACATTTTTAAAAATACGTTACAAGATATAATTTGTTCGAGTAAAATGCGACATAAACATTATATGAGACTGTGCAAGAAAACGATTCCCATTTTTAATCCCTAATTAGGGCGTTCCTTCTAGATGAAATTCGACTTATAAATATATCTTATGTGGTTTATGCCAATAATACAGTTTACAAACTTTTCATGACGAACCCACCAATGTGGGCCGGGTTACACCATTTATTTAATGTCACACCCCGTTAAAGCGGAAACACGGAATGTGAAGAGCAAAGAATCATTTCACGGGTTACACTAAAAGCAACGGTTCAAGTCATTAAGATTAAAGTTGAAAAGTACAAAAGTTAAAGATACAACCAAGATTCAAAGTTAAGACCATAATACATAATAAAATATTTTTAATTAAAAATTCCCAAAATAAGGTCTTCTTCCCGAGGTACACTTCACATAATTGGCTTGACCAGCCTGAGCAATGCACTTCACAACTTACGCTTAGTTCCTGAAACATGAGATAAAGTGTCAACTACGAAAACGTAGTGAGTGAGTTACAGTTTATAAGTTGACAAAAAGGTTTGGATAAAAGTTCGACAAGTATATGTGTAAGTACAAAAGTTTTCCAAAGAAGTAAGCGGTTAAACAATCGCATAAAGGTAGTGTATATACTGTCGTAATAGTTCGAGTCAAGAGTTTAGAGTTCGTAAAAGTTCGAGACAAGTTCAAAGTCCATAAAGTTCAAGATCAGTTCAAAGTTCATAAAGGTTCAAAATAAGTTCAGAATAAGCTCAGAATAAGTTCAGAATAAGTTCAAAGTGAGTTCAAAGTAAGTTCAAAGTAAGTTCAAAGTAAGTCGCGTAGCAAGCGGTAAAAGTGCGTAGTCATTACCTCAGTGGTGGATTAATCCACATGTGTAAGACAGTAAATAAGCATATGCGTAAATAATAAAGACCCATGATCCTCGAGTTGTACCAACCACTAAGCTTAATATAACGTAAGATTTTAGCACACTAATCTGATTCTGGTCAAGTTCGCGCCCCTAGTTCCAGTCTAAAGTTCGAGTTCGCGAGAACTTAGTAATATGTACCCAGGTTGCTACCCTTAAGTAAGGAGTGACCGCTCCTAAGTATCGATACCCATATTTACTAACGCCTATTGTTAATAGTGTGTAGAGTTCAGTTCCAGAAAAAGTTGCGAGGCATTTTGTTCGTTCTGTTTCTAAAAAAATTGGTTGTTTGTACTTACGGCGTTTATATCCTCACCTAGGGTTTTGCTCCAAAATACAATCAAGCTATCATTGTCTAATCAAATATCCAAAGAGGCAAACCTATTGAGTCTAAAGTAAGCCAATCCGAATAAATGATATTGTCTACGCATATTAGTTGCAAAGTTCCAAAATAGTCCAATAGTTCTCAGTTCCAAAAGTTCAAAGAGTTGCAAGTTCGTAAAGTTTCCAAAAACAGATAAGTAGCTCAGTTGTTCATAAAGTTTCCAAAAATAGATAAATAGCCCAGTTGTTCATAAAGGTAGTAAAGATTCAAAAGAGTTTCAAAGACAAGTAGTTCATAAGCATTGTTCACGAGTTTAAGAGCACAAATCAGTTTCCCAAGTAAAAGTATTGTTCGCAAAAGGTTTGATCTCATGTTTCCCCCAAAAAGAGTACTTAAAATGTAAGAGTAAGGAGGGGTGTAACTCACGGATTGCGGAGACAAAGAACTCGGGAATCGGTCGGAGCGGAAGCCGGAAATCACGGGTCGCCTAATAATACCAAGATAGTCCAATTATTATTATTTTATTATGTTATTGTACTTAAGATAATATAATTAAGTTTTTAATTAAACTTTAAGTGTCAAGGTTAAGTTTAATCCAAAATAGTCCCAAAACGGTGAAAGTTACGTTTTTGTCCAAAAGCCCAATTTTGACGTTTATTATTATTGTGTTACAAGCAACTTTGGTCGCTGAATTGATTTGGACTTTTCTAGTGAAATTTGGGCAGCGCTTCCGCGCCCAACTTTCATGTCCAAAAATCCAAATGTCAATACCGCTCACAAAATACATACAACACGATTTTATATCCAAACGAGTCCATTTAAGTTCAAAAGTTCATTACAAGTCACCAATGTATAATTATTTTCCAATTCAGTCCCAAAGCGGTATTTACGAAAAGTCAGCAAGTCAAACAAGTTTAAAACGTCAAAATAAAGCAAATCGGGAAAATCAGCCAGGCCTGTGCGCCGTTGTGACCTTTAGGACGGCGCACAGAGCCAGTTTTTCACCCCCGCTGCGTCGTCCTGGTCACAGGGACGGCGCACGGGTCGCGTTTTCGGGATTTTTCGATCAAAACGATTATTTTAGCCACGGATTTCAACATGCAATTGGTCTAGACTTAATAAAACTCCATTTCCAGTGTTTCTAAAGTGTTTTTATTCATAAAAACATAGATCTAAACAATATTTTGGTTAAAAATCGTTTTTGTACATAAAACGTTATAAATCTTTGTAAAAACTCATTTTAAATCCATAGATCATGCATGCAAGTTGTTATTTATATAAAAACAGTAAGTAAAAAGAAATCTACCGGTGGAAATCGCTTGGATGATGATTTGGTGATGTTTGAGCTCCGAAAATCTTTACAAAAATGGTCCTTTTTCGAAAACTTGGCTTCTCCTTGCTTCTCTTGATGTTTGGATCGATTTGTATGGATAGAAAATGGATTTTGATGGTGTAATATTCTGGAAATGGGAAGGTTCTTGGGAGGATTTTAGAGGAAGTGTGTGTGTTTTTGTTTAAAGTTTGTTAAAAATGAAATAAGAAAAGAAAAATGAAAAGGAAATAAAGAGAAATAATGATGTATGCCTTGGGACTGCTATGTAGCAGTAAATTATCGTCTAAGCCCGAGTTTAATTGGTTGAAATTTGTAGAAAACCGAGACATGCAAAAATTTCAAAAATTTTCGGAGTTAGTCCTGCAGGACGGCGCACAATTTCACTGTGCGCCGTTCTGGACCATTTTTGTCACAAAATTTTGATTTTTTTGCTGTTTTTGTTATTTTTGCGTTATTGCTTCGTTGGACCTTTTCGTTAACTAAAAGTTCTCAATTATGTTACATTATGAACTTAGGAAAGTTCATTAGGCGTTTTCTTGGTATTAAGACTTATATAAATTGCTTCCGGTTGTGATTCCGACACGAGCGCGTTCCCGATAAAGGTTCAATTTAAAGGCACAAGAGACAAAACGAGAGACATAGAACGTAAATAGCACTTGAAATTTGACGGTTGTCACATTTAATGTGTTGGAAATTGTGCGAGCACGTTTAAGTGGTGATTTATATGAAAAATGGTTTCCCCTATGAAAGAAAAACTAAGAAAATATTTCAAAAAAATTCTGAAAAGCTAAGAAAATATTTCAAAGAAATTCTGGCGGTAGTTACTTGGGCCAGCGCATTGAACTCATGTATGAACATTGTGAAATTACTTATCGATAAACAATTTTTATTGATTTCGAATTTCATAATGAGAACTTAGTCTTTTCAACAAATAAAAACGTACATTTTAACAATTTTTTTTAAAGATTTATTAAGGATTTATTTTAATAGATATGGTTCAACAATTTGTTCAAGTTCGGTTTCATCATCGTTTTTTACTTATAATAGCACGGATCCCATGCTTGACTTAAATAATACTTTAAGACAAGAAAACACTAAAAGGGCTAGGGGTGAGGGTGGCCCACCATCGACTAGAGAATTTGGGAGATATACGGGAACCAATTTTTTATCCACCGTGGGAACCGATGAATTCTCACAATTTGATATTTTGGCTTGGTGGAAAGGAATGGAATATCAATTTCCTGTTATATTCGTCATGGCCCAAGATTTAATAACCGTCCAAACTTCTATGGTAGCTTCAGAATACGCATTTTCTCTTAGTGGCATGGTATTATCTATACGAAAAACAAGACTCACACTGGCATCATTGGAGATGTTTATTTGCTTGAAGGATCATTCAGACACATCCGAACGTATACACCACATTTAAAGTCTTAAAGGTGAACTAGAAATTGAACAAGAGTTAGACGAGGTTGAGGTGGAAGCGGGTTTTACAATCTCACTTTCCGATGAGGAAAATTGCTCTCAATGAAGCTTCATAGGAGACTAGCTCTGAAGAAGATATTGCTCTCGATGAAGATATTGAAGATACAAATTAAGTTTTATGTTGGTATATTAAGTTTATATTTCCAAATATTTGAATATTAAGCTTATGTTTGAATGTGTTTCAACTATATGTTTGATGTTTAATAACTTTATTTAATAAAGCTGAAGTTTATTAAATAAAACGTGATTTAAAAAAAAAAAAAAACCCGGTTACTACTGGTTTTTCAACATGAACGAGTCACAACCCTACCTTGACCGGTTTCAACAGGGTCGAGCTTTTTAGCCCCAAACACAATTCGATCCGTTTTTGGGTCCTAACTGGGTATCAACCTTTGACCAAAAGCCGGTTCGATTTTCAAACCCGAACCGGTTTGTACACTGATATGTAAAATCTAGTTTTAATTTTAAAAACTCGAAATACTTTCGACTACACACTTATAGGCAGTAGACCTAATCGTGTGTTAATATAGCAAATAGTAAGTAGAGGTTCATTCTCAGGGACTAAATTTAGCTTAAATAAAGAATTAATGAAACTGCTTTGTTTTGGTTTGTTTTGTGACCGAATTGTCACTTTGCTTAATTAATATTAAGAAAAGTGATTTAAGTAATCGTTCGTTGAAAAGTTGATTTTTTTTGTTATCAAAGGAGGATACACTCGTTTGGTAACTTCACTAATGATCTAATTTATCTTACGTAATTGAATGTTTGTTTTTAACTTCTAATGTATAATTAAGTTCCTCTCGAATACTTAATTAATTATAATTATTTCAAACTCTATTGTTCCTCTCGAATACAGTATAAAACCCTAGATAACTAAGCATTAAAAAACAAGTCGGTGTTTTATGATTTAATCCTATAAAGCTTCTTCTCGAATAGCATATCTAGTTTTCTAATCAAATCTCTTGTAATTATTAACTAGCTTTCTCGTTTTAGTCTAATTATCTAAGTTACTATTACTAATTCCTCTCGAATATTAGCAATTATAAACCAATTAAAAACCGATTGATTTGTTTCGTTCAATTAAATAACCTAACTCTAGATTCCTCTCGAATACCTAGAATACCGACTAACAAATTGAATATAAGTAACTTTGAACAATATTTAAGACGTAAACAATAAAGGTTCTTCGATTAAACATAAACACCTAAAAACATTCAATCACAATTAAGCTAAATCATCACAAAAGGTTCATTCCCAAACAAGTGGTAAGTCATTAGCTACTCATGTTCATAATAAAGTAAACATATATGTTCATAATAAAGTAAATATATATAAAAGAAGTAGACATAATACCAATATTTCGATTAAGTAACGTAAGAATTGCGAAAAACGATAATGTTGAAGTTATAGCTTTAAAACTAGGCTTCCAACTCTCCTTGCAGCTCCCAAACCGAATATTGAACTCCAAAATCGGCTGTGAAAAACTGAATATTAATTGTGAAGTTTCGGTTTGTATTTATCGGAAGAAATATGGATTGCCATAAAACTGCTTACTGCGCCGCACCATGCACAGACTGCGCGACAGTCATGACTTTCCTAATTTGATACGAATTCAGATACCCGTTGCGCCGCACTGACCTACATTGCTGCGTCGCACCCCTGATTCTAGAAGTTTCTTGCACGTTGACTTTTGTTGACATCACCGAACTGACCTACTCGCTGCGTCACACTACTTCACATAACACAAAACTTCGTCTTCTTCGCTCTTTCTCTTGAATTTCTCGTCCAATCTTCCACTTCCCGGTCATATTAACCTATCACTTGAATAAAACACTTATCTCACGGTTAATTGCAAACACCTATCCTGTCTATCATGTTTTAATACGAAAATTGACCAAATATCGAATATAAATATATGTATAAATATACGATATCATACACCTCTAGGTATAAACGAAGTTAAACTAAAACTGGATTAGCATAATGTAACATGCACATAAAAGACCAACTTTATTGTTATACATTAATTATAAATACAAAGACACATACATGAAACACTTGAACCAAATATATGAAAATGTTTGAACACTTAACTGGAATCTCTTACAACCAAGAGCTAGCTGAATGAAACCAGCGAAAGAAAAACAACTTAAAAAGACCAGCAGAAACACGTTCGAGTCACAGAAAGCTGATCTCTGACCGAAAGCAAATTACCACAGGAAGACGAGCAACCGTCAAGCTTGAGATCACACAGTTTTAGCCATAGCAGAAACATCTTTACTAGAACGGTTGTATTTCATGTGGCTCTTAACGAGTTGCCCAGCTGAGATAGCCGCCATGAGAGACAGCTCTCCAGCTAGAACCGAGGAGGCAACAACCTTAGCCAGCTGCCGTGCATTTGATCCAGCCATTTCTTTGTTTGCACCCTTCACTCCCAACAAGTTCAAGCATGCGGATTGTGAAGCTAATTGAGTCCCACCTCCCACGGTCCCAACTTCAATTGATGGCATGGTTACGGACACATGAAGGTCTTTTCCACCGTTCACAGCTTCCATCATAGTAATACAGTGAGAGCTTTCAATGTTCTGGGCGGGGTCTTGACCGGTGGCTAGGTACACAGCCGAAACAATGTTACTAGCGTGAGCATTGAACCCACCAAGTGCCCCAGCTATTGCAGATCCTGTAAGGTTCTTGAGCATGTTTAATTCAACTAATGAAGCTACAGTAGTCTTCAATACTTTCTTTACCACTTCATCTTTTATGATAGCCTCACACACAACCGATTTCCCCCTTCCTTCTATCCAATTCACGGCTGCTGGTTTCTTGTCAGAACAATAGTTTCCGGATATGCCAATGACGTCCATGTCGGGGAAATCTACTTGGAGATAGTCCAAAACATTTTGAACTCCTTTAGAAATCATGTTCATTCCCATTGCATCACCAGTGCTACAAGTAAACCTTATATATAGATTCTTCCCAGCTATAGCACATTGGATTTTCTGAAGCCTCCCAAACCGACTCGATCTGCAATCATTGAATTAATATAAAATTAGACAACTATATGACAGTTTAAATAACTTGGGTATAACTTTATGAAACTAGAGATCATGCATGGTGGAAAAATTCTCGGAACATAAAATACATGAAGTTTTTTGGCCCGGTAAGCACTATGGAGCCATCGAAGGTCTCGGATGCTCTACCCGATTAAAGAAAAAAATAAAACTTTTCATATTTCAATAAAAGGGCATATTCACCGCACAAAAAAGTACCTAGTTTGCAAAGAAAACATTTAAAAGGTGTAAATTGTCCGTTTTTATGTCTCTGGATTTCATTGGCACAATTTTTAGTGTGACTATCTACACAATTTAGAGCTTAATTCGGTTACGAAAAAAATCATGTAGATAATAGAAACGTATTCACAAGTTGTTGCTAATAAAAGAGTGGTGCAAGATAGGATGGGTATGCAAGAAAATATTTTGTTTTGTTGGCTGCATCAATAAGTTCTTGTATTTCACATGTTTTATTTGTTTCCTAATAAATTAAAACATCTTTAAATACAAAGAAAAAAAAAAAAAAAGAAAAAAAAAAAATTTAAAAAGAAAATGATTTAAATGCACCCTTAAATATATGTTTGGAGGAATTTCTTAAAGATTTTCGTTTTTGTAATTATTACATGGTAACTATTTTACACTTTTTATTTATCTTCATAAGATTTGTTTGATATTATTTTTTCAAAATTCATACTTTTTGGTAGTTGTTAAGGTTCAAATTTGTTTGAATGCATTCTAAAATGCTTAAGATACTTATTTAAATATATTACATATAAATTTAATTTATAAAATTTTGATGTAAATTTAGGTAGAGAAAAACAAATAATCTTTTTTGTGGTTCAGGTAGTTTAGAAAAGAAAAAATAAAATTAATTTTTTGAATGCGATTTTTCAAAAAACAATTTCAGAAATATTTTCAAATAACTGCAAAAAGAACTCCTTTTGAGCTATTTTTCAACATATATTTTTTTATCCCATATAAGAAAGATCGAATATTATTGAAAATTTAATTATTTAATGTTAAAAAAGTTTTGATATTTTAAAGAAATAATAACTTTTTCAAATAAGCACTTATAATGTATGAAGATGGAAACAAATATAATATATATTGTTGGATGGCTTATTCCTAGATTAATTGTTAGTATTTACTAGTTTAACAAATCTAATCCCGACCATCTTTTACTAGTTTATTATGAAATGTTCAAATAATTAATTAGGAAAAAGGTAACAAAAAATGTCAAAAATAAGTAAATAAAGATGTAATGAGTAATATTTGTGTACTTAATTTTTAAAGTATATGATGCCAACAAGAACATCCCGAGCATATGAAACCATATAAAATTATAAATGTGAGTTGGTGCACGTGAAGTTAGTAGTATATCTTACTTGTTAAAAACAGATGCAATAGTCTCAAAGTTGAGCGGTTCCTCTAAGAAAAACTTCAAATCAGCAGCCCTCCTCGCTGTGGCAAACCTAACCACCGGAGCTCGAGTCATTCCATCTTTAAGGAGGACACTGGTGGCACCGCCCGAGACATATATAGCCTTAAAACCACGATTCGTGCTTGCCACTAGACACCCTTCAGTAGTTGCCATGGGCACCGTAAACTCTTTTCCATCTAGCAACATTGGGCCTGCAATACCTACGGGTATCTGAACATAACCTATTGGCATCTCACAACATTGTCCTAATATCGATTCATAATCCATTCCCTCTAGAGGCAATCCATCAAGTGATTTCCCTGTTATCCTCTCCAATGCTAATCGTCTTATGAAAACTGCACGTTTACAATCCCCGAGCTTTGATTCCAATGAGTAAGATGGTATTTTCCCAGACACCACCGCTTCTATCAAAGCTTCATCCTCTTCAGTAACATTAATGGTTTCCGTTGGTAGTTTTACTGATTCCTTCTTAACGACATGTTTAACGACTACATCAGTTTCACAATCCAGAGCTGCACCACAAGGAGTGACACGGGAGTCTTCCTTTTTAACCATATCGTTCACGTCACCTTCTATCTCCTCTTCTTCTTCATCATCAGAATAAGGTGTTGCATGAACGAAACTCATTCCAAAGAAACCAATAAGGTAGATAAACGAAGCCACAAACAAGAAGATCGCAGCCATTTCCGACATAGTAACAACATGAAGTGGAGTGGAGTTACGAATCTTTTCACGCCATCTGATAAGAAGAAAATAAGTATCCGAAAAGAAAACAGTAAAGAAAAGACCATTTGAAATCCCCCAAGGAAGTGGCAGAGAATCAGAAGCCTTTGAACCATCCACCATCTTAGTATCCAAAGAATATTTAGTGGGAGATGGTTTCAACGAAGATCGTTTACGGACATCCATCCCTGTTGCTAGCTAGTCGCGGTGATGATCGAATGGGATGGAGCCGGTGACGATTTCGATACCGACAAGAGAGTGTGGATTCTTGGTTTTCTTAAGTACGTAGTAAGTGATATTATTGTTGTGAGAAGAATTTGCAAAATGATGGACCATTTGTTGGATACATTTATAGAAAAGAATCCACAACCCCCCTAGTTTGAATCATGACCATATAAGTCAGCAAAGGGCAGTACATCAAATTTTAAATAATTAAAAACAGCACATAGAATGGGAAAATAATGTTTAATGATAGTGTGCTGTTTAATTTTCCATTCTCATCCTTTTGATAAAAGCATAACAACATGTTTCATTTACTTTTCTTCTGACTATCTATTTTCTTGATATTACTACGTGTCATATTTTTTTGTTTTTTTCTAGTTACAAAACTAAATAGAAATATATATATCATGTTAGTTTAATAATGGGAGGGCAATATAGGGACATGTGTACCGATAAATTTGACAAATAAATCAGACCACAATGTGGGTTTAAATAAATAAGGGATTTTTACAAATGGATTTTTTATCCTTTTTATAGTAAGAACCGATATACTTCTATTTTTCTAAGTTGTTGATAAGCTGAAGTTGTAATTTACAATAAGAACGAATACTTAGAATGGAATGAAACCCTATGGTGAAATGTATGTAATCTACGAACCGGGAAATTACATATATTAGATGATAAGTTCAAACTCAATTGTAGTTTTGGATCCATTAGGTTTATGTACTTCTCTTATAATCATCAAGGGGTTTATATGAAAGTGTTCCTATCTATCTATTAAGGAACATAATGGATGCCGATTTTTATTTGTTTGGTTCTATGATTTTTAATCGAGTTCGTGGAAAGATAATTAGATAACTTATATGGTCACAATAAACAATGGTGTGCTCGTTGTAAGGTCAATGGAAGCTCAAGAAGTAGAATGGGTAGCCTGATACCCTCGGCTACTGTATTGTTAACGTTACAATATTTTGCCTCCACACTTTAACGAGAAACCAGCCTCCACCCCCACCCCACACATTCAAATATATAATAACTCAATGTTGATTGACGGGTCCTTGGACATTCTCTCCGATCAGCATTGTAGGAGGTCATATAAAAACTTACATCTCGTTTAACACAAAGGTTTAATACCATAAATATTGATATTGATATTGTTTTACAAAATGTCATGTAGGTCCTAGAAGTTGATTGAATTTTATATTGATATTGATATTGCTTTACAAAATATATGCAAGGTATGCTAAATAAACTAAGCTAACCTTCCCTCACTAATAAAACAACCTTATTTTTATTAGAGAGAATGTCACAAATCGTCCTTGTGGTTAGGCTGTTTTTCACATATCGTCCTTTTGCAGAAAAGTTAGCACTGATCATCCTTTTGTTTTTTAAAATTATCGTCTGTGATCCTTCCGTCAAAATTCTGTTAATTTAATCCGTTAAGTGACCCCATGTGCCTGGCACATGAGGGTAAATGAGTAATTTGACACCTTCTTCTTCATTTCCCCCAATTTCTCCTTTAACCATAAACCCTAATTTTAATTAATTTATATGCATCTGTATAGTAATTCTGTACTATTTGTGATGAGTGGAAACCCTTTCAAAACAGACCACTTTATTTGTCAAACACTTGATTCCAACCTAGCTACTCCCTCAAAACCACTTCTTCTTCAATTCTTCTTAATCCATTCCCCTGACCCGACCTAAACCCACCACTACCAGATCTCTTATACTCCTTCCCATTCACATTCCCCACACCGCGATTCTGCTGCAATCGTTGCTGTCGTCTCCACGACACCTGCTGCAACGAATTCAACACCTCGGAAACCGAATAATAATGCTGCATATGAAGTACAGGGTTCCAATTACATCTCCTCTGCTGAACAGATCCTATCACTCCATCATACTCACCAACCTCACCCACACTCTTCAAATGCATATAACCACCACCAACACCATCGCCGGCCGGAAACAACATTTTGTCAGGAATTACCATATTACTACCAGATTGCATTGCCATATACATTAAAAAATATAATATTAAATTAATAAACTATTTTCCTTAATTAAATTAATATAATCGATTATAATAATGAATTATAATAATAAAAAATAAATACAGATCTAAGAGAATTGAAATTCAGATCTAAGAAAAGAATTGTGGGTTTTTAAGGAAAAGAAATTAAGATCTAAATTAGGGTTCGTGAAGAACGTGTTTGGGGGAATATATGGAAACTATGGCTTATTGAACACGCGCATTTCTGTATCTAATATATATAGATATAGAAATGTATACATACAGATATAGAAATCTATATACAGAGTGGAAGGGAGAGTGTGTGTAGGGGTGAGTAGGTGGGGGAGATAACACCTAAAAAGACATATTTACCCTCATGTGGGGGCCATTTAACGGATTAAATTAACAGGATTTTGACGGAAGGATCACAGACGATAATTTTAAAAAACAAAAGGATGATCTGTGCTAACTTTTCTTCGAAAGGACGATATGTGAAAAACAGCCTAACCACAAGGACGATTTGTGACATTCTCTCTTTTTATTAAAACTAAGAAAAATAGCAAGGAAATATAGAGGTTTTGATCAAGTTGTAATTACATGTAATGAACTTTGTTATTTTCTATAAAAAAAAACTTAAATTTTTATTTTGTTAATTTTATATATAATGGATACACTATACTCACTTAAAAAACAACTTATGTATGTATAAAATATGTGATAACTAATTATGAAAAAGTTCACATACAAAAATATTATATTTAACTAATAAAGAGATTTCAATTTACGAATGTTATATATCGTCCTTTGGGTTAGTGACTTTTTCACATTTCGTCCTTTGTCAAAAAATTTAGCAACAAACATCCTTTTAGTATAACATTATATCCTCCGTCATCCTTTTATCACTAAAAAAGAGTTATAATTTGTTTTTTGTATTTTTATAAAAACAAATCAAAATTATAAAATAAACAAATCAAAATTAACATTCCCAACAATCTCACACCCAACCCCCCAAATCTTCTTCGAAACCTTAAACAATGTCCGCTCATGAGGTTTAACAAATACATGATCTTTACCAGTGGCATTAACTTTCGCCTTGTTAACCCGAAACTTCTTCTTCAATCACCTAACTTTCTCATACAACTGACTTTTCGAAGCATTCCCAGGTAAAGAATCCATACTAAAATGATAAAAACTATCCATATCAGACAATGGAGAACACCCGTTTTTCGCTTGGTAATCGATAAACCCTTGTAATAACGTCAACTCATCCTCTTCACTCCAAACCCTTTTAATTACAGACGACTTATTTTCATCCGCATTCGATACCTTAACCTTTTTCTTGTTTTTCAGATCTGAATTTACAGATGGACGTTTAATCGCCACTTTTCTTTCTGGGGTTGATAAAGTTGCAATCTTTTTCGCGGGTTTGATTGCAAAATTCGAACCACAGATGGTTTGGATATCGGATTCTAATTCAAAGACCGAAGATGATTTGGGTGGTTGTGTTTCTTGTTCTTCTTCAGATTCGGATTCTTCTTCGTCGGATTAGATTCTGATTTTGAATTAGGTTTTGGGATTTGGGGTTTTTTTCATTTGTTTTTGGATTCTGATTCATCGTCATCTTCATCAGATTCTTCAGATTGTGATCCTTGTTGAATTGTTTGTAGATTTGGGTTTTGATTTTCCATTCTCATTCTTAACCACAATCTTTTATTTTCTTATTTTTTATTATTTTATAATTTTGATTTGTTTTTATAAAAGTACAAAAACAATTTTTAAGGGTATTTTTGGTCTTTTTAGGTGATAAAAGGATGACGAATGATATAATGTTATACTAAAAGGATGTTTGTTGCTAAATTTTTCAAAAAAGGACGAAATATGAAAAACTGACTAACCACAAGGACGATTTATGACATTCGCTCTACATTTTATATCAAAGTCAACGAAATGAATTATTATGCTTTTCTTTAACAAAAATAAATAAATAAATAGATAAAAGAAGAAATTGAAGTCAGTCGCATCGATATAAACAAAACTATATAACATTTAAAAACACACTTTAACACATATTAAACTAAAATTAACTCATATGCCTATAAACGAAACAACATAATGTGTATGTTTGGTATAAAGCTTTTAGAAACTTTTAAGGGCTTCCAGTTTTTATTTTCAAAATTAGAAGCTGATATGCTTAAAATAATCGATATTTTGTTAATCATATTTCTCATTTTTACTCTAGTTTTCTGCAACTTTTGTTATGATCTGGTATGTTTTCAGTTATAATTGCAGATTGGAGTTACATTTGGATCATGGAGCGAAAAGGAGCTGAAACCGGCTCAAAACGGATACAAACGAGCAAGATTGGTAAAAATCTGAAGAACCAGCCGGCGGCTGAAACTCCTTAGTCGGCGGCTGGATTAAATTTCCACAAATGTTCTTAAACGTGCCGCGGAAGCAACTTTTTCACCCGTGTATTCCAGCCGCCGTCTGAATTCAGCCAGCCGCCGGCTAAATCAGACGGATCAGACTCTATTTAAAGGGCTTCTAGGGTTCGAGTTGGAGACATCTTATGCCATATTTTCATCCTACATTCGACCTGGAGAGTTGCAAGGAGAGTCCTGGAAGCCTTTGATCACGTTGGAAGCTTCGATTAAAGTCTTTTAATCGTCTTTGAAGTTTGCTATTATTGGTTTGAACTTTATTCATATTTTTCTTGATACAATGTTTTTGTTTAAGAATTTCAATGCTATTTTGTTACAATCCAACATGAGCTAAATTCCTTAAGTGATTGCTTGGATTGTTGAACTTGGATCTATGTTTAATTAAGTTTATGTTTGAACTAATTGGTTTTTCCGTTATTATTTACGTTTAATCGCGATCCATGTTTATTCAAAGTCATTAAATTTACTACTTAGCGTGATTGATGAATCTATATCATAACTAACGTTCTTATAAGTTTATCAGTTATTTACGATTATATAATTTATTAGATAATTGTAGCTTGAGACTTAATTGAGATAGGCTAAGATATTAGTAATTTAATGAATTGAATGAACATGACAATTATATCAAAATTGAATAATTGAGACTTTTGTTAATTCGTAGTCGACAGATTAAATTGTTAATAATAGTGAGATTAAAGCACAATTTAGAGTGGATAATCTAAGATAACTCTTGATGTACGATTAGTCGTATGATCTTTCTCTAAAATTGTAGGATTAGATAACTCTAATAGGAAGTCTAATTATTATAGAAATCACAGTTAAACCAATCAAACATATTCTTATTATTCATGATCCAAGTAAGACGTAATTCCAAGTAATCACTGCTTTTTAATATCTGATTAAATCTAAACGTCTTTTCGATACAGTTTTTCATCCATAATTCCACTTAGTTAAATCAATTGCTATTTTAATTTAGTTATTTGTTTTTCTAAAATATGTTCTCACAGAACTAAAACGTCCCCCATATTTACTTGCTTTATTAGTTTAACTATATAATTTAAGATAACGAATATAAATACACGTTCCTTGCGTTCGATCCGGACTTACTGAATTCTATATTATCGTACGATCAGGTACACTGTCTGTATTGTGTGTTAATCTACTTTGGTAAAATACTTTTCTAACTTTAAATAATTTTATGTTATAAAATACATATCAAGTTTTTGGCGCCGCTGCCGGGGAACGGTAGCTATTTTTATTCGTAATTTTTAATTTTTAATTATTCGATCCTTTTGGAAAGATTTATCTTTCTGGAAGTTAAATTTACTGTTTATTACGTGATAATTGTTAATTGGACTAATCGGATTTTTAAGGTTACAATTTTTTAAGAAAAGTTGCAAACATAACTTTTTAACCGCCGGCTGAAGTAAAACAGCCGCCGGCTGATTAGCAGCTGCTTGTTTATTTTTCGTTTAATTGTAGTTTTAATATTTCGATTTGTTTGGTTTTCAGTTATCACGTGCTAATGACATATTTTCTTCTGTTCTTATAGATTTTGCATGACCCGAAGTTCAAATCCAAATCTTGTAGAGCCATTCGAAGATCCGGAGAAAGTTTTTCGTATTCGACGCAGGTTGTTTTCCCCAAAAGCTCAACCCATCACCAGTTTCAAAGTTCACCAAAACGAAGGTTTCGAATCTGAGTTTATGCCATCTTCTGAAGAGGAATACAAACCGTTGTCTGACCAAGAAGAAGAAAAACCAGTTTCCGTAACAGATTCCGATTCGTCCGAAGAATCAGAACACGAAATGGCAGTCAACATTAATGAGATCACCTTGGAGGAGTACTATGCTCTTACCCCGAATGTTGCGACATACATTCCCAACCCAGCTATCACTCGAGGAGCCGAATTCCAGCTTAAGGGCCAGTTTCTTAAAGAACTTAGAGAAACCCCTTTCAATGGAGAAGAAAATGAAGATGCTAATGTTCATGTGGAGAAAATCATCGAGATTGCTGATGCTTACACTATTCCTGGTGTGACGAAAGAGAATGTTATGTTGCGAGTTTTTCCTATGACACTCAAAGGAAATGCAAAACGGTGGATTGGGAATGAACCAACTAATTCAATCACTACATGGGCCGATCTTAGGACCAAGTTTCTGAAGAACTACTGTCCCCCTTCAAAAACCTCTAAAATGATCGATGACATCAGGAACTTCACACACGACATTGATGAGTCCCTGTATCAAGCATGGGAGCGTTACAAAGATATGTTACATAAATGTCCCCAACATGATCTAAACAATCAACAGGTTATCAAAACATTTTACAAAGGGGTTGATCATCAAACTCGTAACGAGTTAGACTCTGAAGGAAAAATCCCACGGAAAATTCCAGCTGACGCTTGGGCTGGCATTGAAGGACATGCTAAACACTCAAAGCTATGGGAAGACGGTGGTAAAGGAAGAAGGAAAATGGCAGATAACAGCGACGGTCTCGCTGCTATAACTAACAAACTGGATAGTATGGGAAGAGACATCAAGCGCGTCAATGAAAAAGTTCATGCTATTCAAGTCGGTTTCCACATTTGCAACGGCTATCATTTGACCAAGGATTACCCTAGGAAGGATGAGGAAGAAGCCACTGAAGAGGTAATGTATGGAGATTACCAAAGAGGAGACAGGAATAACAACACCTATCGCCAAGGAGGAGACAACAATGGTTATCGCAAGCCTTACAACAACAATCAGGGAAATTCAAATGGGCAGAAACCATATCGGCAAGGACCACCGGGGTTCTATGCTAAGGAAGCTCCTAAGGGAACGTTTCCCCCAAAGGACGATTTACATGAACTGATGAAATAACTCATGACCACAAATAATCAGTTTATGCAAACAACGATCAAGCAAATGGATGACACTGATTCCATCATCCGTAATCAAAGTGCTTCGATTAAGCAACTAGAAGGCACTATGGGACAATTGGCAAAAGTGGTACAAGAAAGATTTCCGGGACAACTACCGAGCTTCACGGAAACAAATCCTCGAGATCACGTCAAGGCAGTTACCACCAGAAGTGGTAAAACTCTTAATTCTTCTTTTACAGGTGTTACTAACAAAGTTCCTATTAATTTTGAACAGGTTGACAAAGAAGACGAACACGAGAAAGCAAATGCACCGAAAAATTCTGCTACTGCTGCATTTCAACCGGCGGATGTTGAAGACCAACCGGCGGCTGAAATCCAGCCGGCGGCCAACACTGATCAGCCGGCGGCTGACCCACTGATCTTGAAGAAAACTCCGCAGTTTGCCGCCACGAAGCCGAAAACCACACCGGTGGTTAAGGAATTCACCCCTTCTGTGCCATATCCTTGTGCTTTGAAGAAAGATAAAGAGTTAATTACATAAATGGTCCCTGTGTTTGTCGCAAAACAACGGGTCCAGTCCCTGGGTCGCAATTCCTTCGGACCCAGTCCCTGGATCCTATCTTTGGTTGCACGTTTGGTCCCTCCCTCTAACGTTCGTTTATTTTGGTCGTTAAGTGAGTCATGTGCTTCTCACGTGAGGGGCATTATAGATATTATTTCTTTTACAGGGGTCAGTTATGTATTATTACTATAAAATAATTTTAGAGAGAGAAACATAAAAGATTCAAACTTTATTATAAACACACAAAAATACCTGAAGAGGTGAAAAAAACCCAGGTGAATTAAGCAACTGTAAACAAAAACCATCAGATACATTGAACGTTCGTTTACACAAAAATCCCAATCAACAAATCAATTCCCCAGGGATTCTTTAACAAAAATCAGATACATTGAACGTTCGTTTACACAAAAACCCAGGGATTCTTTAACGTTCGTTTACACAAAAATCACTAAATCCATCGGTCGATTTTGTTTAAATCCCCCAGATTTCTTCTCAGAATTCGTTTCATCAGATAACCCAGACGGGTTTTGATAACCAGGGGACGCCATAGCTCCGGCAAGAAGCTGAGAAAACGACCGGCAATCGACGTCGGAGTATTGATCGGAGAAGAAATTCGAAACGAGGGTCATCGGACCTGGACTGAACCCTAAACCGAGGGTCATCGGACCTGGAGTATTGGGGGTTTTGAAACCCTAAACTGTAAACAGATTTATGAATTGATTTGGGGGTAATTGGGTTTTTGTTGATTGGGATTCTTTAACGATTGAATTGCAGGAATGTGGGGGTAATTGGGTTTTTGTTGATTGGGATTCTTTAACGATTGATTTGGGAGTAATTGATTTGGGGATAATAAATGTGGAAATTAGAAGAATTTGAAGGAATTTAAAAGGGGGAAATGAAACCCTAATCTCCATTGGAAGAAGAAATTTGTGAAGCTTGAATCTTTTTTACATTTTCTCTATCTAAAACTATTTCATAGTAATAATACATAACTAACCCTTGTAAAACAAATAATATCTATAATGCCCCTCACGTGAGAAGCACATGACTCACTTAACGATCAAAATAAACGAACGTTAGAGGGAGGGACCAAACGTGCAACCAAAGATAGGGTCCAGGGACTGGGTCCGAAGGAATTGCGACCCAGGGACGAGACCCGTTGTTTTGCGACAAACACAGGGACCATTTATGTAATTAACTCAAAGATAAATAAAATGTCACATACCACAAATTTCTCGAGAACATGAAACAGCTTCACATCAATATTCCGTTTATTGAGGCGATTGCTCAAATGCAAAAGTATGCGGAATATTTGAAAGATCTTGTGACAAGTAAGAGTAAGCTGGAAGACGCTTCCAAGGTCACCATGAATGCCCGTTGTTCCGCATTGATGCAAAAAAAATTACCACCGAAATTAAGCGACCCAGCCGCTATTTCTATTCCTTGTTTAATTGGTAATTTAACTGTGAACAATGCATTAGCTGATCTAGGAGCTAGTATTTCTTTGATGCCATATTCCATGTATGCTAGACTAGGTTTAGGAGAACCAAGAACTATTCGTATGTGCATTGAATTGGCCGACCTCTCTGTTCAATATCCTAGGGGAGTTGTTGAAAATATCCTTGTTAAGGTAGACAAATTTGTGTTCCCATGTGATTTTGTGATTCTTGATATGGTTGAAGACCCTAGAGTACCGATAATTCTAGGACGTCCATTTTTAGCCACTTCACATTCCTTGATTGGTGTTTTTAACCGTAGAATCACCATGGACGTAGGAGACGAAAAAGTTGTCTTTAATGTTAATGATTCAATGGAATATCCTTCTGTAGTAGATGATACTTGTTATTATTTAAATGCCTATGACATTTCCGATGATGAGTTTGTGCAGATGTTACTGGAGGATGATCAAACTGATTCAATCATTACTGAAGGATGGAGTGGAGATTTTGAATCTGCCAAAGAGTTAGCCGAGTTTGATATGTTATTGGAGGAGGTCAAGTCTACATTAACTACCGACAGGTAGGAAGCACACGAAGAAAAACCACCAACTAAATCCAGCCGGCGGCTGTCCAAAGCCAACCGGCGGCTGAAAAGCCAACCGGCGGCTGTCCAAAGCCAACCGGCGGCTGAAAAGCCAACCGGCGGCTGGGAGTGCCCAGACGGCGGCTGGACTGCCCAGTTCAGGGATTTCGGTTCACGGTGTTCCATGTTCACGAGCTGAGATTATGGAGATCAAAACATCGATTGAAGAACCACCCAAACTGGAGTTGAAACCACTTCCATCACATCTGGAGTATGCATATTTGCAAGGTACAAGTGATTTGCCCGTTATAATTTCTTCTAACTTATCTTGTGGGGAGAAAGATCGTTTATTACAGGTACTTAAAGCTCATAAGCAAGCTCTTTCATGGAAGATCACTGACATTCGGGGATTAATCCATCATTTTGTACGCACAAAATTCTAATGGAGACAGACTTCAAGCCGGTCTTTCAACCGCTTCGACGTTTAAACCCGAAGGTGAAGGATGTGGTGAGGAAGGAAATTATCAAGTTGCTGGATTCGGGACTCATATACCCAATTTCTGACAGTCCATGGGTGAGTCCGGTGCATGTGGTTCCGAAAAAGGGCGGTATGACAGTCGTTGCCGACGAGAAGAATGAGTTGATTCCTACACGAACAATAACAGGGTGGCGTGTATGCATTGACTACCGAAAGTTGAATGACGCCACCCGCAAAGATCATTTTCCTTTACCATTTGTTGATCAAATGCTTCAACGGTTAGCCAGGAAAGCTTTTTATTGTTTCTTAGATGGTTTTTTAGGTTACTTCCAGATTCCCATTGAGCCAAAAGATCAAGACAAGACCACCTTCACGTGTCCCTTTGGCACGTTTGCATATCGAAGAATGCCATTCGGTCTGTGCAATGCACCTGCTACCTTTCAGCGGTGTATGATGGCAATCTTTCACGATATGGTGGAGCAATTTATGGAGATCTTTATGGATGACTTTTCGGTCTTTGGAGATTCTTTTGATTCGTGTCTGGATCACTTGGAGAAGATGTTGGCGAGGTGTGAACAATCCAATTTGGTGCTTAACTGGGAGAAGTGTCATTTCATGGTCCGCGAAGGAATTGTTCTAGGGCACAAGATCTCAAGTGTGGGGATCGAGGTGGATCAATCAAAAATTGAAGCCATTTCGAAACTTCCCCCACCAACGAATGTCAAGTCGGTAAGAAGTTTCCTAGGTCACGCAGGTTTTTATAGACGTTTCATTAAAGATTTTTCTACAATTGCGCGACCTATGAATCAACTTCTAGAAAAAGATTGTAAATTTAATTTTTCTTCATCTTGTTTAACTCCTTTTAACATTTTGAAAGAAAGATTGATTTCAGCACCGATTATGACTAGTCCCAATTGGGATTTACCGTTTGAGCTTATGTGTGATGCGAGCGACTACGCGGTAGGAGCAGTTTTAGGACAACGGATTGAGAAAAGATTTAAACCCATTTATTACGCAAGCAAAACCCTTACAGATGCGCAGGAAAATTACACCACCACGGAAAAAGAATTGCTCGCTGTTGTTTTTGCTTTTGATAAATTTAGATCTTACTTAATTATGTCTAAAACTATTGTATTTACTGACCATTCTGCTTTGAAATTTCTTTTTAGCAAAAAGGATGCCAAACCACGATTACCCCGCTGGATTTTACTTTTGCAGGAATTTGATATTGAAATTCAGGACAAGAAAGGAGCGGAGAACTTGGCGGCGGATCATTTGTCTAGGTTGGAAAACCCGGAATTGGAGAAGTTGGATGAATCAGTGACACGGGATACTTTCTCCGATGAAGCACTCATGACAGTAAAAGTAAGTGACGAGGTACCTTGGTTTGCTGATTTTGCTAATTATTTGGTTGCCAAAACCCTTCCCACGAATAAAACTTATCAGCAAAAGAAGCGATTCTTCGCTGATTTGAAACATTATTTTTGGGAAGACCCGTTTTTGTTTCGTGCTTGTGCAGATGGCGTAATTCGGAGATGTGTTGCTGGTGAAGAAAAGGACAAGATTTTACGCCACTGCCATTCGGGACATGTAGGAGGACATCATGCGGCGAACTTCACAGCCAAACGTGTTTTTGATGTCGGGTTCTATTGACCGTCAGTGTACAAGGATGCTCACGAATTTGCGAAGAAATGTGACGCTTGTCAACGGACCGGTAACATTTCTTCGCGCGATCTTCTTCGGTACGCCAGTAGATTAAGATGTCGTCGATGAATACAATAACGAACTTGTCTAGGTACGGTCGGCATACCCTATCCATCAAATCCATGAATATTGCCGGTGCGTTCGTGAATCCAAACAGCATTACCAGGAACTAGTAGTGTCCGTATCTAGTGCAGAATGCGGTTTTCGGTACATCTTCGTCAGGAACCAGAACTTGATGATACCCAGACCTTAAGTCAATCTTTTAAAAGTAGGTTGCGTCTTAGCGTTGATTGAAAAGGTCACCGCTTCGTGGAAGAGGATATCGGTTCTTAACAGTTAGTTTATTCAATTTTTAGTAGTCGATACGCATGTGGAACGATCCATATCTCTTCTTAACGAATAGGATCGGCGCTCCCCATGGTGATAAGCTTGGTCGGATAAATCCTTATCCAATGATTCCTGAACTTGGTTGCATAGTTCCTGCATCTCAGTCGGAGTTAGTTGGGACGACGTCCATTCCACTCGTGTCGTTCCAGGAATTTCTTCGATTCTAAGCTCTACTTTCCTCAGTGGTGGTAGTTCTAGTAGTTCTTCGGGAAATGCCTCCGGATAGTCTCCAACTATCGGCATGTCCTTAAGGTCTGCTGCTTGCGTTTGTTTGCCCTTTACGTTTACTAACATTGTAAAGCAGCCCTTAATCAAGTATTTGCGCGTTTTCATCACCGGTATAAGTTTCGAAGTTTGCCCCGACCTATCTCCTTGTACTATTAATTACTTCCCATATTCTAACGGCATCCTAATCGTCTTATCTAAGCAAAATATGTTCGCATCTTGAATGCTCAACCAATCCGTTTCTATTACTGTGACAAAAGCTGCAACTACTCGGGGGTCGTATCTCGCTTCCTCAGTTCGTATCACGAAGGTTCTAACTTGTAAGATGTTCGGGCCGCAAGGGTTGTGCTGAGTATTGAGTTAACGTTTAAGTTCTCTTAATGTACTAGTAATGGTTCGGGAAAGTCACCAGGAAATACCTCCGGTACTCCCTTACTACTAATCGGTTTCCTTGGGCACTTTCTTGGTTAAATAGCGACGAGCCATAACCTCGGTCGTAAGTGTTTTTCGGGTATAAGGTTTAGCCTTGTCCTTTATGAATATGGTTTTATTGTAGAGCATATGTTTAGATGATTTCCTTGTAGAGACATGACTTCAACATGTTTGACAAATAACTATTCCGTGGTTTACGGTAACATAAGAATGTGATCACATCTTCGTGATGATCCTTCGTTTTAGGATATACTGTCAAAACCTACCTTGTTTTGGAGTTACCTTAGATTTGTATTTGAGTCTAGGAATTCACACTGACCAACGATTCCCTAAATAAATTTGCGATATCCTTGCGATTTCATAAACGCTAGTCCTTTAATCGAGTACCATCAATTATTGTACATCATTTCGCATGATTATAATGTCACTAAATGAAAGTAAGGTATGCGGCATACATGTTTATGCTAGGGGCATATCATGCGATTTAGATTAAGAATTCGTGTCGACCGAAGATTACTATATTGGGTGTACTAAGGCGAGCGAGCGATAACAGTGATTTTCAAAATTCTTACGTGTAGCAATTCCACCACTAGCATCGAGTTGTCTGGTCTGCCCTATGTATCGTTTATTTGGTATGAAGTATGTCGAGTGATAGTTCGTGAATACGAGTGTCGTGATACATCGGCTTCTGGACCATCTCTGGAGATCCATAAACTTGTCGCATGAACCCATCATGTCTTCCAGTGTTAATCCTTAGTTATCGGTTATCTTGGGCGTATCACTTAGTATGTCGAGTTGCAACTGCACTCATGTCTTACGCGGGAATATTTCTCGATTTCCATAAAAGGCGTCGCATAAATATTAGTGGGATAAAGTGTATATGGTGTCGATAGTCGAGAAGGTGTCGTCTCTGTCGAGAGAACGGGTGATATAGTCGGCAAGGGACAGTATAAACTAGTCCAGATCCAAGTTGTTATTCGGTAATGTAGTAGTTTACGATGGTGTTAGCTCCACGCTCAGGTGCCTCAATAAGGTATCAGAAATGTATATCGATTTCGTAGGAAGATGTGAGTCCTCAAGAGTATGCGTCGGGTATCTACCTCGTCGTCTAACACGATTGTATTCGTCCTTTCGTCGTATCATAGAAGGGTGAATGGGATCAAATTCCCACTAAGTCTTAATGTTATATTAGCATCAGTCTAAACCATATAGCGTTTCGTTGCCTAACGTAGCTATCTCGATCCCTATCGACTTACCCTAGATCGGTAACGAGTTATTTCGAAGATACGGCTCATGTTAGCGTTAGTAATAAGCGAAGCATATAGAGTATCCTAGTGTAGCATCTAGGTCTGTGTGGGTCTGACTTCAAGAATTCCCGGGGAGGTTCGTTTAATGTTTACCAATCCCGTTCCGGCATAATTTAGTCCAAATTATTCATAGGTAACTACGATAATTCAAGTTAAACAATGCCTTCACGTTTTGGTTAAATAAAATCTTTTGTTTTTAGAAATTGGTTATAGTTTGATTTTTGAAAAATCGGTATTCACTATAACCTTGCGCTCTGATACCAAGTCTGTCACACCCCGCTAAAGCGGAATACAGGATGTGAAGAGCAATAGCATTCGATACACAAGTTATAATCAACCACCAAGTTATATTAAATAAAACGTAACTTCAAAAGTTACAAGTGTTTAAACAGCGTTTACATTTTCGAATACAAAATAGATGTTCATAGCCAAACCGCCCGAACCCACTCCCGTTATTGAGGTCGTCAGCCCAAAGCATAAAGTCCTCATCGCAAGCTTAATCGTAACCTGAAAATACGAGTCAAGTGTTAACTACGGGAGACGTAGTTAGTGAGCTACAAATTGTAAGTTTTCAAAGCGTTGACGCATAGCAATGCGTAAAGTATAAGTAATCAAGTTTCGACGCATAGCAATGCGTAAAATATAGCATTCATGTAGTCGTCGTATAAGCATGAGAAAAGTATAGTATTCAAAAAGTAGTCGCATAAGCATGCGTAAAGTTTAGTATTCGTTTTTCGTAGGCATTGACCACATAGCGCGACTATGTGACAATCCTATGTATTGCCCAATGATCGTTGCTAAGCCTAAAGCCTACCCATTTAGTATTATGCACCATCGTTATAAGTCGTTGTGGTGAGGGTCAATCTACCCTAATAGCGCTATCCATATCTACCAACGGTCCTTTCCAAAGGGATTAATAGCAACTAATGTCCTTGGTAGTGTCGGGAATTTTAATGGTCTCTCACGTCCATGTTGTACAAAGTCCGCAACATGACGATCGATAGTTTTAGTCATTGGAAAAAATAGCTTTCGTATCCTCGGCATTGTTGGCAAAGCCTTCAACAATGCCGGCAAATAGTCATTTGTTTTAGTATTCAAAATATCAAAGCATTTCTTAATAGCATTCAAAACATACAAGTGTCATTCAAGTATCAAATAGTTTTCGTTTAGCATCGAGTATCAAAGCGTTTCATAATAGTATTCGAGTGTCAAAGCGTTTCATAAAAGTATTCGAGTATCAATCGTTTTCATCATAGTTTTCGAGTATCAAATCGTTTTCCATAATAGTATTCGAGCATCAAATCGTTTTCATAAAACTATTCGATTATCAAATCGTTTTCATAGTTTGCTTCAGCTTAAAATGTAGTGTCTAAGCCTAAGACTCGCATTTCACCCCAAAAAGTATTAAAAGCGTTTAAAGAGTAAGGGGTTTGTAACTCACCATTGTTGCGCAGCTAATCGTAGCGGGAACGTCGGAAAGTGTGCCGGGAATCACCGAAAGCCTAATAATACCAAGTTTGTTCAAGTGTTATTATGTTATTGTATAAGATGATAAATAGTCTTTAGTTAAACTTAAGTGTCAGGGTCCAATTTGTCCAAAATTGACCGAACGGTTATCGGTTTGTTTTAGTCCAAAAGTCCTTGTTATGTTAAATATGTTGTTGTTTGCATAAAGTGTCTTTTATTTTCTTACAAAATTTGGGCAGCGCTTCCGCGCTTAAATTCTATGTCCAAAATCCAAAACACTTTCCCGCTCACAAAACACATTATACATACCATAACGTTTTAAAACATGTTTCTTTTTAGCATAATAAGTCCAATTACAAGTCACTAATATGTTCATTTTTACCAAACTCAGTACCAAATGTCAAGTCTCAAAAGTCAGAATGCGTAACCAAGTTTTAAACGGCCAAAAACGACGATTTTCGGGAAACAA
>CAJVGC010000591.1:53203748-53253571 GCA_910822075.1 Senecio squalidus
TTGCGTCTTAGCGTTGATTGAAAAGGTCACCGCTTCGGGAAGAGGATATCGGTCTTAACAGTTAGTTATTCAATTTTTAGTAGTCGATACGCATGTGGAACGATCCATATCTCTTCTTAACGAATAGGATCGGGCGCTCCCCATGGTGATAAGCTTGGTCGGATAAATCTTATCCAATGATTCCTGAACTTGGTTGCATAGTTCCTGCATCTCAGTCGGAGTTAGTTGGGACGACGTCCATTCCACTCGTGTCGTTCCAGGATTTCTTCGATTCTAAGCTCTACTTTCCTCAGTGGTGGTAGTTCTAGTAGTTCTTCGGGAAATGCCTCCGGATAGTCTCCAACTATCGGCATGTCCTTAAGGCTGCTGCTTGCGTTGTTTGCCCTTTCGTTTACTAACATTGTAAAGCGCCCTTAATCAAGTATTTGCGCGTTTTCATCACGGTATAAGTTTCGAAGTTTGACCGACCTATCTCCTTGTACTATTAATTACTTCCCATATTCTAACGGCATCCTAATCGTCTTATCTAGCAAATATGTTCGCATCTTTGAATCTCAAACCAATCCGTTTCTATTACTGTGACAAAAGCTGCAACTACTCGGGGGTCGTATCTCGCTTCCTCAGTTCGTATCACGAAGGTTCTAACTTGTAAGATGTTCGGGCCGCAAGGGTTGTGCTGAGTATTGAGTTAACGTTTAAGTTCTCTTAATGTACTAGTAATGGTTCGGGAAAGTCACCAGGAAATACCTCCGGTACTCCCTTACTACTAATCGGTTTCCTTGGGCACTTTCTTGGTTAAATAGCGACGAGCCATAACCTCGGTCGTAAGTGTTTTTCGGGTATAAGGTTAGCCTTGTCCTTTATGAATATGGTTTTATTGTAGAGCAATTGTTTAGTGATTTCCTTGTAGAGACATGACTTCAACATGTTGACAAATAACTATTCCGTGGTTTACGGTAACATAAGAATGTGATCACATCTTCGTGATGATCCTTCGTTTTAGGATATACTGTCAAAACCTACCTTGTTTTGGAGTTACCTTAGATTTGTATTTGAGTCTAGGAATCACACTGACCAACGATTCCCTAAATAAATTTGCGATATCCTGCGATTTCATAAACGCTAGTCCTTTAATCGAGTACCATCAATTATTGTACATCATTTCGCATGATTATAATGTCACTAAATGAAAGTAAGGTATGCGGCATACATGTTTATGCTAGGGGCATATCATGCGATTTAGATTAAGAATTCGTGTCGACCGAAGATTACTATATTGGGTGTACTAAGGCGAGCGAGCGATAACAGTGATTTCAAATCTTACGTGTAGCAATTCCACCACTAGCATCGAGTTGTCTGGTCTGCCCTATGTATCGTTTATTTGGTATGAAGTTGTCGAGTGATAGTTCGTGAATACGAGTGTCGTGATACATCGGCTTCTGGACCATCTCTGGAGATCCATAAACTTGTCGCATGAACCCATCATGTCTTCCAGTGTTAATCCTTAGTTATCGTTATCTTGGGCGTATCACTTAGTATGTCGAGTTGCAACTGCACTCAGTCTTACGCGGGAATATTCTCGATTTCCATAAAAGGCGTCGCATTATTGTGGGATAAAGTGTATATGTGTCGATAGTCGAGAAGGTGTCGTCTCTGTCGAGAGAACGGGTGATATAGTCGGCAAGGGACAGTATAAACTAGTCCAGATCCAAGTTGTTATTCGGTAATGTAGTAGTTTACGATGGTGTTAGCTCCACGCTCAGGTGCCTCAATAAGGTATCAGAAATGTATATCGATTTCGTAGGAAGATGTGAGTCCTCAAGAGTATGCGTCGGGTATCTACCTCGTTGTCTGACACGATTGTATTCGTCCTTTCTTCGTATCATAGAAGGGTGAATGGGATCAAATTCCCACTAAGTCTTAATGTTATCTTAGCTTCAGTCTAAATCATATAGCGTTTCGTTGCCTAACGTAGCTATCTCTTTCCCTCTCGACTTACCCTAAATCGGAAACGAGTTGGTTCGAAGATACGGCTCATGTTAGCGTTAGTAATAAGCGAAGCATATAGAGTATCCTAGTGTAGCATCTAGGTCTGTGTGGGTCTGACTTCAAGAATTCCCGGGGAGGTTCGTTTAATGTTTTACCAATCCCGTTCCGGCATAATTTAGTCCAAATTATTCATAGGTAATCAGGCTACGAATAATTCAAGTTAAACAATGCCTTCACGTTTTGGTTAAATAAAATCTTTTGTTTTTAGAAATTGGTTATAGTTTGATTTTTGAAAAATCGGTATTCACTATAACCTTGCGCTCTGATACCAAGTCTGTCACACCCCGCTAAAGCGGAATACAGGATGTGAAGAGCAATAGCATTCGATACACAAGTTATAATCAACCACCAAGTTATATTAAATAAAACGTAACTTCAAAAGTTACAAGTGTTTAAACAGCGTTTACATTTTCGAATACAAAATAGATGTTCATAGCCAAACCGCCCGAACCCACTCCCGTTATTGAGGTCGTCAGCCCAAAGCATAAAGTCCTCATCGCAAGCTTAATCGTAACCTGAAAATACGAGTCAAGTGTTAACTACGGGAGACGTAGTTAGTGAGCTACAAATTGTAAGTTTTCAAAGCGTGGACGCATAGCAATGCGTAAAGTATAAGTAATCAAGTTTCGACGCATAGCAATGCGTAAAATATAGCATTCATGTAGTCGTCGTATAAGCATGAGAAAAGTATAGTATTCAAAAAGTAGTCGCATAAGCATGCGTAAAGTTTAGTATTCGTTTTCGTAGGCATTGACCACATAGCGCGACTATGTGACAATCCTATGTATTGCCCAATGATCGTTGCTAAGCCTAAAGCCTACCCATTTAGTATTATGCACCATCGTTATAAGTCGTTGTGGTGAGGGTCAATCTACCCTAATAGCGCTATCCATATCTACCAACGGTCCTTTCCAAAGGGATTAATAGCAACTAATGTCCTTGGTAGTGTCGGGAATTTTAATGGTCTCTCACGTCCATGTTGTACAAAGTCCGCAACATGACGATCGATAGTTTTAGTCATTGGAAAAAATAGCTTTCGTATCCTCGGCATTGTTGGCAAAGCCTTCAACAATGCCGGCAAAATAGTCATTTGTTTTAGTATTCAAAATATCAAAGCATTTCTTAATAGCATTCAAAACATACAAGTGTTTTCGTAATAGCATTCAAGTATCAAATAGTTTTCGTTTAGCATTCGAGTATCAAAGCGTTTCATAATAGTATTCGAGTGTCAAAGCGTTTCATAAAAGTATTCGAGTATCAAATCGTTTTCATAATAGTTTTCGAGTATCAAATCGTTTTCATAATAGTATTCGAGCATCAAATCGTTTTCATAAAACTATTCGATTATCAAATCGTTTTCATAGTTTGCTTCAGCTTAAATGTAGTGTCTAAGCCTAAGACTCGCATTTCACCCCAAAAAGTATTAAAAGCGTTTAAAGAGTAGGGGTTTGTAACTCACTGGTTGCGAAGATAATCGTAAGCGGGAACGGTCGGAAAGTGTGCCGGGAATCACCGAAAGCCTAATAATACCAAGTTTTGTTCAAGTGTTATTATGTTATTGTATAAGATGATAAATAGTCTTTAGTTAAACTTTAAGTGTCAGGGTCCAATTTGTCCAAAAATTGACCGAAACGGTTATCGTTTTGTTTTAGTCCAAAAGTCCAATATTAGTGTTATTGTTGTTATGTTAAATATGTTTTGTTTGCTAAAGTGTCTTTTATTTTCTTACAAAATTTGGGCAGCGCTTCCGCGCTTAAATTCTATGTCCAAAATCCAAAACACTTTCCCGCTCACAAAACACATATACATACATAACGTTTTTAAACATGTTCTTTTTAGCATAATAAGTCCAATACAAGTCACTAATATGTTCATTTTTACCAAACTCAGTACCAAATGTCAAGTCTCAAAAGTCAGAATGCGTAACCAAGTTTTAAACGGCCAAAAACGACGATTTTCGGGGAAACAAACAGCCCTGTGCGTCGTCCTGGCCTTAGGGACGGCACACAGGTCGGGCAGAATTTGGTTTTCGGGTTTTTCTTGCAAAATTGTTTATTCCAACCATAGATTTCGACATGCAATCGGTTTAAACTTCATAATATGCTATTTTAACAGTTTATACATAACTTTTATCCATAAAAACAAAGATTTAAGCATCATTTATCATAAACTCGTTTTTGTATAAAAATGGTCATAAAACTTCATCAAAACTTGTTTTTATAGCTTAGATCTTACGTGCAATGAGTTATATTAGTATTATAAGTAATTAGGAAGAGTTTCTACCGAAAGAAAGTGGTTAGATGATGGCCTAGGCGGATTTAGAGCTCCAAAAGTGTAGAAAACGTTTTGAAACCGAAATAGCTTGATCCCCTTGCTTCCTTTGCTTGTTTGAATGATTTTTAATGGTGTGAAATGTGATTTTAATGGCTGTAATAGACTGAATATGGGGAAGAAAATGGGGGTTTTTGAGAGAGAGTTTGTTTATGTGTGTTTTTGGTTTTACAAAAATGAAGAAAATGAAAAGGAAAATAAGAGGTAATGATATTGTGGCCTTGGGACAACCTCCTGGCAGTAAAAAACAGTCTAAAACGTTGTTGATTGGTAGTTGTTGGTTATAGAAACGAGACAAGTAACAAAAGTCAAAAAATTCTCGGATCTGGCATCCAGGACGCCGCACAATGCACCTGTGCGCCGTCCTGGCTTGTTCTGCCATTTTCTAATTTTTGTTGTTTTTGCGTTTCGTTTCGTTGGACCTTTTCGTTAACTGAAAGTTATAGATTATGATACGTTATGAACTTAGGAAAGTTCCTTAGGTGATTTCTTGGTATTAGGACTTACATAATTTGATTCCGAAGTTGTTTTATGATTATGATCCCGATCCGCGCTTAAAGGTTTAAAATGGAGTATACTTGAGTTTTAAGAGTTTTGTGTGAGTTACAACGAGCTTAGCTTAAGAGTTATGTCTACGTAACCACATAGCACATAAAGTTAGTTATAGCAAGTAGCAAGTATAGCGTATCGAGGTTAAAAGTTAGCATTCTCGACTAGAAGTTTTGACGGTTGTCACAGGCGACCAAATAGTTCTGTTTGGAAAAAAATGTTTCTTGTTTCGACCTGTTTTTGCGACTTTCTATTTTTCCACCCTGTTCTATCTTACTAATATGGTTGTTTTGATTTGTTTTGTGCAGAATATGGCCGACGAAAATGCTCAACTTGAGATCCCACCTCACGTCCCACATTTTGATGTTAATCACCCTTACCTACGCATACCAATTAGGCGTGGCATTAATCAACAGAGGCAGGCAGAAATTCAAAACAAATTGACAACCACGCAGCAATACCCGGTTTTTGCCCCTTCCGGTATTGATTGGGAGTTTTTGAACGAGGTAATTGCACATGATACACGTTTTGAATATGGAGCTGCCGAACTTGAGGATATGTTAGAAGTCAATTTTGGGACATTTACAGGTAGAGCTTGGGACATGTTATTTTCCATCAACGAACCAATCTATATTGAGGCCACTTATGAGTTTTACAGTTCTTTCGCATTCAATCACGCCGACCCCGATCTAAACGCCAAGACAGTTTCGTTTCTATTAGGGGGTGAGTTTAGAAAGTTGACGCTGAAGGAATTTGGGGAAGCTCTTGGGTTGTTCGATGAGGCCGATTTGGCACACCTTGATTTTGATGACTTCATGGTATCCGGGATTAAAACTCCCAATTATTCCGAGAACGCGACCATGTGGTCCATGATAGCTGACGAAGTTTTAACCGGCGAACGTGCGCCATCGTATACTCAGATTCGTGACCCTAAGGTTCGGGCCATTTTTGCCATGGTTTGCTTGTTTGTTATTGGCCGCAAGTCTGGGATTGAGAAGTGCCACAAGGAGGAGCTGTTTTATTTGGGTTGCATTGTGCAAAAACGGGTCGTCAATGTCCCGTATATTATAGCCCGTTGGATGACTCAGATACTAAAGGGAACCCGACCCGGCAGTGTTATTAGAGGAGGTCACTTTGTCACAGTTATTGGTAATCATTTGAAATTTCGTGGAGCGGGATTTGATCGTTGTACTACCTTGACACCAGGGATGCGCCTCTTAAGATCAGCTTGGTTTAAATCAGCAGGTATAGTGGTCAGGTTCACAGCACCAGGACACCATGTGACTTATCGTTGGGCGGAAATTAAACGGGCAAGTGGAGCAAGTAGTAGTCGAGTTGTAGAGGAACCGGATGATGAGGACATTCCACCAGTCTAGGAGATGGATTTGAACGCTCAGAATGTTGCACTGACATCTAGCATGGGCCATATGTCTTCTCGGTTCGATACTTTCGCTGACCGTATGAAGGATCGTTACTACGATCTCAACTCCAACATCAGCATGGTCAGTAATCAGGTTGGGTATTTGCAGAACGAGTTTGAAAGTCGGAATCGCTATCAGGACGAGATGTTGTACCAGTACCATCAGCGGGCGGGTATTAATTATCAGGCGTACGACGGGTCCTTTCATACTTTTAGCGATGACACTCCTATGGACCAGGACATGCCCTCATCCTCGACATTTTCTGATCGCCACCATCTTTGGTCCGCTCCACACTACTCTCCTCCTACCGAGGCTCAGCGCCAGCAGGACGAAGAGGAGCAACGAGCCATACAGGAGCGTCAGAGGCCATACTGGCCACTTTGGGATGATGATATGTGATGATATGGTTTTGATGTATTGTTGGTTTATTTGAGACTATTTTTCTTTTATCGTTATGGATTATTGTTGAATTTGTGTAACGGATTTCTTATGTACTTTTCTATTCATGGTGCTTAATAATTTTGTGCATGTGTTTTCTCATTCTAGAATATCGCTGATTTTTGTGGAAGTAATGCCGAAATTTCAAATTTTCAATGGAGAGCTACGCAGATTTTTTGAGGAAAGAGTTATTCATAATTTTGATGGACCTTTTGAGCGGTGTCTTTAATATTAAAAAAAAAAAAAAAAAAAAAAAAAAAAAAAAAAAAAAATTATTTATTAAAGCCCGTACTAGGTAACCAATAATTGTTGAAGTGATTTAACGAACTTTGCGAGAAATAAAATTCTCAATCGAACCGTTGAAGAATTAAGGGAAATTTGGTCTTTGGAGTTTGATTAGAATGAGCCATTAGGGATAATCAATCGAGTTTTGAAAGTAATAGGGTTTTTGACTAAAATATTTGGATTTGTAGACTAATTGGAATTTATTTGTTTCATATCATTCATTATAATCCACTTTCATTTCATTTTTTCCATCATTTTATCCATCACCCATTGATATGACCATAAGTCCTCTGAACTAGTTACTTAGACTCTAATGGTGGAGAAGCGTAACGTTATCAAGCCTATGATAGAATACTTGTCATGACTGAGCATTGAGCGATTTCACATACATATTACACTTAGATTAGCTTTTTGAGTGATTGAGTGTTATACTTCCCAAATCGTGAGATGTTTAGTTATGCATTTAAATTTTGGCTTGGTAATTGTTAAATTCATCTTCGTAAATAAATTTTTTGTAATTTACTTGATTCGTTGGGTATTTTATTTTTATTGAAGATGATTGTTTTGTTCTAAATCTGATAGTTTACTTGAAGACAAGTAAGATTCAAGTGTGGGGAATTTGATATGCTTAAAATAATCGATATTTTGTTAATCATATTTCTCATTTTTACTCTAGTTTTCTGCAACTTTTGTTATGATCTGGTATGTTTTCAGTTATAATTGCAGATTAGAGTTACATTTGGATCATGGAGCGAAAAGGAGCTGAAACCGGCTCAAAACGGATACAAACGAGCAAGATTGGTAAAAATCTGAAGAACCAGCCGGCGGCTGGATTAAATTTCCCCAAATGTTCTTAAACGTGCCGCGGAAGCAACTTTTTCACCCGTGTATTCCAGCCGCCGGCTAAATCAGACGGATCAGACTCTATTTAAAGGGCTTCTAGGGTTCGAGTTGGAGACATCTTTTGCCATATTTTCATCCTACATTCGACCTGGAGAGCTGCAAGGAGAGTCCTGGAAGCCTTTGATCACGTTGGAAGCTTCGATTAAAGTCTTTTAATCGTCTTTGAAGTTTGCTATTATTGGTTTGCACTTTATTCATATTTTTCTTGATACAATGTTTTTGTTTAAGAATTTCTATGCTATTTTGTTACAATCCAATATGAGCTAAATTCCTTAAGTGATTGCTTGGATTGTTGAACTTGGATCTATGTTTAATTAAGTTTATGTTTGAACTAATTGGTTTTTCCGTTATTATTTACGTTTAATCGCGATCCATGTTTATTCAAAGTCATTAAATTTACTACTTAGTGTGATTGATGAATCTATATCATAACTAACGTTCTTATAAGTTTATCAGTTATTTACGATTATATAATTTATTAGATAATTGTAGCTTGAGACTAAATTGAGATAGGCTAAGATATTAGTAATTTAATGAATTGAATGAACATGACAATTATATCAAAATTGAATAATTGAGACTTTTGTTAATTCGTAGTCGACAGATTAAATTGTTAATAATAGTGAGATTAAAGCACAATTTAGAGTGGATAATCTAAGATAACTCTTGATGTACGATTAGTCGTATGATCTTTCTCTAAAATTGTAGGATTAGATAACTCTAATAGGAAGTCTAATTATTATAGAAATCACAGTTAAACCAATCAAACATATTCTTATTATTCATGATCCAAGTAAGACATAATTCCAAGTAATCACTGCTTTTTAATATCTGATTAAATCTAAAAGTCTTTTCCATACAGTTTTTCATCCATAATTCCACTTAGTTAAATCAATTGCTATTTTAATTTAGTTATTTGTTTTTCTGAAATATGTTCTCACAGAACTAAAACGTCCCCCATATTTACTTGCTTTATTAGTTTAATTATATAATTTAAGATAACAAATATAAATACACGTTCCCTACGTTCGATCCGTACTTACTGAACTCTATATTATCGTACGATCAGGTACACTGCCTGTATTGTGTGTTAATCTACTTTGATAAAGTCATTTTCTAACTTTATATAATTTTATGTTATAAAATACACATCAGAAGCTCCATTTAAATATAATCTTGTTTGGTAGCGAGCGTTTCAGACATATAATTTAAAAATAAAAGCCCCAAATTAAAAGCTTTCTTAAGGAGTTTCAGGCTTTTGGAAAATAAAACCCAAAGATAAAAGCTCAAGCTTCTAACCTCCGGCTACATTCTATAGTTATAGCTTCTAGTCCTATTTACCTCAAATATTTACACAATATTTGACAATTCATCCTATTTTATTTTACATTATTAATGATTTTCTGTTCTATTAACTATAAAATTTAACCTTGTAGGTCCTAGAAGCTGATTGAATTTTATATTGATATCATTGCTTTACAACTTTAAAACATTAAAACACATGCAAAGTATGCTAAATAAAGTAAGCTAAACTTCCGTATCTAATCAAAAACGTTATTTTTATTAAAACTAAGGAAAAAATAGCATGAAAATATAAAAAGTTTTGATGAAGTTGTAATTACATGTAATGAATTTTGTTAGTTTTCAAAAAAAACATATATATTTATTTTATTAACTTTACATATAAAAGCTACACTTTAACCACTAAAAAAAACTTATGCTATGTATAAATATATGATAACTAATTATGAAAAATATTATATTTCACTATTAAAGATATTTCAAGTTACATTTTATATTCAAATGTTAATGAAATGAATGATTATGCTTTTTTTTTAATAAGAAAACTAAAATAAAAAATTAAAAGAAGAAATTGAAGTCAGCTATATCGATATAAACGACACTACATAATATTTAAAAACACACTTTAATACATATTGAACTAAAATTAGTTCATACACATATAAACAAAACCATATAGTATTTAGTAATTCATATTATATTATTTTATATTATTAATGATTTCTACACACATAATATTCACTAACTATAAAAATATAAATTTGTAGGTTGTAGAAGTTGATTGAATTTTATATTGATATTGATATTGCTTTACAAATTTAAACACATGCAAGGTATGCTAAATAAACTAAGCTAAACTTCCGTCACTAATCAAAACCTTATTTTTATAAATACTAAGGAAAATAACATGGGAATATAAAAAGTTTTGATCAAGTTGTAATTACATGTAATGAACTTTGTTATTTTTCAAAAAAATATTAAATTTATTTTGATAACATCTTTAATATATAATAAAAGAGGGGCCTTAAATGCTACATGGCAAAGTAAGGTCATTTGGATGAGTTAGATATTTTGATTTCAACCGTTAGATTAGATTGATGATGTCATCAAATCTTTTTTTTCATTTACACCCTCATACAATACATAATTTTATTATTTCTTCAATTTCATCACCACAATAATTAAAAAATATTTGTCTTGGACTATGATTTACCTTATTATTACTATTATAATATATCTTAATACAAAATATTAAAATATGTGTATAAACATAAATGTATATATGCTATTATAACTATAAACAACATGTGTATAAACATAAATATATATTTGTTATTATATGTGCAATATTGTATACTCATAATAACTTAAAGAACAAGTTATAAAAATAAAGTTTACGATTCAATTTTTTGTCTATATTTACTCACGATATCGCGAGACAATAATCTAGTTATATATAAAAGCTACACTTTACTAACTAAAAAACAACTTATGCTATGATTAGTTCGTATATGTGTAAACGAAACCACATAATATTTGACAATTCGTTTTATGTTGTTTTACATTATTAATAATTTTCTATACACATAATGTTGGGATTAGAACTTAGTTAAAATAGTTTTAGTTTCAATTAATAATGCTCTCGTTACTACTGATAGTAATGTATGATCATTAATGCGGACTGAAGATGATTAATGCTGAAGATATACAGTTACTACGGAAGAGTAGTTAATACTGCACTTACTACGGAAGACATATCATTACTACTGCTGCTTCAACACTATTACTGCAGACAACATGTTTCTACTGCGATGCTTGCCATCAATGACATATGAGCGAAGTGTGCACTTGCTTGTTCCTCATTGTCTTAATCGCTCATCCAATGTGCATCCTCAGGTAGAAACTCTTTCCCTTTTTCTCCTCCAAATTCCTTTTTCTTCTCAAACAACATCTTTTTTCGGTAGTATTCTGAATTCTTCACCACTTTAATCTTGCAATCCCTAGCAAAATGCCTCGGCTCCATGCATCTGAAATAATAAGCGTACTCTTATCCTTTGCCATCTCTTTGTTTGACTCCTCTTGAGTGATTTGAGTGGTTGATTGTTGACCTTGATTGTGTGGAGCTTGAGTGTGATTGTATGAAGAACGAACACGATAGTTGTTGTTGTTTTGAGACCTTTGAGATGATTGGAATCTTTGACCATTTGACCTTCCAAATTTCCGCTTCTGAACCATGTTGGATAGTCAAGCAATCATTTGTGGGATTTCTTCCTCAGAATCTTCATCAGAATTTGCGGTTTGAATGCCTTCCATTTCTTCATCAGGAAACGATACAGAGTATTTGGAGGATGGTTGAATGTTGTGAAGAAACGCCTTTGATTGAGACGGTTTCTCACTCTTTGAGAATTTATTCGATATTTCATCGATCTTGTTCAACACGAGTGCTAATGGGTCATTCTCCTTCTTCGACTTATTCTTCGTTTCTTCCATAAGTTCCATAACTTCCTCCTCATTTTGCATCAAACATTCAAACACATCATGCACAGGAGTTGTCTGAATGTTGATGTTTTGCTTTAGGTTTGAAGTGAAACGTTTCCAGACTGGCTTAAGTGTATTCATGAATTTCACGTTCGCTTCGAGATGAGTCTTTACAAAGCCATTTTTCCTCAACTCATTGAGTGACCCACAAAAGCGATTGTAGGTTTGCTCAAGCATTTCTCCATCTAGTGCTCGAAATTCTTCAAATTTGTACATAGCTCCAATCATCTTTATGCTTTGACCCGCTTTACTTCCTTGGAGTTGCTTGGTTAGCTCATCAAACATCTCTTTTGCGGTCTTGTGACTATCAATGTTCATGAAGATGTCATTTGGAATGGCATTCATGATGTGCGATCTTGCTAGACGATTTTCTTTGTGATAATTCTTTTCATCGTTCGTCATTGAGTGAATAGCTTCTCGGTTGTAGTATCACTCTCCGTTCCATCTTCATTAATGATCTTGACCATGATCTTCACTGGACCATTTTTTATAATATCTAGCATTTGTGGACCCAAGTCTTGTCGTTCGATGAAGTCCAAAAACCGTGATCTCCATTGCTCGTAATCACCTATGTCCGATCCGATTGACATTTGGTCTCTTGACATCATGATTTTAATTCTCTTTGATCGTTTTAAACTCTTTGTAAAAGTTTCAAATCTTCAATTCGTGTTAACACTAACCCTGGTCGAATGGGTTTAGTCGTGTGTGTTGAAATTCTGTTTGAATGGAATATGAGTTCGTGTAGGTTTAAATTCTGTTCGAATGGTGTATAAGTTCGCGTAGGTTAACAATGTATCCGAATGATTACTGAATTCGTGTAAGATTAAAGGTTATTCGAATGGTTATGTTCGTGTGTGTTGAAAACTAATTCGAATGATGACTTAGTAAAATTTTTCTCGTTCAAATTCTTCAATACTTGTGTAATTCGAACTTCCGAGCAAATTACCGTGATCGATCTATTCAAAATGGAGTTCGTGTACTTTTCCTAGTCGTTCCAACACTTGTCCGAGATTACCCGAGAACTTTGTCCGAAGGTATCCGAGACCTTTGTCCGAGCTACCTATTGGAATCCCCTATTCGAATACTCCTGTTCGGATGACTCTATTCGAACACCTCTATTTGAATACTTCTATTCGAATCTTCAAATACTTCAAACTTTAACCCAATCTTCAAACGAATTTCTCCATTCGATTTCTTTTCAACTAAAACGAATTAATCTTCAAATTCAGCTTCAAACGAATACACAATATTTTCAAATTTCTTCACACGAATGAGTTTATTCGACTTAAAAATCAATGTACACGAATACAACTTCTATTCGTATATGTTACAATGTTAGTCGAATGGGCTTATTCGAATGAAGCTAGTCGAATTGAACATGAACTTTTGAGAGTATCCTGCTCTGATACCAATTGTAAGAATTAAGAATCACCAAAAGTCATATTATTGATCACACCCCTTACATATTTATAGGTAATGGGTAAAGGTTTATTACATTAAATATTAGAAACCATATCAACTATTCTAAGTTCTGCACACACACACATATATATATATATATATATATATATATATATATATATATATATATATATATATATATATATATATATATATATATATATATATATATATATATATATATATATATATATATATATATATAAATATAAAGTCGTCTGCATTGGTCATGGAATAAAACGCAAAAAGTGCAAAAAACACGAGTTGGCATAATCCGATGAGTTCGCGTATGCGAACTATGCGAACTCAGTGACATTTTGGAAAATGTTTTGAAAAATTTGACATTTTGTAAAACACCATATTCAAAAATTTATAGTTTCGTAATTTTCCCAATATAATATATATATATATATATATATATATATATATATATATATATATATATATATATATATATATATATATATATATATATATATATATATATATATATATATATATATATATAGTGAATGGTTCATGCGAGAACTCAAAATTCTGCGAGAACTGCGAGAACTGATTCTAGACCCTTAGATCTCTTGATCAATGGTTGTAAATGAATAAGGGACTATTTTATAAATAACTTGAAGTTAATGGGGAATAATGAAAAGGTTTGAGGGGTATTATCGGAATTCGACCAAAAATCCTTAAATTTCTCTTTTTTGGTTTAAAATTCAGTATTAATATCTCGTAAATAATTAAAAAGTTACATTTTTTCATTATCTCCTCATGTCGATTGGATCTGGGTTTTTTTTTTGTTTGGTCGCTCCATCCCCATCATCATCAGTAATGGTTAATCTAAACCATGAATCGTTATCGAATCTTCTTCCACCCTCGTAATGTTCATACTGCTGCTAAGCAACCTCCTGCTTCCATTAATGGCATCACAAGCAGCAGTGGCGATAATGGTAACAGATTTCCTTATTAATTTTATTCTTATTAGTTTTTCGTTAAAAGAATTGAAAGTGGGAAAAATAATAACAATAAAAGTAGAGATCGATTGTGTATATATATGTATATATAAGTATATATATATATATATATATATATATATGGATATAGATAGATATAGAAATATAAAGACAGAGTGTGTATGTATAGATGTGTTTAGGGTTTGAGATAAATTGGGGGGTGAGGGGGTGTAGTAGTAAAGAAAGGGGGGAAAGACCAGTCCTAATCTTCTCCATTTTTTTGATACACAAATTGAAAACCCACCCTGTGGGATTGAGTTTGTTTTCTTGGGTTTTACCCGAGTCCAATGCAAGTAACAGTTTTTAATTTTGCTTTCTAATTTCTAATTTTGCTTCAATGAATATATAGTAGCTAACAGTTTTTAAATGAATAAATGTTTGCAAATTCAATGCAGGTAATAATCCTTTTTTGTTACATGGTGCTACTGTTGCAACAATATTCGTGCTCGGAGCTCTTCATGCTAGAAGTATGTATAGGACAAGAAAGTATGTTTTCCTACAACTCGAACCCACTATTTTACTCAACCACCCCGGTGCGGAACATTAACAAATTTTTATTATTTGTTTTTTCTTATATTTTTTTAGATTGAAGAGGCAAGAGAAAGTGGCACCGAACTTGAGCTAAAACCACATGTGAAAGTATTGTTTTTTTTTATGTATCGTTCATCATATATCATTTATCATTTATGTTTTGAACCATATAACAATCTTTCATTTGCAATATATGATAAAGAAAAACAAAGATTACAATCAAGAACATAAAGGATGATGAAGAAAAACATTCGTTTACTCCTTTTCTTTCTTTGATTTGTAACTAGTTTTAGGATTTTTATTTTAACTTTTTACGATTACTATGAGTTGTTCATATTTGATCATACTTAGTTCATTGATTTTTTCTCCATCACATATGAACATCGTCACGTTCATATATTATCACAGTTGTTCATTTGTAAACGTTCATGTATTATCACAGTTGTTCATTTGTAAACATTAAGGTGTGATCATATGAACACACATAAAAGTGAATTTAATATTGAAAAATTAGGGTTCTCTAAATAAAAAATTCTTACTGAAGATCATATAAACTAAAGTGAAATTAATATATTTGTATATTTATCTTTTCCTAGTTGCTATGTAAAGAACGATATTGGTAACCATGCGAAAAAATTATTGGCTGAAGGTTTTTAATAAAGAAAAACCTTTGTTCATAAATGCACAAGATTTAAAATACTAAATTTTTTTTTTCCAGACCATACAAAAGTTTAAAAATATATGCAATGAAAAAAGAAATAAATTAAGATTAGAGAGAAAAGAAAAAAGAAATCTAAATTACAAATAAAAGATTACTATTTTACCCTTTTTAATTTCAGAAAAAGGTTTAATATTAAAAAATAAATGAGTGGCTGAGAATGAGTTCTCGCAGTTCTCGCAAAAATCTGAGTTCTCGCATGAACTAATCCCTATATATATATATATATATATATATATATATATATATATATATATATATATATATATATATATATATATATATAGAATTGGTTTCATTTAAGAACCATGTAATTATTTAGGAACCATTAGGAACCATTTTTAGGCAAGGTGGCAATTTTGTAATTAAACTCAAGGTGGCAATTTTGTAATTAAGTCAAAATTGAGAGCCAAATTGGAAATCAATTAAAACCACTTTAAAATCCTAATTAACTTTAAATTAACATACCTAGAGTATAACTAGGTTTTAGGAAAAACTAAATACACCATTAGAACAAGCATTTAATTATCTTTCCAACGAGCACCCACTTGATATACTTTTGACGACTTTTTTTTTTTTTTTTTTTTACAGTGAGTTTCGGTATATACACTAGTGTATATACTAAATATTCACCAGTGTATATACTAATTCACAAAAAACACATCTGAACCATATATACTATACACTAGTGTATACACTATATTCACTAATGTATAGTTATACACTAGTGTATTTATACACTACTGTAGTGTATTTATACACTAGTGTATACACTATATTCACTAATGTATAGTTATTCACTAGTGTATTTATACAATATACACTAGTGTATACACTATATTCACTAATGTATAAGATGTATTCTCTATTGAATACATGGTATTCACTGGTGTATATTGTATATTCACTTGTGTATATTGCGTATTCACTGGTGTATATTGTATATTCACTTGTGTATATATATATTGTATATTCACTTTTGTATATTGCGTATTCACAATTAAAAGGAAATTAATATAAAGATTCGTATACATTAGTGAATATAGTGTATACACTAGTGTATAGTGTATATGGTTTAGATGTGTTTTTGGTGAATTAGTATATACACTGGTGAATATTTAGTATATACACTAGTGTATATACCGAAACTCACTAAAAAAAAAAAAAAAAAAAAAAAAATTCGTCAAAAGTATATCAAGTGGGTGCTCGTTGGAAAGATAATTAAATGCTTGTTTTAATGGTGTATTTAGTTTTTCCTAAAACCTAGTTATACTCTAGATATGTTAATTTAAAGTTAATTAGTATTTTAAAGTGGGTTTTAATTGATTTCCAATTTGGGGATTTGACTTAATTACAAAATTGCCACCTTGCTTAAAAATGGTTCCTAATGGTTCCTAAATAATTGATGGTTCCTAAATGAACCCACCTCTATATATATATATATATATATATATATATATATATATATGGAAAAGTGAATATTAGGCTGTTACACATGTAAGCTTACATGCAAAACTTATCAAAAATATGTCGTTTTGTTAACAATTCTTCAAATCTATATACTTTTAATCAAATTTATTAAACTAATTTTACAAATTTTTATCTATTCACATCTTTTTCTTCATTAGTCGTGTCTTTCAAAAATATAAGTTTTTTTGTCATCACTAGGCATGTATCGAAGTCAATTTTTATAACTTATTTCATAATAAACAATGACCCCATGCATTTTGGGGATCACCTCTCCCTTGATGAATATAGGACAAATCAAGCGCTGAAATACATTTAAACCACAAAACGACATAGTTTTTAATGAGTTTCGCATGTAAGCTTACATGTGTAACCACAAAACGACATATATCATGTATATAAAATATGTATATTTTGGTACATTACATGTTGAAATTACTTTTGTTGTTGTGGTATTTGTTGCTGAATAGTGTTAATAAAGAAAAGAAACCAGTTTTCGGTGCTTCTTTGCTTGCTTCTGATTTTGTTGTATGTAACCCAAAAGAACTTGATCCACCGGTATAGTCAAAGGCCATGCACAAGACTATACGACGTTAGCAATATTATAATTAAAATTCATTTTCATTGTTCTGTTTTTCGTACCAAACACCGAAATTGATTCATTGCTCATTTCTCATCTTGAATTATATGTCGTTATCAAACAATAAATTTCAGATAATTACTTACTCAATTTTGTTTCTCTTTATTTTGTTTTTTTTCTTTAAATTTCTCTCTACCAAACGTGTTATAATAAAAACATTTTATAAATATAGTATTTTGAAGTCCTATTAATTTGGTATTTTTATAACTTTTCCAACTTTTTATGTATAAATATATATATATATATATATATATATATATATATATATATATATATATATATATATATATATATATATATATATATATATATGTATTAAATTTGTTTTTAATATTATATTATTATTTTTATTATTCACTAGAATTTATTTTGAAAATTGATTATAAGAGTAATAATAAATTTCTCATGGTTAAATTTTGGGTGTTTAGTAGTGTGTGAAAGTAAATCCGACGTGGTCAAATTTTGGGTTTTTTGTCTTGGACGAAAGTAAAACCGGCCCTAACTAATATATTTAAATGGTCCTTGCTAATTAAGGATACTAACATTTGAGAGGTCTACGGAGACTGTTCCTAAGCCGCGAGCCGAGTCGTGTCTAGCTGACTTAAGTCAAGCCGAGTCACGGCTTGAATTAAAAAATAATTTAATTCTTTTCTTAAATTAGGTTTTGGGTCAGCGTTTACGGAAAACATTTGAGAAGCCTTTGAAGACCGTTTCTAAGCCGCAAGTCGAGTCACGACTAACCGGCTTGAGCCGAGCCACGACTTGATTAAAAACTATTTTTTTTTCAAACTAGGTTTTGGATCGGTGTTTATGTATTGGTCGGTTCGGCTACATTAAATTTTTTTTTTAAGCTACGAAAAAATAGTTTCGTATAGATTTTGATTAATTGTTTATTTTAGTTTTTAGCTTTATTTTTCTAGGTTAGGATTTTCTGAAAAAATATTAGATAAAATAAAATAGATGAAATACACTATTAAATAAAGTAGTTATGTTTTAATTTTGGTTATTTACTAATTTTTTCTTTTACTTGGGTTACCCTATTATATAAAGTCTTTAGGTATTTTATCAATTAGTTTTTTATTTTAAACTTTAGCTTTTTGTTTAGTATTACGCTATTAAATAAAGTAGCTACGTATCTATTTTGTTTTTTGTTTTTCATAAACAATTATAGAATATTGATATCTTATCTACTTTTTACTTCACACAACCATTATACATCAAATATATTTTGATTAGGTCGCGAGGGACAAAATTCTAATATATTATGTTTGAGCAACGATTGACGGGGCTCAAGGGTTTGGGGTGTTGGCTAATCCTTACGAACTCCTGCGAGAGCAGTGCAAACCTACCAAGCTCTTGACGAGCCTAAGGTGACGTAATGATTAGCGGGTGTGACGTAAGAGAGTAGGAAAAACTGCTCTTGAACGTGTGTGTGTGAGTAATGCAATGATTGATGACTTGCCCTCTGACATTGATCAGAGGGGTATTTATAGGCTTGAGACTTAGGGTTTCCATTTATGGGCTGAGGCCCAATGATTACCTCCGTGGGCCGTCACTTTATGGTCCACAAATGGATACGTGACGTAAGCGTATGTGATTGCGACGTCAAGTCAACCTAAGTCAACTTAAGCGTAAATCAGACAGAAGTTAGTGTTACCGGGAAGTCAGGCCAACAGGGTAGACTATGTCCGGTAACGGGGCTCAAGTGACCGAGCAAGGTAGGTCGTGTCCGGGCTCACTCGAGAGCGGACTAGGTACCCCGGTAACGGGGCTCAAGTAACCGAGCAAAGGCAGTCGTGTCCAAGAAAGTGTCCGAGATGTTCCGAGGTTTCAGGGCGGTACTCGGTAATGACCAGGGTGATGTCCGAGATGTTCCGAGGTATCCAGGATAACAAGGGTTGTATCCGAGACATGTTCCGAGGTGTCCGAGACCAGGATAACTTAGCCCGGAACCGGGGCTCACTAGCCCGGTAATTTAACCCGGAACCGGGGGTCATTAGCCCGGTAAGTTTAGCCCGGTAACGGTGCTCGAGCACGGAAGTTTAGCCCGGTAACCTCGCTGCCTTTGTCCGAGAATGTCCCAGTGACCCCGGTAACCTCGCTGCCTTTGTCCGAGATAATCCGAGATAATCCAAGTGACCCCGGTAACGGGGTTGGCCACCCCGGTACCGCGCTTAGGTGAGGGCGGTTTGTCCGGCCTTTGCTTGAGAGCGGGTCAGGTCGTTTCTGAAATGTTTGTTCGAGTCGTTTTCGGTTGTAGGGGTACATACCTCAATAGCCCCCCCAAGTTTGATTTTTTTGTTTAAATTTTTCGGAAAAAATTTCAAAAATTTCAAAACTTTGTCTTCTTCTCTTTTTCCCCCCAAGATTTTTCTATAAATCTTTCCTCCTTTTTACTTTTTACTTCATTTTTCACCTACTCCTCTTCTTTTTCTCTCTACCCCATTTATTTCAAACTTAAGCAAGAGACTAAATTGCCCCAAGAACCAAACACCAACCACCACTTAAACCACCACCGTTACGGCGGCTTGCGGCGGCTATTGGCGGTGGTGAACGGCGGCAGTAGAACGGCGGTGGTTGAGGGCGGCGGCGGCTGAGGGTGGTAGGCAGAGGGCGGCGGCGGCTGAGGGTGGTGGGTGGAGGGCGGCGGCGGTTGCGGCGGCCGTGTGATTTTTCGACGGATCTTTCTTTTTTCAAGTGAGTTCTTTTCTTGAATTTTTGTTTTGCTCCTTTAGATCTTTGTGACATCCCTTGTTAGAATTATTAGGGTTTTTGTTTTTAGCTAGGTTACCACTTTCCCCCCTCTTTTCCTTGTTTATCATCATTTAGGAGGAAAATGTAACAATGTAGCATAAAACGTATTTAGGAGGCCGTAGACAAGCGCTTCCCTTGTTAAAATTATTAGGAGTAATTTAGGAGGGCCGTATCAAAATACCTTCCTTGTTTTTTAGGAAAGCCGTATCCAAATACCTTCCTTGTTTTTAGGAGGGCCGTAGCTAAATACCTCCCTTGTTTTTTTTTGTCCGTCCTTAGCACCCTTTACTTTTATATATTGCTAATACATATACACCCTTTTTTTTGTGTTTGCTAGGTTTTGTTAGCGGCTTGGAATGTCTGACCTCTCTATCTTGGAGATGGATGAGGGGAAAGGGAGGAAAGAAGGGTCTTCTCCTCCTCTGACAATGGAGGATTATCCATGTTTGTTGACAAAATCTGAGCTAGATAGGCTTGTGAAGTCTAGGCATTATGGTTTGTACCGTTATAAGGTGAGACTTCCTGGTGAGAATGATCGGGCGTGTAATCCTCCTGAGGGGTTCATAACATGTTATTGGGATTACTTATCAGAAGGTGGTCTGAGATTTCCCCTTTCTAGTTATTTATTGGATGTGGCGAAGCATTACGGGATTGGTTTTTCTCAATTGGGCCCTCTCTTTATTTGGAGGCTTGTTGCCCTCCAGATGCTTCAGCATGCTTTTGGTAGAGAGCCTTCTGTGGATTTATTCAGGCTTTCGTTTAAGCAGCATAGTTGGTTTTTGTGTAGACCTACGGCTCCAGCCAAGCACCTTTTCGATGGCTTCCCTGATAGTGTGAGGGGATGGAGAAACAATTTCTTTTTCTTGGAGGATTCTTGTGTTCCATCTGGGTATGAGTTTCTTCGTGAGAGGGTTGATACTATCGGGGATCGTGCTCGTGCTAAACCCAAAGGTGCCCATGCGGATGATTGTCTGGCCTTTCTTGCAAACGATATTGGGGATGTAAAGGTTCATTATCGGAGGTATTCATCCGCCATCTTGTCAAGGGGCGGTGTATGTCCTAACCCGAAAGCGCCGTTAGTGCCGGTGATTTTCAAGGTCACATCTGGTGGGAAACGAATAGGGAAATGTAAATCTTTTCTCTATTCTTTTTTCTCTTTTTCTAACTTTTTCGCTTTACTTGACGTTTTCCTGTTTGCTTGTTGTATTGCATCTTTGGGTTTGGTGGAGGCCATGTCTCTTGGTAAGAAGATTTTGTTGGCTACGATAGCTATTCCGCCTGGGGAGGTAAGCAAATTTAGGGGTAAGGGAGATATGGATAGAGTGATTATGGATGCCATTAGAGAGGAGGTGCCTGATACTAATGATGATGGTATTGACGCTGCTGATGATGACGATGATGATGGTGCAATGTCTCCTATTGTTGGTGGAGGTATGTTTCATGGTATGGTAGTTCTACGTCCATGTGTGTTTGGTTTTTCTTCTCTCCCTTTTATATGTAGGCTTTCGATTGTAGGGGGTGGCATTGAGGACCCGGGTGCTGGTGCTGAGGTTGTTGAGGATGTTGAGGTCGTTGTAGGCGAGGATGCTAGGGCCGGTGGTTTGTCTGTAGATGACGTTGGTGGTGAGAGCCTTGCTGATCTAGCCCCTCCAGACGACCTTGGGACTGTGCCCCTTGGTGTCGTTGTTGATGATTCACTTATGTTATCTCCTGGAGATGATGGTAAGTGTTGTGTGCTTATGTTAGCTATGTTTTTTTTTGTAACTTTGTCATAATTAAACCTTTGTTGTTTTTGTGTAGTTTCTCCATTAGGAGATCACGTTGATGGTGCTGCCTCTGCTCTGGGGAAAAGGCCTGCCCCCAATGATGTGCAGGGGAGGAATGTTCAGCCTTTTCGTCAAGGAGCGGGGAAGACCATTCGTTCGATCACAGAAGCGTTTGGGTCTTTTTCTGGTGGTGCTACCACTCCTGTTGTTGGTATGAAATTTGGTGAGGGCTCCTCCATGGCGGGAGTGACTACTTCAGCCGCTGTTCTGACTCCCCCGTTTCGCCCGCCTAGCTTTTCAGCTGGGGTGTTCACGCTGCCTGATCCTGGTAAGTTAGTTTTATTTTGTTATTAGTTGTTATGTTGTATCTGATCTCTTTGTCTTTTGCAGGCCTTAGCATGGAGTTCTCTCATGCTGAGGGGCGTCCGTCTCGCATTGTCGACCCCGTGCGGTTTGAGGGGGATTTCAGCTCTGAGGCTGCTCGGGCATATTTGAGTGCTACAGAGAAGTATAGCCTTACTGATGTCTATGACATGGCTACGACTTCAGCATATAATACTTTTGTGGATACCTGGGTGGCGAGGCAGCGAAATATTCTCTATCATCAGGAGAGAGATCTTAGGCTTGCTTCCTTGACTGAGCAGTTAGAGCGGGAGCGGGAGTTTGTTCGCTCCACTGAGGATAGGGCTAGGATAGCCGATGAGGAGGTCAGGGCAGCCAGGGAGGAGGCTAGAGTAGCCAGGGAGGAGGCTAGGGTAGCACAAGAGACGATTAGGGTAGTCCAGGAGGAGGCTAGACTAGCCAAGGAGGAGGCTAGGCTAGCCAAGGAGGAGAAAGACGGGGTTCTTACCCGCCTTAATGATGTAGAGGCTTCTTTGACACGTTGTGCTACTGAGAAGAGGGATTTGATTATTTCGATGCCTGATGTATTTAGGGCTGTTCATACTCATCCTCAGTTTTTGGATGCGGTGACTAATCTTAACACCGCAGCCCGTGGTTATGGGAGGTATGAGGCTGCTGCGGCCTTTAAGGAGGAGTTCCCTGATTTACTTAGCAATGCCATTACGAAGTTTCATAAGGAGAGAGCGAAAGATAGAGTTACCGAGAGGACTCAGGCCTTTAAGTGCCATGATTACCCTATCCTGACTCGAGTTGCGGCTGATCCCAACTTAGAGGCGAAGGATATTCTGGAGATGGTCAGGAAGGATGCGGAGTTGGAGAGTCAGAAGAAAGGAAAGTAGTGACTTCCCTCTTGTCTCATTTTGTTTGTCTTTTTTATTTTTGTGAGGCATGAGAGGACTTGGTGTACTTGTGGGGTTGCTTCCCTTTATCATTTAGACTATGTATTATGTATGGTGTTGTCACCTCTTATTTTTGAGATTATGTTATGATGATATATTTATGGGGTTGCGGTGGCACCCCTCTTTTGTTATGACTGTGCCATATTTTTATTTTCTTGTTTATTGCATGCATGTATTTTTGTGTTCTCGCGAGATCGCTTCCGTAGGAAGTGCTTACCCTTTCTCCCATGGAGTTGAGGGCGGATAAATATGTGTTTGCCTAGTAGGCCTTGGATTTCTTTTTTGTATCATACATAGACATAATATATAAATAATGAACTACAAGCCAAGTGTTGGAAGCAAAAAGTTGTATTCATTAAACATAAGGATATTTCGGAGTACAAAACGTGGCCCTGATCATTACATGTGAGAATTTGATCAGTCCTTGTATAGTTCAAAACGTACAAAGTTTCCTAGGCATAGCATTTTTTTAGGTTCATGGCGTTCCAGGTCCTGGGGATGGGGAATCCTGCCAGGTCAGAGAGGGTGTAGGCACCGCTCTCATTTGCCTCTTCGACTTTGTAAGGGCCTTCCCACTTGGGGCCTAGCTTGCCCGTGTTCTCTGCTCTGCTGGCCTCATTTTTTCTCCACACTAGGTCACCAACTTTGAAAGTTGTTGGGCGGACCCGTGCATTGTAATATTTAGCCATTTGGCGCTTGCTCTCTGCTTGTCTTATGTGAGCTATTTCTCGTCTTTCTTCAAGCAAATTGAGGTTTTCCCTAAGAGCTTCCTCGTTCTGAGCTGGGTTGAGTGTCATAACCCGAGGAGTTGGGATGGTGAGCTCAGGGGGGATGACAGCTTCGGTTCCATAAACAAGGCTGAATGGGGTTTCTCCCGTGCTGCCCCTAGGGGTTGTTCGGTGAGCCCATAGAACTCCAGTAAGTTCATCAACCCATGATGCTCTGCCCGTTCCTAGCCTTGCCTTTATGCCTTCAACAATTGCTTTGTTCATTATCTCCACTTGGCCGTTTGCTTGAGGATGGGCGACAGAGGTGAAGACTTGCTTGATGTCCATGTCTTGACACCAAGCTCTGAAAGGGTTTTCAGCTAGCTGTTTCCCGTTGTCACTCACCATTACGTGAGGCACACCAAAGCGGCAGACAATATGTTCCCACACAAAGTTGATCATTCTTTGACCTGTGATGGTGGTGACCGGCTTGGCCTCTACCCACTTAGTGAAGTAGTCAACTGCTACTATGAGGAACTTGACGTTCCCCACTCCTGGAGGGAAAGGGCCAACAATGTCAATGCCCCATTTGTAGAAGGGCCATGCGGTGGTGACAGGGATTAGGTCTTGCTTAGGCATTTTGGGGATTGGGGCATGCATCTGACATGATTCACATTTTTCGATCTCCTTCTTGGCATCTTGGTGCATGGTAGGCCAGTAGTATCCCATGCGCATGATTTTGGTTACCACGGTGCGCGGACCAGAGTGTAGGCCACAAGTGCCGCTATGCATTTCTTGTACCAATTCAAGCGCTTGAGAAGGGCCGACACAACGTAGGTGTGGTCCAAGGAAGGATTTCCTAAAGAGGATGCCGTCAATCATTAGGTACATGGGGGCCTTCATTCTTATCTTCCTTGCCAAATGCCTATCTTCGGGGAGCATGTTATCCTTAACGAATGCGATGATGGGGGACATCCAGTTGTTAGGATCTTCGGTGGCCATTACTTCCTCCTTGGGGGTAATTGATTTCTCTATCAGCTCTTCCGCTAACACTTTTTTCGTTAGGTGGGAAAAGGCGGATGAGGCCATTTTGCTCAAGGCATCCGCGATCTTGTTTCGGCTTCGTGGCACTTGTTCTATGTTGAAGCTTTTGAATTCAGAGGCTAGTTGCTTGGCTTCCTCTAGATAGAGCTGCATAGAGTCTTGAACGGCCTCAAAGATGCCCTTGACTTGGTTTGCTACCAACTGTGAGTCCACAAATACTTCAATGTGTTGTACCCCCATCTTTCTAGCGATACGAAGCCCGGCGAGGAGAGCTTCGTATTCTGCCTCGTTGTTGGTAGCGGGGAACTTAAACTTTAGAGCATAAGTGTATTCCTTCTTGTCTGGGTCAGTGAGGATCAGACCAGCCCCAGAGCCTTCTTCATTGGATGCTCCGTCAGTGAACAACGTCCACGTAAGTCCCACTACCTCTTCTTCTTGGGCTTTAGGTTCCTCTTCCAATTCTGCCAAGAAGTCTGCCAAGACTTGGCCCTTCAGAGAGCTTCTTGGCTGGAAGGTGATCTCGTGTTCTCCCAACTCTACTGCCCATTTTGCTAGCCGGCCTGAGACCTCTGGCTTGCCTAGCACCTGTTTGATGGGTTTGTCACTAAGGACTTGTACAGGGTGCCCTTGGAAGTATCTTCTTAGGCGTCTTGCCGAGTGGACTAATGCTAGTGCCAACTTTTCTAGGGCTGGGTAATTTATTTCAGCTCCTTTTAACGCCCTACTAATGAAGTAGATGGGTACTTGTGTTGTTCCGCGTTGAGCAAGGAGGACTGAGCTTACACATTCCTTGGAGGCAGCCAAGTATATGGTAAGGAGCTCTCCTGGTACTGGAGCTGTGAGAGTAGGGAGATCAAGTAGAAACTTTTTCATTTCTTGGAACGCTTCTTCAGCTTCTTCAGACCACATGAAGTCTTTCTTTTTTATGCATCCTTTCAAGGTTTTGAAAAATGGTAAGGACCTGTCTGCGGCCTTGGAGAGGAAACGAGCCAGAGCAGCCAGCTTACCATTGAGGCTTTGAACTTGTTTCTTGGTGGAGGGAGAAGGCATTTGGATGATTGCTTGTATTTTCTTGGGGTTTGCTTTAATGCCTCGAGGGGTGATAAGATGGCCAAGAAATTTTCCTTCCTCCATGCCAAAGCTACATTTAGAGGGGTTCAACTTCATGTTGATTTCTCTAAGTGTGTTGAAGGTTTCTTGGATGTCAGCAAGCATTGCTCCCTCGGCGTTGCTTTTGATCACAATATCATCTACATATGCTTCAACATTCCTTCCAATCTGATCCTTGAAAGCTTTGTCGATCAGACGTTGGTAGGTGGCTCCTGCATTCTTTAGTCCAAATGGCATCTTTTTAAAACAATAGATTCCTTGGTCTGTGTGGAAGGCGGTTTTGTCTTCATCCCTTTCTTTCATGGAGATTTGATGATAGCCTTTGTAAGCATCCAAAAAACATTTGAGTCTGAAACCGTCCAAAGACTCCACCTTCCAATCTATCTCGGGTAAGGGGTAGTTATCCTTTGGGCATGCCTTGTTAATGTCTTTGAAGTCTACACATAGCCTCCATGAGCCATCTCCCTTCTTTACCATGACGAGGTTTGCTATCCATGTCTGGTACTTCACCTCTCTGACTATTCCTGCCTCTTCCATCTTGGCTACTTGTTCCAGGGCAGCTATGCTTCTATCATGGGACATTGCCCTTTTCTTTTGCTTGATAGGAAACATATTAGGGTTGGCATTGAGAGAGTGTTCAGCCAGCTCTCTTGGTACTCCCGTCATGTCAGACGTTTGCCATGCAAACACGTCTAGGTTGTTCTTGAGGAGATGAACTAATTTCTTTTTGGTTTCCAATGGGAGTTGTTCTCCTATGCCAATGGGCTGCTCTGGGAATTTTTCATTGATTATAACTTTTCGTTCATTTCCATCTACTTCTTCTGTCTCCGTTGTGATGGGCTTGGGTTTAGATACTTCAGCTTTAGCCACTTGCTTGCATTCACGAGACCAGTTCATGCGACCGCGTACGGTGCCTATGCCATTTGGTGTTGGGAACCTGATCATTCCATGTATGGTTGAGGGGATAGCCCCAAACCTTTCTATGGAAGGCCTTCCCAATATTACATTGTAGGCGGATGGAGCCCTTACAATGGTGAAATTTAGGACTTCAAAGCGATGAAACGGGTATTCCCCCATCATGACCTCAATCATGACTTGACCGATAGGCCAATGAATTTCTCCTGCAAAGCCTGCTAAGGGGGACTCAGCGGGGAGTATAGCCTCTCTAACCTTCTGAGGGAGCTTTTTGAAACAATGCTCATAGATGATGTCGGCGGAGCTTCCAGTATCTATGTAGGCCTTTTCGACCTCATAATTGGCCAAACGGACCTGGATGACTACCGGATTGGTGGAAGTAGTTTCCACTGGTGGGAAAGATATCGGTTGCATCATCCAGTTCTCTAGCACAAGGGACTTTCGTTTCTGAGAGCCACCGCTTACCATGCACACATGGCCGTCAGGGGGGCCAGGGTGGTTGTCTTTCCTAGCTGCCTTCTGCCACTCATAGGTCTTTTTAGCGGGTGACTTTTTCGCTTGCTGCCTTGCTCCTATCACCAAGTGTTCGAGCTTTCCTTCATCCAACGCCCGTTTTATTTCAGCTTTTAGTTCCCGGCATGAATTAGTGTCATGGCCGTAGTCTTCGTGAAAATCACAGTGCTTGTTCATATTCTTTGTTCCAGAGCGGTGAAGCATACGAGGGGGTGGCTTAAACGTCGCCCCTACCTGTTCAGTCTTTAAGATCTCCATGGGGGTCTTGCTGAGGTTCCCCCCAGACGGGCTTCTTTCATAAGGGGTGAATCTTCTAGGAGGTCTTTCCTCCTCTCTTCTACCTTGTCTACTGTCACGATGATCCCTTCTTCGACTATCATGTCGGGGTTCTTGTCTACTTGTCCCTCCGACAGCTGGTCCGCTCCATGCCCTGTCTCTCTTGCCACTTGTTACACTCCTTGCCAAAGCTATCGACCTTAAGTAATTGTAGCAAACATCTGTGGTTTCCTTGAAGGTGACTGGGATTCGTGCAGCTAGTCGTTCTTGGAGTTGGCCTGGGAGTAGTGAGAGTGTGAACCCGGATATTTGTTGACTCTCGGGTAGGCCTGGTATCTTCTGGCACTCTTGTGTGTAACGTAGGATGAACTCTCGCAGGCCTTCCCCTTCCCGCTGGCGTATGAGATGTGCCTCAAGATGGGTTCTCCTTTGCTTTTTCTGCTGAAAAAAGTTGGAGGTAAACTTAGCTTTAAGGTCGTAGAAATCATAGATGCTCTTCTCTGGGAGGCTTGTGAACCAATCTCTAGCGAAACCTTGTAGCGTTCCTGGAAACATGTGGCAAGCTACCGGGTCTACCCATTTTTCTGTCATGATAGCTTGTTCGAAAAGTGCTAAGTGATCTTCCGGGTCTCTTGTTCCATCATAGGTACCGACAATGGAGGGAACTCTCTGTCGGTCTGGGATGGGATATTTTGCATCACAAAACTTAGAGTTCACCACATTAGTAGGCATAGGTTGCTACCCGGGATGGTCCTTCCCTCTCTCCCACGAGGCCCTTCAGCAAACTGAGTAATTCTTGAGTGGTATCTTGTGGGGGCGGAGGAGGGGTAGGCTCTGGTGCCTTTTGCCTTTGCAACTCATTAACCAATTGCCCGAGCAGAACACTCGCATTGACCTCAGGCATTGGTTGTGGCGTAGGCTTGGGCTTCAATGTTTCTATGAGCCTGGCTAAGAAGTCGTTTTGTGGAGGTGGAGTTGGTGGAGGTGTTTGTTGTTGGGACAAGGCTGTCTTCAAAATCTCCAAAGCCTCTTCCACTGACGGCTGTTCCCTGGAAGGGGTTTGAGTGGGAGTGGGAGATGGTTGTTGGGTTGGAGTGGAGGCTTCCAAGCTAACAAGTTGTGGGAAGCTCAGGGTTGGAGTGATACTTGGAGGCCTTCCCATCTGGAAGCCTTGATAGCTTGACTGGCCTGCTTCTCCCGTGCCAAGCACTTCCACTTCGGCTGTGTCGTTAGACCCGAAAGGGTATAGTCTGGTCCGGACACCAGATAGGTTTTCTTCACTAATCCTTCTAGCATTCCCCGTCCCTTCTCCTGATCCAGTGACTTGGGAGTTAGGGGGGTGGTGTTGATGTCTACCGAGGGAGGAGGAACCTCTCTGCTCGGAGGGGGGTTCATGGCAGGGCCTGAATCCATTGGGGGTGAAGGGTTAAGGAGAAAACTTAGTGAAAAACCGTTGTTCTATAACGGTCCCACGGATGGCGCCAATGTTTGAGCAACGATTGACGGGGCTCAAGGGTTTGGGGTGTTGGCTAATCCTTACGAACTCCTGCGAGAGCAGTGCAAACCTACCAAGCTCTTGACGAGCCTAAGGTGACGTAATGATTAGCGGGTGTGACGTAAGAGAGTAGGAAAAACTGCTCTTGAACGTGTGTGTGTGAGTAATGCAATGATTGATAACCTGCCCTCTGACATTGATCAGAGGGGTATTTATAGGCTTGAGACTTAGGGTTTCCATTTATGGGCTGAGGCCCAATGATTACCTCCGTGGGCCGTCACTTTATGGTCCACAAATGGATACGTGACGTAAGCGTATGTGATTGCGACGTCAAGTCAACCTAAGTCAACTTAAGCGTAAATCGGACATAAGTTAGTGTTACCGGGAAGTCAGGCCAACAGGGTAGACTATGTCCGGTAACGGGGCTCAAGTGACCGAGCAAGGTCGGTCGTGTCCGGGCTCACTCGAGAGCGGACTAGGTACCCCGGTAACGGGGCTCAAGTAACCGAGCAAAGGCAGTCGTGTCCGAGAAAGTGTCCGAGATGTTCCGAGGTTTCAGGGCGGTACTCGGTAATGATCAGGGTGATGTCCGAGATGTTCCGAGGTATCCAGGATAACAAGGGTTGTATCCGAGACATGTTCCGAGGTGTCCGAGACCAGGATAACTTAGCCCGGAACCGGGGCTCACTAGCCCGATATTAACCCGGAACCGGGGTCATTAGCCCGGTAAGTTTAGCCTGGTAACGGTGCTCGAGCACGGAAGTTTAGCCCGGTAACCTCGCTGCCTTTGTCCGAGAATGTCCCAGTGACCCCGGTAACCTCGCTGCCTTTGTCCGAGATAATCCGAGATAATCCAAGTGACCTCGGTAACGGGGTTGGCCACCCCGGTACCGCGCTTAGGTGAGGGCGGTTTGTCCGGCCTTTGCTCGAGAGCGGGTCAGGTCGTTTCTGAAATGTTTGTTCGAGTCGTTTTCGGTTGTCGGGGTACATACCTCAATATATTACATACATTAAAAGTATATATATCTATATATATATATATATATATATATATATATATATATATATATATATCAAGTATATATATATATATATATATATATATATATATATATTATATATATATATATATATATATATATATATACTTGAAACTCTACTATCTAGAATCTAATTATATTTGCATTTAATAATGAATTAGTGGCAAAATTTTAGTAGCAAAAGCATATAAAAAATAGATTTTGATAACAAAGGTCCTTATTTTAAAAAAAATCATTATTTATTTATATATTATCAATAATCATTCCATCCATTTAGGTTAACATCCTCAGATTTGAAGGAAACCGTCTAATATAAAAAATCTTATTTGTGTCTGAACCGATAAACTATAACAATTATGACTCAAGTTATCAACACTATGTGAATTTTAAAATCCAATTATGATATTGATAAGTAAATGATTTATCAAAGATTTTGTTGTGAACCAAATGAGACTTGGTCCCATTAGCCCGTATCAAAATATCTATCCATTTTGCCATGTTCTATCGATTGGTTTGTCTATTATTTGCAGTCAGGTTTCACTTCCAAACCAAAAAGTTTTAGAGCAAGGGATGCATTACAATGGGAACTTCTCATACTCTATTTTTCTGCACAACTTAACAAGTTTAAGTGTTTTCGATCATGTTCTTTCATGTAAGTCCGCGATAGTTCTTCAAGGTTTGATATTTAACCTTTCTACACGATAATGTAGGTAGAACCCATATATAGCATTAACAGTTTTTAACTTTTTGGCATATCTCGATCCATGGATGTTTATAGAAAAAACTGAAATTGTCTATACTACAAGAACTCGTCGTTCACCGAGTTAAGGGGAGTATATGTCCATAGATGTCTAATCCTAGCTTTAGGGCTTTGTAAAAGTTGCTAGACTTTGGACCATATATGGTCACTTGAGGGATGATTGTGAGTCTTGGTTACAATCTAGAGTACTAATATTAAATGTAGACTATCCAAACAATAGGTAAATGTTAAAAATAGCTACCAATCTTGCTTTGGACCAAACAAAAAGCTTCTAAATATTGTATCTACCAACCATTCTTTGGTCAATTACGTTTAGGTGCTTACCTTTCATTCTTTTAAAAGTGTTTATTCCCTTCTATTAATACTAGATTTTGTAACTCTCACTTTCCATTATCTTTTCAGTTTGTCAATTACTCAAATATCTAATGGCTAGTTTGAACAAGCACTCCAATTCTAAGAAAGAGTCTTCTAATTCTAGAGGTGCCTATCTCAATTATGTCTCTCTTTCTCTACCAAATACGAAAATCTGCTTTGCTTTCTATGTTTTTTGAACTACAAATACTTTCTATATGTTTTTTAAGAAGTGCGCCCAATTGCGTAATTTTGATAATGTATGTTTATACTAGGAAAAAAGAAGTGTTAAACTCATAATTTTTTATAAATCTTTATATCATTTGTGTTTAATATGCAGAAGAGCAAACTAGTCAAGAATTTAAGCTTCAATTCTCGGAAGATGAGATAACTCTCATCACTAGAATGTATAAACTCGTTGGAGAGAGGTGAACTTTATCATCTTATTCATTTTTCCCTTCTAAAGTTGCTCATATTAAAAGGAACTGTATTATTGTGGGCTTTTGTTTTTCGTTTTTAACCGGTAACAAACCAAAATACGTATATTTAATGACCTCTAACTAACTAAAACATGTTACTTTGTGCGGGAACTCTTAGATGGTCGTTGATTGCTGGAAGAATTCCTGGAAGAACTGCAGAGGAGATTAAAGGGTATTGGAATTCAAAATTTCCTTAAATTAAGATGATGTATTGGTTAAGCCGTGAATTGTACATACTATGAATGAATGTATTCAGATGCGTTAAGACGCTTTGATGTTGAATAAACAGTACCTTTTATGCTTTCAGTATCGACTCTTTAACTTTAGTCTTAAAAAACATCATACACATTCATTTGTACGAAGGAAATGTTCCAAATTCTAATCGAACCTTTATTAAGGTTTAGCTCAAGAACAAAAGCTATAACTTTATAACATTTAGTCAATAACAAAATTCAAAGAAAGCATATCATAAAATGCTATAAGTTCTCGTAGTTATAGACTTTTACTTATAATTGAAATTATTTTCTGAAGAATTAGGAAACAACTAGATCTCGTAGCATACTGTCTGGACCAGGCCAAATCTAAAAGAGGCCCAATCTAAATACCCAAATGTAATAAAGAAAGTCATGCCTATAATTTTCCCAGCCCATCTTTTCAGAGAAAAATCCATGTGATAAGGCCATAAGGGTAGATATATTATTATTTTTCTCGGTAAAAGGAGACTATCCCCGATGAAAATATATTAAAGAACGATAAGAGTTACAAGACATTTAGGTGGATGTATATAACCACCTGAGTGACTCAGAGCATGCCAAAACGAAATAAATAGCCAACCTAGACAAATACATATCAGCTAGAACCAGACTAAAAAACTATGTTGCGCATGTCTTCCATGCTTTAGACTTCCATAGATATCTATAATCTCTAATCTAATAAATGAGAGTTTTGGATAGGTAGTCTATATAAGACAGTTTTTAATATGATGATATCATTATCTTGTCCTTTTTTTTTTTAGATTTTACTTATGAAAATACGAATTTATTAAAGCTTTGGAAGAAAAAAAGAACAAGAAAAGGCATGAATTTGTAGTGTGTATGGGATAGTGTGTATTCTCCTCATACTTATTGAAACTGGAATTGGGGATTATGCACTGAATTTTCGACCAATGGAATTCAAGAAATTTGAATCTCGCTTTTTCAATATAACTTTCTTTTATGTCTCCTTCAATTTTATGTTTGAAATCTCACCTTTCAACTTCTTCCTCGCCTCTAATTTGTTTTGCTTCATTTTTCTTTTTCTTTTAATTCAATCACAAAGTATACAATCTAAATTTCTCATTTTTACCTTCGTTTTAGATCAATATTTGGTGGAGCATAAAAAGAGTGTTAGATGAAGCTTCCAAAGACTATTCATCAGTGTTTTGTAATAAACATCTCTAATCTAATAAATGAGAGTTTTGGCTGACTTCATTAGGCTGAGGTGGCACTTTCTTAGGTTGTCCATACGAAAGTTTTCAATATGATGATGTCATTATCTTGTCCTTTTTCTTTTAGATTTTTGGGATTAATAGCTTGTGTATGTAACCAATTTGACACGAAATCCTTTTGTGTATCCCTAGTTCTCAAAACTTCTATTGAGTACCGTGATTTGGCAATGTTTTTTCTATTGCGTACCACAAGTTACCTTCTCATTAGGTAGCCGGTTACCTTCCTATTTTCCAATATTAAATTCTCTACGTGGCATGTCATATCAGTAAAGTGGACCACAATTATTGACTTTGTTTTAACCCTTTTCTTTTGTTTTCATGTTATAAATAGAAATTATATACTAGTGGGCCACAATCAACAACCACACAGTTACACTCCAATACGAAATGGTAATCACTCGCCCACCTCAATTACAACAACCCCACCACCACCCTCGACGTCGCCGACCAGCACCACCTCCAAATTCTACTCCCAAAGATTCCCAGTTAGGTTTTGACGATTGAGTAGATATGAAGTTAGCTTTATATAAAACTGATGTTGCTTTCTTTTACATATTCAGAACACTACACGGTTTAATTCAATAAATTGTTAGCCCTAAATAAAGGGAAAAGACTCAAAACGAGTTTCAAGCCCGGTTAGAAAAAAAAATTGTGATAGTGAATAGCCTTTTTAAATACCATCAAGATACTCCTTAGGAAAAGGCTAGGATTCAAAAAACCATATGAGGTTTTATTAGATGGATCCATTTTGTTACACACGAGTTACATTACGAGAACATCCGAAACCTAATAAATGATTCTGATGCAAGATTATGTACAACGGAACATAGCAATGGCTTCTACTACCTCCCTCACTCCCTCACAAGCCGGTCTCTCACGCACCTCCCTCCCCCGCCATGGCTCTTCTTCAACCACCAGAACTCTATCCTCTCTCTCTCAACCCTCTTACTCCCAACCTTCTCCAGACTTAAATCCACCTCCACTTCTTTTTGTGAATGTTATATCGTTAACTATAGGGATATGATATGGTTTTTCGTTTGTTTTGTTATTTAGATTTGGGATACTATTTTTTTTTTTTTTTTTGATTTTAGATTTGATTTAGGGTTTAGTTTGGGAAATAGCACGTAACAAAAATTAAAATATATAAATTAATTGGTAACCGGTTACACCTCAGAAAATAGCAGGTAACAGATGACGTGTGGTACGCAATACAGAGAAATTGTCAAATCATGGTACTCAATAGAAGTTTTGTAAATCGGGGGTACCCAAAAGGATTTCGTGTCAAGTTGGTGATATACACAAGCTATTATCCCTATATATTTCTGATGAAAAAACGAAGTTATTAAAGCTTTGGAAGAAAAAAAGAAAAAAAAGGCATGAATTGGTAGTGTGTATGGGATAGTGTATGTTTGAAATCTCGACCAATGGAATTCTCAAGAAATTTGAATCTCGCTTTTTCAATATAACTTTCTTTTATGTCTCCTTCAATTGTATGTTTGAAATCTCACCCTTCAACTTCTTCCTCGCCTCTAATTTGTTCTGCTTCATTTTTATTTTTCTTTTAACTCAATCACAAAGTATACTCTAAATTTCTCATTTTTACATTCCTTTCAGATCAATATTTGGTGGAGCATAAAAAGAGGGATAGTTGAAGCTTCCAAAGACTATTCATCAGTGTTTTGTAATAAACATCTCTAATCTAATAAATGAGAGTTTTGGCTGACTTCATTAGGCTGAGGTGTCACTCTCTTAAGTTGTCCATATGACAGTTTTTAATATGATGATGTCATTATATTGTCCTTTTTCTTTTAGATTCTTGGAATAATAGCTTGTGTATATAACCAACTTGTCACAAAATCCTTTTGTGTACCCCCAATTCTCAAAACTTCTATTGAGTACCATGATTTAACAATTTTTTCTATTGCGAACCACCGGTTACCTTCTCATTAGGTAGCCGGTTACCTTTCAATTTTCCAATATTAAATTATCTTTCAATTTTCCAATATTAAATTATCTACGTGGCATGCCATATCAGTAAAGTGGACCACAGTTATTGTCTTTATTTTAACCCATTTCTTTTGTTTTCATTTTATAAATAAAAATTATATATTAGTGGGCCACAATCAACAACCACACAATTACCATCCAATACAAAATGGTAATTACTCGCCCACCTCAATCACAACAACCCCTACACCACCCTCGTTGTCGCCGACCCACCACCACCACCACCTCCAAATTTCACTCCCAAAGATTCCTAGTTAGGTTTTGACGATTGGGTTGATATGAAGTTACCTTTATATAAAACTGATGTTGCTTTCTTTTACAGATTTAGAACACTAGACGGTTTAATTACAATAAATTGTTAGCCTGAAATAAAGGGAAAGGACTCAAAACGAGTTTCAAGCCCGGTTAGAGAAAAACGTGTGATAGTGAATAGCGTTTTTAAATACCATCAAGATACTCTTTAGGAAAAGGCTAGGATTGAAAAAGCCATCTGAGGTTTTATTAGATGGATCCATTTTGTTAAACACGAGTTACATGACGAGAACATCTGAAACCTGATAAATTAATCTAATGGAAAAATATGTACAATGAAACAGCGCCATGGCTTCTTCTACCTCCCTCACTCTCTCACAAGCCGGTCTCTCACACGCCGCCCACCCCCGCCATGGCTCTTCTTCAACCACCACAACTCAGTCCTCTCTCTCAACCCTCTCACTCCCAACCTTTTCCGGACTCAAATCCACCTCCACTTCGTTTTGTGAATGTTATATCGTTAACTTTAGGGATATGATATTGTTTTTCGTTTGTTTTGGTATTTAGATTTGGGATACTATTTTTTTTTAATTTTAGGGTGGATTTACGGTTTAGTTTTGGAGCAGGTAACAAAAATTAAAATATATAAATTAATTGGTAACCGGTTACACCTCAGAAAATAGCAGGTAACAGGTGACCGGTGGTACGTAATAGAAAAATATTGCCAAATCATGGTAGTCAATAGAAGTTTTGAGAATTGGGGGTGCACAAAAGGATTTCGTGTCAAGTTGGTGACATACACAAGCCATTATTCCTATACTTTTCTTATGAAAAAACGAATTTATTAAAGCTTTGGAAGAAAAAAAGAAAAAAAGGCATGAATTGGTAGTGTGTGTGGGATAGTGTGTATTCTCCTCATACGTACTGAAACTGAAATTGGGGATTACACACCGGATTTTCGACCAATGGAATTCTCAAGAATTTGAATCTCGCTTTTTCAGTATAACTTTCTTTTATGTCTCCTTCAATTTTATGTTTGAAATCTCACCCTTCAACTTCTTCCTTGCCTCTAATTTGTTATGCTTCATTTTTCTTTTTCTTTTAATTCAATCACAAAGTATACAATCTAAATTTCTCATATTTACATTCGTTTCATATCAATATTTGTTGGAGCATAAAAAGAGTGATAGCTGAAGCTTCCAAAGATTCATCAATGTTTTGTAATACACATTTAGTTCTGGTGAACAATGTTCGTCACCCGAACTAAATTTTAGTTAGGACATTTCATGAAGATTTTAAGTCGGGTGAACTAACTTTTCACCAGACTTAAGTTCAAGTTCACCTGAGCTATAAGTTAAATGAATGTTTTTTTTATTTGTTCACCCGAAGTATTCTTAAATGAAGATAAGGGTTAATGTAAGATTAATAGTTACTGTGTGTAGGCTATAAATAGCAAGGAGAGTGAGTTAGTTGATAAGAGCTTTTGTGTGAGTGAGAATATCAATTGTAACAACTTTTTCCGCCATTTATGGCTTATGAATAAAAGTTCCTTTTACATATTACTGTTTGATTCATTGTTCTTATTCGTTAATTCAAATGATTAACTCGTGATTCCACCACTAGTTAGTGATTCTAAACATCGAATCGTTGCTTTGACGATTGCTCAAACCTGATAAGTAAATAACAATGATTTAAAAATGAAATTTTGAAAACATTAAAAAGATTTCAAAATTCTAAAATTAAAAGTAAATAACAATGATTTTGTTTCACCATTTTACTAAAAAAAAAAAAAAAGTCAATTGAAACATGAAAACTTTTTCTTTCCATTTCAGTTAAACTACCAGTACTTTATTTCATTTTAGCTTATGAGGCTTTTTTTTTTTTTTATTCCTTTTCTATTATTTTTTTTTTTTTTTTGTATAGTTGACATTTGTTTAAAGAGGAAAATAGCAAATTGAACATAACGCACATTGTATGAAATGAAAAGATAGGAAGGTTGTTGCCTCGAAAAACTAAATATGATCAAAGATATATAATAACCAAACTCCATACTCTTTCAATTAATCAACTCATTCTATGACCAATCTTTCTCAAATCCCAAGAAACCTTCTCATCCTATAATTTGGAACCTTGTGGCCTCATGTAATAATTTTATTTAAACATTACAGAATTAAAGAGCATTACTAAATTCATATGATTTTCTCATATTTATCTTTCAAGCTACACATAACTAATATACATCTAGTTAGCAAGTCGGATTTGAAATGTGAATATTTTTGAAAAGAAAAAGAAAAATATATATTCTCTCCTTTTTAAATTTGATATTACTAGTTTAATGAGTATAAGTAATATTTTATTAATGAAAATTTTAATTATTCCAAATTATAATAATATATAGATTGTCAAATAAACATTTATTTGGGTAGGAAAGTACTAATAAAAAAGTTATCAAAAGTAATATTTTTTTTCCGAATCCATTTTAAAAATATATACAATTTTAAAAATATATAATTATCATATTCTTTACTAATAAAATATCACATATATTCATCTAAACCTTTTGAAGTTATTGAAAATAAATGTGAACTAGTATATATTCATTATTTTTAAAATGCCGTTACGACATAGTCACACAAACAAGGATTAATAAAAATGTTTTTGAAACAAAAACTTCTAACTTTTATTATCCTAAAGGCCGTTGTAGGGTTGGACAGGATAGGGAGCTGTCCATTTCGATATTTCTATAGTTAAAATAAAAATATAATCTAAAATTTTGATATTTTTGAAATTTGAACAATTTTAAAGAGTGTATAAAAGAAAATTATATAAACATTAACATCATAATCCCACATAGTCAATTAATTAGAGTGTTTATGAATTCCATTCTTGTTATTAATATTTTCTTTTTCCCTTTAAACCGATCTATTTCTCTTTCTCATCCTTTCATATATGTAATGTCATATAAATTTATTAAACTAGTAATAGTAATATTTATTTTTCGTATAACTAGTTATAAGCAAAATATAGCAAAATGTAACGTATGATTTTATTGTTTAAAACTCTTTAAACATCATTGTAAGGACACAAAGACATGACCCGATATGCTTTTATTAATTTTCGCCATCTTTATATTTCTCTTTTTGAACCGTTTATGGTTTCACTCATAAACATTCAATCAAATGTTAAAATGTACACCCAAACAAGTAGATATAAGTTTTCTGTTTAGACATATGTTATTACAATAATATTAATAAATAAAATATTTTGTTCAATCCATATTATAAGACATTAGTAAAAGAAAATGTTAAAATTAAATTCATTCTATATGTATATATATATTCACATATAAAAGCTAGTAAATGTTGATAATCTAGTAAAAAGTACAAATAAAAACTCAAAAAATACATATAAATATTTTTAATTATTCACATGTAAATGTTTTACACAAGCGTTGAGTGTTCATATATGAAAGAACCTTAACTTTTATTATATTTCGTAAGTAAAATTTAGTTTTTCTATCTTTATATTTATTATACTTTGTGTACATTTAAATGAGCTATATATTACATATGATTTAACAATTTTCGAATAAAAATGGTAATCGTAATTTGTTTAATGTTATGAATTGGTCTCTAAGCATTAATAATTATATATATGATCAATATTTCTAAAAGTAGTTGTACATATGATTCAAATTTTATATTATTCATGTATTTTTTGATGACATGTATTTTCACGAAAGGTCCAAAATTTAGATATCTTATGCAATTAGTTTAGAAATATGGACCATCTGTGTAATGTTTTATCTTTAAAAATCAAATCTGTAACTTTGAACAAACTCAGGATCGGATCTTAGGGCGTGTGATAAGGACGACCGTATAATATTCAAAAGTTATAGAGTATTTTTTCGTATTATATATGTATATATATAAGTTAAATTTCGCTTTTCATACATATTAATATATATAATTAATATAATTCAACATAAACTTTACTTTTATATATATATATATATATATATATATATATATATATATATATATATATATAGGGAGTGATTCATGCGAGAACTCATATTTTTGCGAGAACTGCGAGAACTCATTCTGGACCACTCATTTTTTTCTAATATTAAATGTTTATTTTTTAATGAAAAGGGTAAATTAGTAAATTTAGTTTTTTTTTAATTAATTTAATTCTTTATTCAATTTTTTCCTTTTTTTCTCTCTTTTGTTGATAATTTACTTTATTACTTTTTAATTAAAAAAGTCTCAACTTCCAGCAATATAAACTACGTTAATTCCTTTTTATTTGTTAGTATGTGTTATTGCTTTTTGTTCATGCATGAACATTATATTATACATAAGTGTTTATTGATGACCCAATCAAAAGGTAAAAACACGAGTGTTTAGACAAACAAATGACCAAAAGTAAGAAAATATCTAAGAAACATGGGGATTGAGAATTGGAGATAGTAGTCAAACATAAAACAAAATACACATAATGTATGATCAAAATAAGAACTTATTTTTCAATTTCTACATCCACAAATTGGATGTTCATATATATACAATTTTGTGTTCATAACTGAACAACGTTAAAAGAAAAAAAAACACAAATGTTCACTAACTATCATCTTCATCTTTCCTCTTTTTAAAGGGTATGAGTTTGATTTTTACTTTGAATCTGAAATAACACAATAAAAAAAATAATTGAATAAAGTTACAATTTTAAAGGAAACACTTAAAAAAATGATAACATAAACCTTTAAAATAAAACCAATCTCACAAAAATAAAAATATTGCAATATTCATCCCATATAAATTGATTTCAGTATACATCATTGTTCACCCATGAACAATTTCGACAAACCCAATGTAGGATTCATAGACAATAATTTAAATGTTCATATGTTTTCAAATCCAGTTCGCTTATGAACAAATCATATATATTGTATGCCCCTAGTGCATGACTATAAACACATGTGATTGTTGTCTCCCATCTTTCCTTGGAATGGATACATATGAACATGCACTGCAATCAATCTATCAACTTAGACGGATAATAGCAACGATAACGATATTGAATTTCATAGCTTCAAAAAAAAAACTAATTTAGATCTATACATTCAAACCAATCTGTGTAGCGAGCAACCTGAATCGGATTACAAAAAGTCTCCCTTCCGCAATTTCATGAAGTTTTTATAAGCAAAATCTGAAAATGATGATAAGTTTACGACTGTTACCTCAATGATACCTGGCCATCAGGAGTATTTTGGGCATGTAATCGGAACCAACTAAAGTTTCTTTGAGTCCGCTAGCCAAAGACTCGTTCTTAGTAGAAGCTAAGGTGTCGAGCACCATGGTCATTTTGTGCACTTTAATGACACATTGGTCCACACAGGGCATTTTAGTTCATTTGATGACACCATGGTCACCAGGAATGTGTTTACCACAAATTTAAGTATTAAAACCCGTCTCAACGCGCATGCATATTCCCTCGTTTAGTACATATAAGAATTCCATGAGTGTTCCTATAAGTAATATAGCATGTAGATCAATTTGAAGCAGTTATAGATCAGTTATTGTGGAAGTTGAATAACAAAACTAGTGATAACATGCATTACTTGAAAACAGAATCACTTGCAAACGGTTCTGTCCAGTGACCATTATGTACCATATTTACTGGAATGGGTTAACGATAAGTAGAAGTTAAATCACAAGTATCAGCAAAATAAGCTAGCTAGGCCTTTTTCTACAGTAAATGTTCATGTTCACATGTTTAAACATAGAATTATTTTTCATGATATGAAATGTACCCGACAGTAACATTTTGATTTGGTACATTTTCTAAAAATAAACTCTTTTGACCCGACAGAACCACCCAACCCATTTTGCCATATCTAAGAGAGTAATACAAATCATTAAGCAATCTGTGTGGTTCAACTTAGATATTGAATTTCATAGCTTCAAAAAAAACTAATTTAGAAAATTTTAAAGTTCTTAAGCAGACGGGAGCTGGACATCGTAGCTTAGTAAATGGTAGATCATCCAAACGTGCCCAAGAACAATCTACAACAGCCAAACCTTTCTTATTTATAATTCCGAATTTTTCCTTAAAAGACACTGCGGTCCAACAGGAGGGAGAGATTTATCTTCTAGGGTTTTTCGAGGATAAAGAAAAACATAATCAAAGTATATCTTCATCATCATCTCAGTCTTAATCTTTTCGAGGACAAAAGCCATTATAGCTTCATCGTCATCGTTTGCACCGAAGATAAATAAAGTGACGGCAGTTTTCAATTTTAGAACGTGAGATAACCAGATTAGGTCATATATATTTATAAATAATAATTAATTTGTTTTATAATAACTTCCTATAATACCCCTAAATCATTTTATGAAATAGCATCTCTTTTTCCATCTATTTACAAAACTGACATATGACTTTTTGACCATAGATCAATTAATCAATGGTTAGGATTTAGTTCTCATAGTTCTCGCAGAATTTTGAATTCTCGCATGAACCATTCACTATATATATATATATATATATATATATATATATATATATATATATATATATATATATATATATATATATATATATATATATATATATATACATAGAGTTGGTTTCATTTAAGAACCATGTAATTATTTAGGAACCATTAGGAACCATTTTTAGGCAAGGTGGCAATTTTGTAATTAAACTCAAGGTGGCAATTTTGTAATTAAGTCAAAATTGAGAGCCAAATTGGAAATCAATTAAAACCACTTTAAAATCCTAATTAACTTTAAATTAACATATCTAGAGTATAACTAGGTTTTAGGAAAAACTAAATACACCATTAGAACACCCATTTAATTATCTTTCCAACGAGCACCCACTTGATATACTTTTGACGACTTTTTTTTTTTTTTTTTTTTTACAGTGAGTTTCGGTATATACACTAGTGTATATACTAAATATTCACCAGTGTACATACTAATTCACAAAAAACACATCTGAACCATATATACTATACACTAGTGTATACACTATATTCACTAATGTATAGTTATACACTAATGTATTTATACACTACAGTAGTGTATTTATACACTAGTGTATACACTATATTCACTAATGTATAGTGTATACACTAGTGTATTTATACAATATACACTAGTGTATACACTATATTCACTAATGTATAAGATGTATTCTCTATTGAATACATGGTATTCACTGGTGTATATTGTATATTCACTTGTGTATATTGCGTATTCACTGGTGTATATTGTATATTCACTTGTGTATATATATATTGTATATTCACTTTTGTATATTGCGTATTCACAATTAAAAGGAAATTAATATAAAGATTCGTATACATTAGTGAATATAGTGTATACACTAGTGTATAGTGTATATGGTTTAGATGTGTTTTTGGTGAATTAGTATATACACTGGTGAATATTTAGTATATACACTAGTGTATATACCGAAACTCACTAAAAAAAAAAAAAAAAAAAAAGTCGTCAAAAGTATATCAAGTGGGTGCTCGTTGGAAAGATAATTAAATGCTTGTTTTAATGGTGTATTTAGTTTTTCCTAAAACCTAGTTATACTCTAGATATGTTAATTTAAAGTTAATTAGTATTTTAAAGTGGGTTTTAATTGATTTCCAATTTGGGGATTTGACTTAATTACAAAATTGCCACCTTGTCTAAAAATGGTTCCTAATGGTTCCTAAATAATTGATGGTTCCTAAATGAACCCACCTCTATATACATATATATATATATATATACATACATATATATATATATATATATATATATATATATATATATATATATATATATATATATATATATATATATATATATATATATATATATATATATATATATATATATATATATATATATATATATATATATATATATATATAGATTGGGGTTCAATAGAGATCCTCTTTTTGCTAGAGATCCAGGGATCACCCTCCCAGCCACAAGATCAACTAAAATTCGTGGCTGAGATTAAAAGTAGAGTTAAGTGAAAATCCTTTAAAAACACACGGAGGGGCATAATGGTCTTTTTACCTTTTTCTCTTTTTTAGGTCCACGCGCTTCCAATCTTAACTTAACGTGTTCCTGATTTTGAAACATAACTTCACCGATTCAGTTTTTAACCTAATTTTTTCGATTGAGAATCGAATTGAACTCTAATTCGTCAATTGAAAAAGAGATAAATTTCTTCTTATCTTCCGATTAAACATGTCATCCACAGGTAATTTTTTGATTTCTTTTATACATTTTTTTTTTTTTTTTTTTTTTTTTTTTTTGTGGTTTATTCAGTCACATGTGATTTTTGTTTGTTTTTTATATTTTTGTGTTGTTCTCTTGTAGGTCGGACTCGTAGAAGTGAACGGATACTCAAAAGAACTGGTTTGAGTAAATTTAAAAACACATCCACTACTCCTGTTGTTATTGAAGATGTTGTTGATGGTAATGTATCCAGTTTTTGTGTATATATTTTTTTATATGATGTTTTTATTATATTTTTTCATGAATCTGTATACGTATTTACATTTGTTTGTTCTATGTTTTTGTGACTGGTGCACAATCACCTGTGATTGGGGGACAAGCAGATGTTTTTGAAGAACAATCAACTATTCCTGTTGTTGCTCAAGATGTTGTTAATGGTAATTTATCCAGTTTTTGTGTATTTTATTTTTAATATGATGTTTTTGTTATATTTTTTCATGAATCTGTATACTTAGTTACATGTTTTTATTTCATGAATCAACTGTTTTTGAAGAACAAACACCTGTGATTGGGGCACAAGAAGATGTTTTTGAAGAAGAATCACCTGTGATTGGTGCACAAACAGATGTTTTTGAAGAAGAATCAACTATTCATGTTTTTACTCAAGATGTTGTTAATGGTAATTTATCCAGTTTTTGTGTATTTTTTTTTTATATGATGTTTTTGTTATATTTTTTCATGAATCTGTATACTTAGTTACATGTTTTTATTTCATGAATTAACTGTTTTTGAAGAACAAACACCTGTGATTGGGGCACAAGAAGATGTTTTTGAAGAAGAATCACCTGTGATTGGTGCACAAACAGATGTTTTTGAAGAACAATCAACTATTCCTGTTGTTACTCAAGATGTTGTTAATGGTAATTTATCCAGTTTTTGTGTATTTTTTTTTATATGATGTTTTTGTTTTATTTTTTCAACAATCTGTATATGTAGTTACATGTTTTTGTGCTATGTTTTTATTTTGCAGCTGAAGAACAACCACATATGTTTGAAGGTCCATCTTATGTTTATGACACTACTATTACTGAAAGTGAGAAAGATAAGACAACGCAGGGTATGCCTAAGAAGTACACAAGAAGTAAGATTCTTGAAGAAATTAGAACTTCATCCCTTTGTCGTTCTGTTATTAAGCCTGATAAGAAGGAAAGAGGTTGTTTCTAAAAGGAAATCAGTTTGTGTTGGTGGTGTTGATGATTCTGTTTTGGTAAAGGTTGCTAAACCGAAGAAATTTTTAGCTATTAGAACTCGCATGTCCCCACATAATTTATTCATTGCATTGAATAATTTAAGTTTAGAACAGAAGTTTTGTTTAAAAGAAATGGGTTTTGGTGGTTTATACAAGATGCCATGTGATGGGCTTCCTGCACATATTGGTCATTTTGTTGTCGATAATTTTAATCCAAGTAGTATGACTTTGAAGATGAAGAATGGCGTAATTAATATAACTGAGGGAGCTGTTCATGAAATTCTTGGTATTCCTTGTGGTGGGTTGAACATTTGCGATTTAAATGAACTTCCTATGGAGGATCGACCTTTAATTAATCAGTGGTATTCGCAGTTTCTATCTGGCAATAAAGTCAAAGGTAATTTACATCAACATACTAATCCATATTAATAACAAAATCACCGGTGATTATTAACCATTTGGTGGCATTTTACATGAACAATCTAAGGCACATTATTTACAAAATCACCGGTGATTTCTACTTGTACCCAAGTCACTGAAGAACCTAAACAACTTTTAGTTGGTTCAATTGTTAACAACAACGTTAAACCTTTTTATAAACCATGTGTAGTTGCTACAACGGATTTAAATATTGCTCAAAACACCCATCAAATGTTTTTTTTGTTCAAAGAAGTACAACTACAGTCACTTTATTAAACAAAATTATATGTAATCACCGGTGATTACTAAACATATATGTTTAAACATTCTAAACTAAATTTACATACACAAACTAAACAAAATTATATGTAATCACCGGTGATTACTAAACATATATTTTTAAACATACTAAACTAAATTAATTTAGTAATCACATACTAAGGCATTAAACTAATAAAATCACATGTGATTACTTACTTTCCAGTATCTGGTTATTGATGTTGTTTTCGTTGTCATTATTTTCCAAATTATTGTTGGTTGTTGAATCCCCTCTTTCTTCAATAGTTTCTTCTGAAATTAGCGTCATTATCTGCAATTAAAAAAAAAAATTCAGATCTAAGAATCGATTGTTAAAATATCCTTCAATCGATTGTTAAAAAAAAAATCGGATCTAAGAATCGATTGTCAAACCTTCAATTGATTGTTAAAATTCGGATTACAATTGATTGTTAAAATTCTGTTTGAAAAATTGATCGAGATTCAATGAGGTATACTTTTTGTTTCTTTGTTCTTTAAGCGCGTGGCTATGAATGAGTTAAAAAAAAAAATAAAAGGTAAAAAGACCATATTACCCCTCCGTGTGTTTGATGGGTTAATGAAATTGTGTGGCTGGGAGGGTGATCTCTGGATCTCTAGCAAAAAGAGATTGAACCCTCCCCTATATATATATATATATATATATATATATATATATATATATATATATATATATATAGTATATATATATATATATATATATATATATATATATATATATATATATATATATATATATATATATATATATATAACATCAACTATTATAACTTGTTTTGAAAAAAAACATTTAAATAAAGTATATTTAGAAAAACCAAATTTATTATTTATACATGGCTTTCTAATTCTCCGATCCAACCATGTAAAAACCACATAAACAATTTATATAATTTATTATACACTAACATTTTCAAATCGTAAATAGAAGACAATAAGATGATGATGATAATATTTATTTGTTAAAGAGATAGAATCACAATTATTTTGGCATGGTGTTGCTTGATTGTTATCATAATTCATATGATCATATCCATCATCCAATTCTTGTTCAGTCTCCAAGAAAAATAAACAGGGTAGGCATCCTTTTTATCCTTATTCTACTAAATGTAATATATTTATTATATTATTATATTATTATTATTATTATTGTAGGTGAAGAAATTCCCATAAAACAATTTTTGATATGCACGAAATGTCAAGATGGAAGTTGCCTTAGCTACCAATCTTATCCTATTCTTACACTGGCTCATCTTTCATGTTACAAACCGCCACATCTATTCAGCCATATGCTTTGAAATTAAATGATTATATTTATACTGAAAGTGATAAACATATTACAATGCTCCATTAATCTGAAAAAACAGTCCATTTTTTTATTTTGTTATTTTATTCCAAATGTTGTCCATTTTTATATATTGTTTTTATAAGTTTTAATTTTTCAGACTTTAAAAATAAATGTTGTTTTTAATGAAGAGATATAATGAATAATTTAATGAAAAAAGTATATAATTAATTATAATATCTTAATTTACCAGTTTTTTTTAATTTATTTATATACACTTGTTTTTTAGAAGAGAGTGTTAATTTAGACATAATTATCAGATGTTACATTTTGATAAACTTTTATTTTAATAAAACTTGTGTTTAAAGTAACCACATACAAAGAAATGCAAACAAATTTGCTCTTACAACTTTTTGTAGACTACAAACTCGTGAGACTACAAATCGATTAACTGTGAAACAAAACCGGTTCTCAATCACAACGCAAATATGTCACTATCAAATACAAATCCATCGAACCTTTGTGCTCATTAAAATCCCGGACCATCAAACTGAAGGAATGTGATACTCATTTTGGAAAATGTTTTGTATACGTGCCAAATAAAATTGAAGCATGTCCAAGTCTTTGTGCTTTCAGATCCTCATGTAACTTAGTTTTTAGTTCTTTAGCTAACATATGAGGTCAAACGTGTTGGTTGTTCAAGAAAATGGAAGAGTTGAAAATGACAATTATCACTATTCATCGTTTCATATTTAATTATTTGTTAAGATTTAACTAGTATTTATTTAAATTTGTTGAAAAATATTTTCGCTATAGTTATCTTTGTGTTTTATGCTAATAAATAGGTGTTTAGATTAAAGGTTTTGCTTCATTTTTCCTTACATATTCTCTTGAAGGCCTGTTTCGAACACCCTTTAATGGTGTATTGAAATCGTGTCTTTTTATTATTTGGTGTGATTTCTTTTTATTTATGTCAATCTACATCAAAGATAGCTTAAGATCTAATTGAGAAAATGTGGAATTATTAATAACACACTCATTAAAAATCTTGATACCACTTCCGTTACGGTATAAATAGATTAAAGAAATGCATTGCAAACTAGTTCATTTTTATTGATAATTCAATGGAGTTCTTTTAGAACTTTGATTGACTTGTTTAAAATTCGGCGAGTCTCCGACTAGCTGTTCTAGGTGGTTGTACTGTGTTGGATATTAGAAGAGCATGGATGAAACATAAAATCTTTAAAATGTGTGTTTGTAAGTGACAGGTCCTTGAAATTCATCTCTCTCTACTCAGTGAAACGAATTGAAAACAAGGAATGATGCAGAATCTCATGACCTGAGTTTGGAATCAAAATTGAAGAAAACATGAAGTCGAATTTGTGATTGATTAATTGAAAGAACTGATTAGAAAAAACAAAAAATGAGCAATTGTTTAAGATTTCATTTGATAGTGTGAACAGGTTTGGAACTGAGCTTGTTACAACAACATTCAAGCTCAACGGAACCTCTTTGAGAGAGTTCCGGGTTCAAAGACAACAAACTCTAACAACCTATCACACTATTTATAGACGAAATCTAACTAACATACACTCTACCAATTAAATTATTATAACATTATCAACATATTAATTTCACTTCGGGGAGATCACTTCAGTTCTGAATCAAAGTCTTCATCCTCCGAATTGATATCTTCAATGCTGACTTCTATTGACTTAAGTTACACCTTGGTTTATTTTCTGTTCGGAGGAACTTCATTTAGTTCAGAGTATCTGAACTAACTTTTTCTCCGAACTGAACACTTCACTTCGGATTATTCTTGATGATTTCAGTTCGAACTCTCCACGAACTGAAATAATCATTATTCCATCACACTGAAGACTCCATAGCTTCATCCATTTCATTTCTTGGCCAACAATCGCCCCCTTGGATGATGCTATGAGTCTTCAATCTTCATTGCTTAACCATCTTCCATGGTTTGCTCCTGACTAGTAGCCAAATTCAACTTTCTTACTGCTACTTCTTACAGATTGTTGGTCCTTGTTGACCTTTCCCAACAACAAAGTGAATAGCCACAACATCCACCATAATTTATTTTTAAACGAGCTCCTCTTTGCTTACAGAAATTTCAGTCAGGTTCATCACGTCTCCAACTGATTTATCCATGTAGATCATTAAGATACTCGAATTAAGATCTTAACTAAAAGTTCATCCAGTTTTAGAACACATGTTAGTAAAAACATTTGGTTCTTAATCACTTCTCGGATCATCTTGTAGTCTTCATTCTTTCATCATTTGTATATCTTAGTGATCATTGACAGTTTCAATTGTCTTCACTATCAGTTGGACGACATGATTTGTCACTCCGATTTTAAGTCTGAAGCGCCACGTCACACCTTTCTCTCA